>JAWWLV010000088.1:60789835-60821127 GCA_035041135.1 Platyrinchus mystaceus
TCCACCATGTGGACACAGATTCCTAGACTGTATTGCATGCATGGCTGCCTCAGTGTGCATTGTCCAAAATTATCCAATGGGAGGGTAGACACAGCAGAATAAAAAAAGATAGGAATGTAAGGTAACACTGTGTGTGTGTTGAAACAAATGTTTCTTGCCATATTTTGTATTGAAAGAGTACCCTATCACCAATTTCACATTATAATTCCAACATCCATGCTTATGAGTTTAGAACAAGGTTGTGTCCCTGTGTCTGGAAAAGGAGTGTCATTTCACAAACCTGTACCTTTTGCCAGCTCATGTTTCCTTACCTAATTCTAAAACACAAAGGTGCAATACTTTTTTACTGGACTTACAAGCTTTTCCAGATTTCAGATCTAAATAAAAAGATTTTTCTGCTCTTCATCTTACAATAAATAGGCAATGAAGTAGAGTGTTTCCTGGATATGGAGATATTGTCTGTGAAAATGGAAGGTTTCAGGCTAACCCTGAAGCTGGGGAGTCAAAGACTTCAGCAGGTAAAGCTGTTGGAGACCTTAGAAGACACCACAGTTTAGTACCTGAGGGACAGAACTTGTGCTCTCTTACACAGAGGTGGCATTAGAGTGGTGGAGGTGGTCTGTGCTGGAGGGTTAGGTGGGCA
The DNA here is from genome assembly GCA_035041135.1 of Platyrinchus mystaceus. Lineage (NCBI taxonomy): Eukaryota > Metazoa > Chordata > Aves > Passeriformes > Tyrannidae > Platyrinchus > Platyrinchus mystaceus. The sequence goes on from JAWWLV010000088.1 coordinate 60,790,479, forward strand.
GAACATCAAGTGCTAAGGCTGCAAGCCAGGCTGGGGAGCTGTCAGCAGTGCTGGGGACACTCTGCTACTGCTGCCCAAGGTTTCCTTTCCACTAGAATCAGGCATCCCCATTAGGAAACTATGTCTTGTTACCGTACTTGGGATCTGGGAAATGATCGTGGATCACAGGGTGTTATGGGATTCAGCTTGCTTGTGGCAGTGAGAGACAGAATTCAATGACCCAAATGATGACCCCAATGACCTTCTGCTCCTATGTCCCTGCATGTACCTCAGCTTAGGTGTGTTTTCAAAGGTCCAGGGCATTCCTGTTGCTTTATCTGGATTTAGGCTTACCCAGGTTTCTTGCAGACAAATACTTCTCACAGTTGGGTACATTTAAGTGAAAAAGTGTTTTGTTGGACTTAAAAAGTAAACCTTTTGTGGCAAAAGGTAGAGTGAACTGCAAGTCACCTGTGCTGTAATCAAAGTGAGGGTCTCACTAATGTCCCTGTTGTCACACTCAGTTAACATAACTTGTGATATTTTTAGTTTAGAAAAGGGTCCTCTCTCACTTGTGGGGGAAAAAAAAAATCGACATGGAAAAAGAAGAGGATTTTGACTCCATACCAAATAAAGGAGAGGTGCATTCATGGGTATGTATTTATGGAAATATATTGCCCTCTTTTTCCCATGCATGTGAACTTGCAGTAGCTACATTGGAGCTATGCACTTACCTTTGTCCAGAGGTGGTTTTGAAATCAAACTTGGCTCACAGTTTTAGACAGAAATTAGCACCAAGTCCAGGTGTGTAATGTGAGATTCAAGCAAGTCAAAGCCCTTCATGTAGGTCCCCTGACTTTACTAACAAGTACCTGTTTCTGATACCACTGAGGCTTCTAGGTACCCGGGGTATTAACTTATGTGTGCTTACATGAATGAGCAAGACATTGCACTTTCAAATAAAAGCCTACCTCTTCCATGTGCTGTTGAATAATGAGGAGGAAGGCATCCACTGCTCTTGGGCAGAGAATGAGCTTCAAACCCTTTGCAGCCTTGTTAATTCTTCAAAAGCACCCTAGAAATGTTATCCTATTCCATGTCCTTCTTGGCTTAGGTCATGGACAAATCTGAGCCTGTAAACATGTAGTTTAGATGTTTAAACATGATGAGCATCTGAAAGTTTGTTTTAAATGCTTAGATAATGGCTAGGTTTCCAACCACTGTTTCAGCACTCACCCCAGCCCCAAACTCTTCAGGCTCTTGCCCTAGTCCAAGGATACCTGGGGAATATCAGCCCAAAAGCTGAACACAGGAGCAATGTAGCAGCTGCTGAAAGTACACCGTTTACTGTAATAAGTGCATGTACAAGAACATGTGAAACAAAAACACAATGTGTGTTTGCATCTTTTAGACAGATCAAATCTCAAGCAAGCAAGAGTAATGTCTATAATTGCTATCAACTCTTGGGAAGTTGATACCTAGGAATCAATTGTTGGGGGAAGGTTTTCCTGGGATACTTATTCCTGTTCATTTCCACAGTTTCAAAAACCATAATATACCTGTTTGAATGGCATTAGGTGAGAAACTTTGGGAAGTTTCCCTTCTTACTGCCTGTAAGACTCCCAAAAAAGGGTACAGATGCAAGGACCCACAACATTTCCAAGTGGTGGGGATGTAGTTAAGATGCTGAGATTATCTGTGTGCATGTGTCTCTTCTTTAATAGCTCCACAAAGTGCAATTCTGTTGACAATATACTCCACTTCTAAACAAGATTCCCACCTGCTCTTCATGCTGTCACTGGTCTGTATGTTCTTTTAGATAATGAAGCTTCTGTATTTTTTGTTATATGATCCAGAAAAAAATCTTCATGATCTTAAAGACCTTTTAAAACCTAAATAATTATATGATTCTATGTATATGTACTGTAGGCTCCTTTTCATGTCCCATAACTGACCAGGAACCCTGGAACATTTGAGTAACTCCTAAACAACCTAAGGGGAGAAAATAGTGAGTTCCAAGCAATTCAGCTCCTATATGACAGGTGAAGTTGCTTTGCAGAGACTGTGAAAATGAGTTCACTTTTTTTCTATCTTCTCTTTTACCATCCATTCACACAAAAAGGACAGTCACATACATGTATCCAAGTGCTCTGTTGGCAGAGATCACTTTAATGGACATCTCTCACAATGTATATGTTTGCAGAGCAGTCCTGCTTCCAGTGATATCTCCTATAATGTTCGTAACAATTTAAATGTGCAGAAGAGCATGAGATCACTCGCAGTAACTCACAGGAATGAAATAGAAAATTTTTACATCTCCAAATTCCTTCAGGTGCACTTGGATATAAAATTTGGCAAGGGAATTTAATGGAAGCCCTTGTCCATTTTTCTTCCCTGACATGCACTCATTGGCCTTGGAGTAAGTGAGAGCTGCTTAAATATATTGATTCAGGGAGCAAGTCAACCCTTGGCTATCAGAAGATGTATGCTCCACTAGGTTCCTACAGAACCCTCATTAAGTGCTATCCTTTTTGCAGGACATCACCATGAGTGAATATTACTGTTTCATGGAAAAGAAGCAAACCAGCTCCTTTTGAAGAGCGGAGTGGCACTGAGCTGCTGCAGGATTACTCCTGTTAACATAGTCTGAATGCAGCAGTCCCCATTTAAAACACTCATGTTAACACTCACATGGGCACACAGCTACAGTCACTGCCTGAAAAGGCACCTGTGCTGCTTTCCTTTACTTCACACAGGAGTTCAGGATAATCTAAGCACAGATGACACGTGTGATGCACTAATTTTTCTGCCTCTCTCTGTTTTATTTCACCACACGACAGCTGCAGGAGTCAGGATGGACATCTGAAGTGTGGTGGTGCTCGGCGTAAGTTCTCCGATCTGGATTTGCAATCAGTGCAGAGAGCCCTGCTCAGTAATCTGCTTGTAAAGGCTGCCTCTCCACCTCCCCATCCCCAATCCAGGAGCCTATTAAATTAATGAGACAGAAGTCAGCGCAACAGCAGTCAACATGTTATGTGTGTACAGCACTGGTGCTGTTACAATGTGCCTGTTTTTTCTCCTGGGATGTTTAATTTCCGCTTCTCAAATGAGCTGCAAAGCTGTGAAGCCTGGCAGTGTTCTTTCTAGACACTCTGTGATGCAGATAATGAGGGTACTGATAGGTGCCTAGGAGACTGTGATGGCTCTAAGCACAGCTATGGTCTGATAATGCTTTATGCCAGTAGTGTCACAGCGGAACCACTATCATCCCTCAAGGAATGGTTCATCTTTATGTGTAATACAGCAGCTGTCACCTAAATGGCTAATGGGGAAGCAAAGTAGAACCTTAGTGCTAGTAATCTTTGTCACTTAATAATTTTAAAGGTATCAGACTTCAGTAGCTCCTGCAAGTTCCAATAAAAAGTGTGCTTGCAATTCTTTTTTTTTTTTCATTTTGTTTGCTGTGGATTAAATGTAAATTGAGAAATCCACAATGCAGCTCTGTGCAGATCTAATTTAGTATAATTTGAATAGCCAAGTAATTAAAATGTATTATAGGTATAAGATGCTGGGATGGTAGAGTGTCTGCATTTAAGAGGAAGATTTATTGGGCTCACTGCATCCACAGTGAACCTTCTACAACCGCATTAACCAACATCTGTTGGAAAATGTCAAGACACAGGGTGTAAGACATATCCTCATGGAGTGTATGGCTGCATGTATTTCAACAACAGGCTAAGAATATACAGCAACATTTGCAAAAAAGCTGCTTAGGAAGAAGGTTCTGTACTCAACTCCATTAGTAGGTTGCGCAGAGTCTATACACGTGCATACAAAATATATGTGTGTCTACATACCAACATGCAAGGTAGAGCAGGTTAATGGGTACATTTTGTGTTGCATATACATGCAGGGAGAGAGGGGAAACATGCAAATACAGAGAGATGCTTCTGTAGACTTCTTCCCAATTAATGCTGGTTCCCCACAGTGCTAGAACTGCAGTTACATTCAATTTATGAAGGCAGGTAATGATAATAATTAATAGGGCAGTTGACACACATGATGTGAGTATTGACATTGCGCTATTAGCGTTTCCTAGAAGATTATTTTGTTTGTTTTTGCTTAAGTGCTCAAGATTAGAGCCAGTGATTTAGTAGACTAGGGCACTGCCTTCCCGAGAGGAGCCGAGCTCATTTCGATCACACCTTCAGACAGGCTGATAATCTTTGGGGAGTTAACACATTTTAGGCTGGTGAAGGTTAAGAGGAGAGAGGTGCGGGGATGTATATGTCCAGTAATTGTCCGGGAGATGAGTTACAGATCCAGACAGCCCACAATTCAATCTGCACCCAGTGCTACAAACGCTGAGAGGATAAATCAAAGGGCATTTCTCTGGATTTGAGGAAGGAAAGAGGGGCTGGATAACAGTTTACTCAGTGCCAGCAAAATAGCAGGATTGCTACAGCGGTGTCAGAAAAAGCAAGTGATAGGAGAGGAATCATTATGACACAGATTGCTATGACCTTCCCTGAATATTTAAGGGAATGTACCGAGTGGAAAATATCAGCAGCTTGGAGCACTATCGCAAGCGGTGAGCTGAATTTCCTGCTGGCTGAGCTGCTCGCCCGCATGTGCTATTATTCTTTTGTCTGATGTGGAGGACCCGCGGCTCAGGTGCAGGCAGCTGTGAGCCTGCTCTGGGCTGGCCCGTGTGAGCCAGCGCTGCCGGCAAAGAGGTGCCCAGCCCTTTCACATGCCTGCTGCCTCACCGCGGCCTGGCCACCGGGGGACCCCAATCACATAGATATGGCAGAGGAATAAAAGCATGCAGGGCAGGGGTTTTCCTTCTTTTTCATCTTCTTGCTGCGTATTCCTACAGAGCCGGCAGCAAGGAGAAACTTGGATCACAACTGTCCTAGACATAACCTAGGATACGCAGACAATCAGAGCAGTGGTGATGAAGAAAGCAGCAAGTGAAAAATTGCTGATGTCCATCTAGACTAGGGACTCAGTGGACAGTTTCAGAGAGGACAGGGAAACAAGAATGGTCAGTGGCACCCAAACCCCACTTCTAAAAACTACAAAATGCACTTTAAAGAAATATTTTAACTGTGCGTGTGCATTGATGGGTTCTAAATTAGCCTCAGTAAGCAAGGAAAGAGATCTGACTGCTGGTTTGAAGAGAGTCTGAGGAACACGGGAGCAGTGAAAATCTATGCTCAAGGTGTAAAGGACAAAGGACAAACAGAAACAATAATGCAGACCTTATAATATAACTGTAGGTTTGAACTCCACTGGATACTGCCACCCTTCCTCCATATTGGGAGATGGGCAAAAATATATAATTAAAATAACTAATTCAAATATTTGATTAAAAAGAAAAAGTGCACATAGAGATTTCCAGAGGAAGATGATTGTCATGGTTATGATGGTTACCTTACAGAGAAAAGGAGCACAAGAGGAGGGTATGGTCACAGAACAACAAAGAGGCTGAAAAAAGTGCTATTATTAACACTTCTCCATAAATGATAAACACGAATATGCTTAGTTTTGTAACAGACCCTATGACTACAGGTGATAGGGATAGGCTTTTTTTCCCCACTGCATGACAGGTTCTTCAAATTCCCCTCCCCAGACCACTCTGAAGGAAAGATGTACAACACCCAACCTGACCAAGGTCTTTTTCCATACGTGGAAATTGAGAATATTCACAGGGCTTCTGCCTGAGGTGAAAGGACATTCTACACTTGTGCTTCGAGTGACACTGGTTCATTAGTGCTCAGAAAGACATTTAAGAAGGAGATCCTGCAGCCAGCCATTACACTGCTTCACACAGCTTCCAGTAAAATTGCAAATGCTGTTGGAAGGGAAACATGGCATGGAGATACCAGAGGCCTTATTCAGTATAACAGTATTTCTTTTCACTTTTGTCACAGTCATGAGGGACCTCACCAAGCCTTCACACCTCCCAGTCAATGAGCTTCAAAGTCCTCCTTCGCAGCTCAGCTCAGGAGATGTGTCTTGTGATATGTCCTTGACATCGGTGTTGGGATGCCTCTTCACACCTCTCTTAACAGAGACAGACAAAGAAACTTGGAGGACAACAGTGAGAGGTGACCTCTAGACAAGGCTTGCTAAAATAGGAGGGGACATCTTGACACCAGTATCAGTAACAGGTCATATCCTGCTCAGACGAGAAAATCTCCTGCCTAGATTCTAAATCTAGCTGAAGACCACCTTATGGCATCCCTTGCAGCTGGACCATCTGATCCATGTGCTGCAAAGGGCCACTGGCCACATGACACCTCTCCATATGCGAGGCTGGGATCTTTGTGCCATATCCATTCTCCCAAGCCTGCTATTTCACTCCTTTATTCCTTCTTTCTCGAAAAGAGTGAGTTTGCAGCCTCTGGGAAGTTGTCAGCTCTATTTCCACCACTTGGCAGATAGGAGGACACTTAAATAGGATACCACAGTGCATGCTTGTATTTCCTATTAAATTGGAGGTATGAATTTATATTTCCAAAATCACAGGGTAACTATGTGCCTCGGGCACATCTTGAGAAATATGAATCATTGCAATCTCCTCTCCTGGATGTTTTTGTCTTCATGTAGCATGCAGCAGTGCAGGCAGAGGAAGGAAACTGGACTTCCCTCACCCGGGCAGTCACACATTTGGGTTTCAGTCCAATCCATCCCAGCTTCTCTGTTTCAGCATCTTTGAAGCAGAGATGATAATACTTTCCATACTTCTAAACTACGTGTATAAAGAAAGATTTGAAAGGAAAGAGACTTTTTTTATTAGATTGACCAATTCAACTGGAAAAAGTTTCAGGCACAGAGATTTTCTTCAGGCCTCACATGGAAAGCCATTTGCAACTTGTGATTCAAAACTAAAAAAAAGATTGTGCTCCCAAAACTTTTCCACTTTTTCCAGCTGCATCTGCTTCTCTAATAAGAGATACCACCACTCCCAAAGAACCTTGTCCCACTTATACCCTTTGTCTGTTGTAGTTACACCAGCATTTCTGCAGCTGGAATTAGCAGAGCTCTGTCAGAGTTAAGTGCTATTGATGAGACAGTGGAGAAATGCACACATAAAGCTCACAATTACTATGAGGGGAAAAACTAATTCTCAAGAATGCATTTCTCCTTCCCCCCATTTTTCCACATGTAAATCATGGCTATTCACTGGAAAATCATTAATCATGCTGAATTCTTGTGCTATGCCTACATATGTAAAGCATAAACTCCTGACGAGTTCTCCTGCAATTTAGCTTTAATTAATGTCCACTTAGTATAAAATGTGACATCATATTTTAGGTCAGCTCTTCATTGTTATTGTAAACCATAAACATAGTGCGCAGAAAAAAAAGGAGGATATGATTTTCCTGCAGTATCTCTTTGACTCGTTTACATAAAATATAAAGCTAATATATTACTGGGCTTCAGCTTCTTTTTCCACTGTGTGTACTGTGCAGTACAGGCAGCTCTGTGATACTTCTAGGGCATCAATTTCAACAGCAACACAAGCTTTGTGAGAAATTTCTACTTGCAATTCAATAAAGTATACTTAAAATGTTTCCATTGCACCAAATATCAGCTGATACACCTCTTATTAGTATAAATGGCGTAGATTAGTGTCAGGCATTTTCAACAGAGAAGAAATTACAGAAGCCTGCATGGCTCATTAGGCTCTTGTTGCATGTTAAAGAGGGCCAGACCTTATTAATAAGAGGAAAAGGAGGAAAAAGAGAGTAAAATGGGAAAAGTATAAAATAGCTTTTTTACAAAAGAAAGCTTTCTGGTTTGGAGAAAAATAAAAGCATCAATTAACCTCTTCCAGTGTCTGAACACTTTCTAAAGTCAACTTAGCTTTGTTTCTACAGGATACATAGATTATAGACAATTACTTCAAGCAGAGAAAAACTGCTTGCAATCACACTGCATCACCAAGAAGGATTTTTGATGATTTAATGTTTTACACTGTTTATGTGCGTCAACTGTTTACATCCTGCATCAGGAAAGCATCACTGTTTAAGTTAGGATGTACAGCCATATTTGAGTTGAAGCTCTTGCTTGTATCCTGCTGAAGTGAACACAATTTGAGCATTTGTTCCTGGTTTAGCACCTGGTGCAAGCACATGCTGAGGTGAAGACGGGATTTAAAATACATTTGAGAGTTTGCTGTAATTGGGGCCTCAATCACACTGGTCCTGAACTAGCAGAGACTGATGCATCAGCTCTTCGCACACAGTCAGTCTTGTCAGCTTCTTGTGGGCTTCATGCGAGGAAAATACAGGTGTGTACAGAAACTCACCTCTGTGAGATGGAGGCTGTGGAACTTGCTGCTTTCTCAGGTGGTGGTGGGCGAGGGGCAGCTCTTGCTCACATTTATACTTTCTTTGCCTGTGATATGCTTCAGTGACAAAGACAGCACTGCTGCTGGCATTGTTGCTTAGAAAGGGCTGAAGGGGATCACAGAATCATGGAATGATTTGGGTTGGAAGGCACCTTAAAGATCATCTAACTGCAGCCACCCCCGCAATGCTCAGGGACACCTCCCACTAGATCAAATTGCTCAGAGCCCCACCCAAACTAGCCTTGAACCCTGCCAGAGATGGGGTATTTGCAGCTTTTGTGGGCAACACATTCCAGTACCTCACCACCCTCACAGTAAAGAATTTCTTCCTAGTATACTAACCTCTTTCAGCTTAAAGCCATTCTCCCTTGTCCTATCACTACAGGCCCTTACAAAAAGTCACTCTCCAGCCTTCCTGTATGCCCCCTTTAGGTACTGGAGGATTTCTATATGGTCTTCTCAAAACTTTTTTTCCAGGCTAAGCAGCTGCAACTCTCCCAGCCTGCCTCTTCATAGGAAATGTGCTACAGCCCTTAAATGATCTTAGTGGCCCTTCTGTGGACTTGTTCCAAGAGCTCTATGTCTTTCTTGTGTTGGGACCCCAGAGCTGGATGCAGGTGGGATTCCAGGATTCCAGGCTGTGGAGGAGCTCCTCACAGAAGTGGTAGTCAAAAGCCTGCTCTCCTCGGGTCAGTGAAGCAGACCTTGCCTCCTCGTTGATGGAACAAAATCCAGTCTTGCTCTTGATGCTGAGAGACCTGGAACCTGTTGTACTCCTTACACGCTCAGTGGCTGACATGGGAGAAACAACATAGCAGAGTCTGGTCACCTCTTGGTGTTGCATGAGCAGAGGGGGATCTGCTGTATCTCTAGGTTTGTGTTTCTGGATTTGATTTGGTTTTCCAAGCCAGCTTGCTATTCACTGTCACAGCTGCCAGAACACACATTGTCCTAATTGTCCTAAGGAGGGAGTATGTGGCAGCCATTTATTTGACAAAAAATAAATAAATATAAATGAGTCTGAAAATCATAAATCTAAGCAAATTAAGCTAAATATGTGATTTTTCCGGACCTTTTTCTCTGGGCCTCATGTGCTTCATGATGTGAGCAGAGAATGGGAACATGTTGTACCTCCTGGCCAAAGAGGTCAAGGTTTTCAGGCACTGCATTAGTGGAGTGGAGTTGCTTCCAATTTGAAGCTTAAATTACAGGTAAGTTAGTGAGCTACTTCCAATGCCAAGCACCACAGATCAGCATATTGAGTTTTGTACAGTTTTTTTCCTGTGTGATTAGCATTTTACTGGAGTCTGAGACATTAATCAATAAAAGCAATACCCTGTAAACAGAGTAAAATGAAAAAGCAAGTGCTGCATTTTAATAATATAAATAGAAGACTGTGTGGCATGAGGGGCCAAGGCACAGCCTGCAATCTGAATACCATCAAAGGTAAAAGAATTGAAGGCAAAGGAAATTTTCAAGGCTGATTGCACATGGATGCAAAAAAATAGTAAAGAAAGATAAAATATTGAACACTGGTTAGTGTGGGGGATGTGACTGAAATATTTTATTCTGCTGGGTTTTGAAAATTTTGTCCTTACTGATGCTGATTTTAAGGGCAGAGAAGAGAGAGGAGGGGGAACACAACTCCTGCACTCAGTAAATTAGGTAGAACTACATAGAAAAATATTGCAAACATTTTTGTTAAAGCAGGGCTAAGTTTTTATTAAAAACTCCATTTCACAGTTTTTGTTCTTTAAAGAACACTTGTAATGGTTACTTCAAAAAAAAAAAAAAAAGAAATTTATCTCATTGTATATGGTACAAAATACCATGCTGGAAGCCTGAAAATAATAGTCAGCTGCTGTTCAGTGCTCTTCATCTACAGAGCTCAAGTGCTCTGGGAGGCTGGTGAGTATTGGCTTTCAGGCAGAAAGTGCTGAGGCCGTGCCCCGGTGCCAGCGAGGTTGGGAAGGAAGCCAGTGTGAAAGCCGACATCACCTGCCAACTCATTTCACGCTGCATCCAACAGGTCACACTGCCACCAGGCAAAGCCATTCAATGTATTTCCCAACAGAGACCCCAAAAACCAGTGGCAGATCATCAGCTTAGCATGGCTAGGCATTTCAGCCACTGGGACCACATCTGGGGGTTCAATGAGGGAAGCTGGGCTGTTCTTCTGTCCATCTCAGGGCTCCACAGCTGACTGAGCTTCCAGCAAGCTGGGATCTGCCCCATGATGTCTTATCCTATTGAGGTGGCATTCTGAACTTTAAAAACCATGATACCACGTGGTAGCATAATTACATTGCCCACAGCTAAGCCCTACAACTTCAACAGGAACTTTTCTTATAATTTCTGCTTTACTTTATGCACCGCATTTCTTATTGAGAGGAAGTTAACATTAACCTCATTGTTTACTTCCTTATTTTTACCCTCTTGCCTTCTCTTCCTCCCTCTTTCCATCCTTCATATTCTCAGGGGTGTTGCCACAACTTGGGGAACAACTTTTATTCATGAACAGCTTTACTAATTAGCTTCTTCTAGAGCTGCAGCAATTAGCAGAGTGAGCTCTCAACATTTGTCTCCTGTAGGCCCCACACGAAGACTTGCCAGTTGGCTATGCTTTTTCTTTGCAGCAAAAGACTGTGTTTTGATTTAAGAAGAGATTTAGAATAAAAAAGCCGAGGAAAGAGTATCCTGAGCTGCATAAAGCCTCTGGGAGCCCTCTCTTAAAAAAGAAAGAGTCAGTGAGCCTGAATTTCCTTCTACTGCAGCCTTCAGAAGATCTTGCCCCAATGCTGATTGAAGGTGATTTCTTCCTACCTTGCTTCTCCTGTCCTCACATGTATTCTGGTATCATGATGCTTTCTGTCACAGGCTGAAAGGTGGGTTTTTTCCATATGAGATAACCTAGGTGTTTTTAACTCTTTCTGATCAGTAGACTCCTAGAAATTTCTAAGTGAAGAAGGGGTGTCTCTTACATCAAACTGAAGTTCCCAAACAACAAGCTTTGTATCCTTCAGTGAACTCTTTAGGAGCAACAAATGGTCCACAACAAGTCTGAAGAAGCTTCCAAGCTAGGGAGGTAGCAATGAAATAGGCTGACACCTGAAAAGCCCATGGGTAGCTCTGTAGTTTGCCAAACAGAAAAGTGTGGCTGCTTGTGGATTCCTCTATTGGAAACACAAGAAAGCAACCACAGGTCTTGGCATGACTTGCTGATGGACTTTCTTCCTTCTCTTCTTCCTCCAAGTTTTGCCTGTTCTTCAGAAAATGTTTGTGCTGCTCATTACTGAAGCGTGATCAAAATGTTTGCTACTTCACAAAAATACCAATAAAAGGACATTGTAGGCAATACAAAAAGTGACACATTATTATTTTACCCTACAACACGGGCATAAGGCTGCAGCTGCAGCGTTCAGACTGTGGGACTGAGGTAAAAAATAAGAGAAGAGCAGATGTGTTTCCCTGCACAGCATGGAATAAAAAGAAACATCTGGCCCTTGGCCCCTAAAGGATATTTCTCACAGAGAAGAGTAAATTAAGGGTGCGTTGAAGATGTAGGGACTCAGCTAAAGGGAACTGCTGCCTTAGTAACCGTGTCTCACCCAGCTCCCAGCTTCTGATGCATAATGCAATTTAAAATATAGGGCAAAAATAATGGCATGTAAGATAAATGCAACCAAGTACAGACATCAGTGAATCCACAAAATATATGTTGCTATCTTGTTCAAACAAGTAAGTAAACAAACAAAGGAAATATTTTTAAACACTAAACATACGCCAGTTATACTGCTGCAGGATAAAGCATGGGCTTTTTTAAAATCTATTGAGTCATAAATCTCTGTATTTCCCTTTGTGTTTGATCTCATATATTACTCGGAGTTTCTAAAATGATAACAAGGCATGCATTAAAAATATTTCTCTTATTGTTACATTTCAAGCACGTTTACTGTTAGCTGCTTAGCTTCATTATGTATCATAGTCTGAATCTACAAATCAAGTATAATTAGACTTGGAGAACTGATTGGATTTCTAATTAAGCTACATTGGAAACAACAATGCACAATCAGTAAATATTCTGACTAGGTACATTTTAAAGAGCAACTCTTGGGCTTTTTGCTGATGACTAGACACCAGTGTCATTAAATTTGTTGGTGGCAAGCAAATTTTAAAGCTAAAATAGAGGCAATTAGTAAAGTTCTTGAAATATTTAATCACGTTTGTCCAATTAGTGTGCAATTAGGCAATGGTGTGGCGTGGGACAAACATTCTGCTTCACTGTTTGGTAGAGAAGGATCCCTTTGAAATTTTGCTATTTAGTTTATTGATATATAAAAAGGAAGTTATGGTTGTAATTTCCAATTTAAAAAAATACTGTGCAGATGGTCTGACTATATATTTAACAATGTTAAACAAAACTAAACAAGGGAAGCATGTTACCTGAAATTACACAGCTGTGATCAGTGAATAAGCTCCAGATCACATTAGATTACAGCTGTGGGCATCTTGATCACAGAAAGCGCCAGGTAGTTATGCTGGTAAAATCAAAGCTAAGTAAGTTGGCCTGTCACATCTTGAGATGATATGATTATTTTGTCCTTGACCGAAAATACACTTTTTTTCTTTGAGCTTTGCCTGGCTGTTTTGCATTCCTTCCATGAGGCTTTATGCTGGCAAGTTTGTTGTAGAAAGTCAAGTGGTAGCTTTTCATGAATAAGCCACTTAAGTATTATCTCGAGTTGCCTTTTACTTGAGGATTTGACTCCCTTTTTGGCAACTTTTAGACTCTTTTAAAAACAATCAAAAATTTATTATTTGATTTGCAAAACTTCATTGTAATGTTTGGGCCAGCATGTTGAATGCTGCTGACATGCATTTCGATGTGCAACCCTACACCAACAGTGTCATCATATTGGTATTTTATCAGTTGGTTTGCTCTGTTTGGCCACATGCAGATAGTCAAGGCAACAGTGCCAGTGAACGTCCCCCGGTGCTGGAGATCAATTTTCCGGATTGTTAAATTGTTAGAGCAGTCCTTGGCATGGTATTGACTTGGGTCAAGTATGACTCTCCCCAGCCATCCCTGGACACAGCTCAGGGTTAACACTTGCCAGGGACCATTCCCAACAGGCACTTTGGGAGGGATTGGGAGAATGGATGTGGGTCATCTTGTGCCAGCTGGCGTCCTCATCAAAGTGCATCTAACCTTCTGCTGTCATTAGTCCCCATGGGTTCAGAAGGAGTGAATTGGAGGGAAGGTGTATAACAGTACTAACTAGGGATGACGTGGACACCAGCCTGGATCCCTGACTTCCTTTCCACTGCAAAGGCTGTCTTGTTTCCAACTCATATTCAATATGTGCTAAGAAACAAGAAGAGGCTCCTTCTTCTCCAAGTGGTCATTAAAAAAAGAGATTTGGGTTAGCTGTTGTTTGGATTTGATTGCCAGACAGTTTCTTTTAAAAGAAAATAAGTGATCAAATTTTAAAATGTCTTTATATGTATTTCTCATAAATGCTGTCATTTCTGAAATGATGTTAAGCTATTGTGGATTAAACATCATCAATTTTACTTTTTTTTTTTTCTCCAACCGATACAGACCTGGAAATTCAAAATAGAGAGCTTTGTCTTGCAATCAGGTTGGTGCTAGGAGGAATTCATATGAACACAGTTGTGTTCCTTTCTTTAGCCACATTAAATCAATCAAAACAAAATATTTTTGAACTGAAAAAAAAGATATGATGCTAAAAGAAATATTGTATGGGAGAGCAATGAAACAGGTAAACAAGCAGATACTAGATAATTACACAGACATTCACCTATTGCACAACCGTAGGCCTGAAAGAATTCAACTGGATTGAAGGCTGGATTTTAAGTCTTTGATATTCCAAGGTTAAAACCAAAGTTTTTCAGGTTTGCTACTTCGCACATCTTAAGAGTGCATCAGGTTTTCCTGGGTGCTTTCTCTCAGGCAGAAAAGAGACCAGTACTCTCCTGAGGGGGGCAGGACTCCATCAGCCCTCTCGTGCCACACAGGCATTGCTTTAAACCCCCCTGGAAACCTGACTGCAGGGGAGAGATTTTTAGCCCTCCTGTGAAGTAAACTTTGTGGTACATAAACCACACGAGATTTAAATCGCGATTATGCTATGAATAAGAATAATTGACAATAATAATATTTGTTCCTGTTGTTTTATACATACACACATATCTGATGTCCTTAATAATATTTTTTGGTTACACTTATGTTTATGGATTTACCTGGATTCACAGAAGAGTCATGTTTCTGTGGATGTAAAAAATAAGAGCTGCAGGTCTTCAGTATGTTGGCAAATTAGCTGCCAAATCCTATATGGAAAAAAGATGTGAAAGCAATATCTTATGGTCTCCACCTCACCACATCTTTGTTCAAGTAAGAGATTAGGAAACACAATCAATAGACTGAATGCTGGAAGATTGAATAGCCAGCTGCAGAGGCAGCACAAGAGAAGATGTACTTCTTAAGTTAATGTCTTGTGAAAATCACACAGGTCCCCATAGGGGTTAATCAAACATTTACAGCGCTGACTTACGATGTTCTTCAATCCCTGGAGGAAAACAGTACCTTTTCACAACTTTTAAAATCTAAGGAAAAAAAAAAGAGAGAAACTGCATCTCTACTTGTACAAAGTTAGTAAGCCTTGCTTTAAGTTTTACTTCAGTGGGAACACTTGTGTGTTTATATCCAAGATTGTGTGCTGAACCTTCACAAACTGTGACCTCAATTCTCAAGTATATATATACATATGTATGTATATGTGTGTGTGTGTGTGTTTATGTATGTATGTATAGGTACAGATATAAGTGAGTACCCATATATGTGTATACATACACTGTGCATATATAGGAAAAAATATTTGGGAATTTCAGAAAAGGAAACCCCTGTTTATTTGATAATAGAAAAAACCCCACCACTTCAATAGCAATTCATACACTGCTGTCAAAGCAAGCTCTGGGTAGATGCGCAGACCTGCGGGTTCTCTGTAGTTGCTGAATTCCTCCCAGTGTTGTCTTTATCAAAGAGGTAAATGTAGATTCAAAAAAAAATTGCTTTGATGTGCAAGACATTACAGAACAGCAGCTCCATTCATTGCAGAGAGAGTCCATTATTTAAGTCTCTCAGGCAACTGTACAGTTTCTCCATAAAGGGAAAAATAATACGACTGTGGAAATAAAACCTCCAACAATATGCATTCTGCCTGCTTCTGGAGACTTTTCTTCTGTTTTTCATGTCTTGATTCTGTCAAAGGATATTAGGCTTGAGCTCATGCACTGACAGTCCCCGATGGGCAGTCACTCCTGACTGCAGCAATACCTGTATCCTTGCCAGACTTTTCTGTCCCTGGCTGCAAGAGCGAAGGGAGGTATTGGTAAGAGGCACTGAAGGCTCACCACCTACCTTTTGTCCTTGAGACTTCCCCTTGGCTTGCCTTAGGTTTTGCTCCAGCACTTGCAGCAGATTTCAGGGCCTGCTGCAACTTGAAGGGACAGGGCAGCTCTAGCTCAACGCTAGTGGGGTGCTGTGGGCTGAGCCGGGCTCATCCCCAGGGCAACATCCCCCATGGAGGTGTTCATACATGGATATGGGATCTGGGGCAGAAGGAAAGGGAAAATCAAGCCCTGTCACCCCTACAGTGGCAGGACTGCTGTCAGACCAGCCAGGTGACGCATCATCCAGGCACTCTTCTGTGACAGGAGGGGGGACACAGTTTCCCCATCTCCCCTCTGTACTGTCATAAACCATGCCAATGCGTAGAAAGGGTCTGCGAAATTAATTATACTGTGAGTGCTTGGTAACCAAATGAATTGTAAATTGTACATTATTAAAACAGCATCAGAGCACCGACTGATCTATTATTCTTTGGGGAAATGTATGAAGATAAGAGCTTTATATGCTTTAGGGGTCTTTTCAGCCACCACACAGCCAGCTTCGTAAGAAAAAATGTGACAATATTTTGTTACTGCCTGAGTTGCAACTGACAAAATTCTGTATTGTTTATTTTTATTACTTTGTCTCATATTTAATATAGATGAGGCAGTATACAGTACAAGTGGCATATACATGCCCAGTTCCCTTCTATTTATCCTGTTTCAGATTGCTTTTGGGATTAATCACCCCCACATTTGTGTAAAAAAAATAAATCAGTGCAGAAAAGCAAGATAAATATTAAGAAGTATGTCCTTTTGCACAAATCACGTAACTAACAAGATGCATAGCTATTATTAGCTAATCATTTTGCCTGCAGGTTGCTCCTTGTTGCCTACCTGTCTTTCAGCTTCTGAGAATTGTAAGTGGGCTCGTTGGGGAGCTGTATGTTCAGAAAAACAATTTAAATAATAACAGGAAAGAAAAAGACCATGGGTTTAGGTATACATGCATGTTTTTCTCCTTCTTTTCTGCAATGTATGACCTGTTTCACCTTCCTCTCATGCAGTATCTGATACCCAGGAAACCTGGTTCTCATGTGTGCATTGGCATCTGCTGGGTTAATACAGACCAAAACTTGCATGCCGTCCCTACCAAGTGATGGTAGCTTGCTGTTGGACTCCTTATAGGCAATCCCTCCTACACATCACATAATGGCCCTTTTCACCTCTTGCCTCCAGCAGAAAGATACACATCTTTCTACAATCAGAGGTGTGTTTGGGAGAAAGGGAGAGCCTTTTTGTTTGTTTGTTTTAATGCCCCTATTGAAGAAATGGAGGCAGAAGCTACTCTGGAATAGCTTTTTCCACCAGGTCTGCTTTATATTCCCTCCTTAAGGAAGATGCACAAAGACTATGCCCTAAACATGCTTGTCAGTAAAGAGGAGAAACATCCTCCTCCCTCCCTCTGGAGACATATCTCCTGACCAAGCTGCTCAAGGCAGTGAAATTTTGGTTTCTATAAGCACTGCATCAGTGGTCCCATACAGATGGGCAAGCTTTGGAGGTTGTAATATGCTACTGTAACCTGAAGTGTTTCTTTTCTGGTGCAGAGGTCCAGTGGCAGCCAGTTGCATCCTCCCTCCTTCAGAAAAGACCTATCAGAAAAAAAGTTTTCCTTTGACTGCAAGACCTAAATGGGCATTCAGCAAACCTCACAACTCAAACAGTCAAAGATATTGTTTTAATTTGAATGAAGACTCATTTAAAGTAGTCCAAAGAATTTCAGGACTTGGTCTCCCCTCTATTAAAGAACCTGAGACAATGAAATTTCCCTGGCTAAATAACTTCCATAATGGAGTAAGGCATCTTTGCTTGTTTTCCATTTTTTTTTCTTTTTAGAAGAGAGAGAATTTATATTTTAGAGAATTTGCATTCTTCTGAAAAACTCTCCTAACTCTATTTAGTATTATGAAATACGGTGCTGCCTTCTTGCCACTCATCATCCCCGCTGGAGCCACTAGCATCTTTCGGGAATGCGCTGCCTCCCGCTCCCCGGGCAGCCTCTGCCAGGAGGTGCACTGCGCCCTCAAATTCAAGAGAGGGCAGCATTTTCCTTAGGCTGCTCCAAAGGAAGGGGACGACTCCCAAGTGTGAAGAAGAATGTCAGCAAGTGAAAATCGCTAGTCACAAAATATACGAACATTCTGAAAAAGTAAATTTAACGGAAGAAATGCAGTGTTTTTAGACCTTTATCTTGAAAAAAAAAAAAAGAAAACCCCTCCCAAACCCAGCAAATTACCCCAAAATCCAAACAAGCTCTTAATTGATCAACAATGTTAATGAATATATTACATCTGTGTTCAAGGAATTCTTTGTGTAGTCTGTTGTGCAGCTGTAATGTTGTCTCTGCAGCACACTACAATAACTTTGTCACCAACTTTTGCACTTCAATAGCTAACTAATAATCGATAGATGCACCACGGATAAATACCACATATGAATGAAGTGCTAAACTGTGCCTGAGGTAATTAAAGAATCACTGCCCTCTCACTAAAGTCCCAATTCAATGAAATTCTTCAAACTATGTTTAAAATGCTACGAGGCTGTTATTTTTGATTACTTAAGTATCTGCTTAAAAACTGGGAAAATTAATCCTAAGCAAAGAATCGGAGTTTTGTTATGCAACCCCAAAATATGTGTCTTCTAGTGTGAAATAATCATGCATGCAAAAAAAGCATGCTCCTTTCAGCTGACTGTGAGTTACCTTCTGTTTGTGAAGAGTCCATCCAATGTTTGCTCTGCTGGAACAGCAGCACAGCACTGACTTCTACAAGGAAATTCTAAGGAACATGATATATTTAAAGTTTATACTGGATTGTAAAAAAAAAAAAAAAAATAAAAAATTAGAGGGCACCCAAGCATAATACAACACTTTTTAGTTTACCCCCTACTCAACTTTTGGTGCAATGTTACCCTCCTGAAATAACTGTACTGTCAGCACTGTCTCTGGCACTCTCACTGTCTCTTCAGCCAGGTTGCCTGAATTACAGAAGAGCCCAGGACAGGGCAAATACACATTTTCATTCTCTGTTTGCATGTAACAAATAGCAGATGTTGCAATATTGAAAACGCACACCTGATGTGACTAACAAGGGATTTCTAAAATATTTGCCCTAAGATGACAGTCACCCTGCTATTAAGCATTTACTTAACGAAATCTGTACAAAGGGAAATGTTGAAGCAATTCTGCTTAAGACGGAGCAAGCTACTTTAAATAAAGGTTTCTTGTGTGACCTTGGGCTACATTTGCATTACCAGAAGAATGCAGACCCAAGCTTGACAATACTTGCTTCCTACCAGCCTTTAATACCCACTAAACAATCCCCGAAGGAGCCTGTCGAACCCAGGACTTGGTGCCACTGTCCTCACAGCCTCTGGCCCTGCATTCCCTCAGGCGGCAGCCCCCACCATGTGACTGTCCCCGCCGTCCCGGAGATGTGCCAGCTGAACCTTTTCGCATCCAGGGGAAGCACCTGGCAAGGCACCTCCCGGCAAACCTGCCAGGAAGCAGGGTCAACCCTTTGCAAATAAACCCTGCCTGATCTGAGTAACACAAATGGACGCCTGGAAGATTAATTTATCCTCTGTAATAATACAACTACTGTTTGCACAAACCAGTGGCATGCAATAGTTTCTTATTAAAATGCTCAGGATACGCATTAAGATCACTCTAAACGAAGTATGGCTTAAGGACAGGAGAGAGTGAAAAATTTCCTTGCTTACAATTTGCTACTCTTTCATCAGATTTGATATAAAGCTACAAGCAGCACTGTAAATGGACCAGCGAGTTGTCTAATCATCTAGAACACCCTCACGTAATTTATATTGCCTCTTAATTTCTGTTTTGTAACCTCCATAGCTGTCTTCAGTGAATCATTGCGTATATCTCTATGCCGGGAGCATATTGAGGTATAATTTTTTCCTTTGTTTCCCACTTTCCCACAATGGAAGCATGCAAATTTCAGCAAGGTATGTACCTACTGCATTAATCCTTTCTAATGTGATTCTAGTCATCTCCTTAAAAGCAGAATCTAAAAGATTATTTTTACTGTTTCCATTCTCTATTGTGGCATACAGTTTTCTTGCTGAAAGGATACCCATCCAGCTCTATACACACAGAGATGAATATACATTCAAATCACAGATACATATCAATATAACACACATCACAGACTGGAAACACGTTATTAAAATTAACTGCATTACAGAGAATAGATGTATAGACAAAACTGCTGAGGTACTCGACTCTCCCTATTCCACTGTGCCTTAACACTTGCTGCAAACCTGCCATCCCTTTGTAATGCAGTCCTGAGATGCTTAATCTGCTTTCTCGCTTCCATCGATGTAAATCAGCAGCAAAGTTGCCTGTGAAGGAGCAGAGTCTGGGGGATAATTGTGGCCCGGTGGGTTATCTATCTGTAGCTGCGTGCACGGTGGGTCTGCTCACCAAATTTTAGTGTGTGTATTTTTTCAGGCTCTTTTCCAGCAGGGAGTTAGGAAGTGAGAAACAACAAAACTGGTTTAATGCACCAGGTAAATCAGATCAGCTTATTGTGAAACCTATCACCACACATGATTGTTATGATAATAAACGCGGGTGAGCTCTGGTTATTACATGCACAACCCTGTACTAACTGCTCCCTACCGCTCGCCCGTTCTCTCACTTTAGCAACACCCCACACACCTGTTCAAATAATATTACTATTACCTTGTGTTGACACCACATCCACCCTTTCCTTTCATATAACAAGAGCTCCTGGTGAACTGTAAATGGAAAGCTTGCGGTAGCAGAAGCCGATTGTTTACCTGTCTCCAGTTTGTTGCCACAGATACTTGGTTGGGAAAAGGGAACAAAGATCAGTTTGACATCCTTGTTAAGCAGGATTTGCCCCCCACCTTACCCACAAAAGGTTATGAGTTGCTATTCAAGTCTGAGCTCCACAGGTGTGCCATCACACCTGTCTGAAAGAAAACAAAATACTGTTTGTTTCAATACAGCTATTGCCCCAGCAAAATAAAGAAGACCTTGCCCTACAACACAGACACAAGCATTTGTTTTAATATTTCAATGAATCCAAGCAAACACTGACTGATAGCTCTGTTTATATTTAGCATACAAGCCAAACACAATGCACGCTTCCCCAGAAGTTGATGGCAGTGAGCATCCGCCCCTGCCCTGCCCACTAAACTCATGGGCAAACTCATGGCAAAACTCCACTCAAAACCCATTTGACAATGGAAAAGAAGATGTTATAACTCTCAAAGTGTTTCAAAGCCAGGTTGGATGGGACCCTGAGCAACCTGGTCTAGTGATGTACCTGCCCATGGCAGAAGAGTTGGAACTAGATGATCTTTAAGGTTCCTTCCAAACCCAAACCATACTATGATTCTGTGATTAACAGGAGACTGAGTCCAAAGCCAGCCAAGGACAGGTTTGGTCTCACCATTAATTTCCTTCACTGTTTAGCCCTGCTGGAGCTGCTGCTGCTATTGAGTTCTATGTAACTCATTGCATAGAGAGCTGTCATGGTTTTAGAACAGGGGAAAGTAAAAGCTGTGAGTACTGGTGCTGTTCTACTTCGTCAAAGGCTGTGCCCAACTTCCTACACCAGTGAAAACAGTGTAGGTCCAGACTAAATTGGCAAAAAATGGTAAAATCTAGTTCCTAATTGAGGCCTGGAGGAGGCATAATAGGATTTTGTCCATGCAGAATAGAGCACTACAGAGCCCTAAATGTACCCATTCATTCATGTGAATTTGCCATTTGACATCTGCTGAAGGTGATGGAAAGACTTTGGTGGGCATTTGATCAAGAGCTGAGTCACTGAAGTTTCCAATGCTTTAGGTAAAAACATTTTTCACCAAAAAGGGCTAATGAAAATTTTTGTTCCTGTTTTCCAGCTAAAGCAGTGCTCTATTTCTACTACTTTATATTCTTATTAGACTCCTTATCCATATCTGCTTCCATTATGGTTTAAACACCATTTTTCATAGTCAGCTGTAAGAAGGTGTCCCTGCATTAGAAGGGGAACTGTGGTAGAAGTGTAGCACCAACTGGTTTGGAAGGAGTTTGTATACTGTGTTGCAACCTATGTAGAGAAATGTCCTTGAGGCAGGCAACATATTTTATTTATTGCTTTATTTATTGCATTTGTCAAGTAAATGGAATCCCAAATTATGAAGATGCAAAACACAGTGTGAGTATTTATCAGCACTGAATGTTTTTATGTGCTCCAAAATAACTTGGGGTTTCCCAGCTGACTGTGAGCAGCTTGCTGGTTTTGAAGATCTAGCACCTTTGGAACTGAAGGGACATGCTGAATTTTAAGCACTTGGAAAGAGAATTAATTGCTTGGACAACAACACCTTTTTTTTTCTTTTTTTCTTTTCTTTTTTTTTGTATTCTCATCAATAGCAAATGATGAAGCCTCTGGGGGATATTAACACAAGTAAACTAAACACAGGAGTGGGTCTGTTTAAACATGGTTAGACAAAAGCGTTCATATTACAAGCAAATGAATTTGATAGCAATTTTTTATGTTTCCACCTCTATTGTTGCAGACATCTGCATTTAAATAAGAACTTTATCTTTCTCAGCCCTGGTTTTCCTCCTTCATTAGCCAGCATTGAGGTCCCAGACCCTCTTATTACACGGGCTACTCCTGCAAGGACCTGGGATAGCACTGGGCTCCCCCTTGCAGCTTTCTACTGAGGTAGGGGTATAACTTCTGCCTCCTCCCCCACTCTCTGAGAACGGGAACGGATTTGCCTTGGCCAACAGCTGTGAAGGCATGAAGTCATCCGTGTGTATGCTTTTGCTTCCGTGTGCCCTGCGCCTTTACACCTGCCCCTGGCTCTGCTGGCTGCCTGGCAAGGAGTTTCCCCAGAGCTGCACCCCAAAAACACCCCAAGCCCCAACAAAACCCTGCTGGCACTTGAAGCCCTGGGGCCAGGATGGATCCCCCAGTCTCTGCACAGACACATCCAAAGTCAAAGGGAAATGTCTGGCTCGTGGCACCCTGTCCCCCTGTCCTTCTGAGGCCAGGCACTGCTGACCTCCCAAGCCCTCCCAAGGACTCACTATGTGCACTACAGCCTACATTTCTGGCCCTGTGTGTTTCCAGGACTGCTGGAGAAGATAAAGGAGAACAGAAGACAAAGTCTTAAAAACCTGATCCAAAATGGATGTATGTTTCAGTCTTACTCATTTGAAGTAATCTTTCCTGTTACCACATTTTTATGGGGATCTTTCCAACCTTCTGAGAAGGCTAAGTAATATAGATTTTTAAATACTTTAAACAAGATATAGATGCTAGACTGCTACAAATATAGACACCAGTGCCTCTGAATTAAAAGTTAGCCTGTCGAATAAATAATGCATATTTTAAAATGTCTGAATAGGAACTTACAGAATAAACTGTAAGAGCTTCAAAGGAGCCATTGATCTATGGAGTACATAATATGCATGTTAAAAATTGTTGGAATATTTATTTACATGACACATGGCTCAGAAGAAGCCATTATGGTCCTTAAGCAAATTATACATGTGAAAATTGTCAAAGTGCTTCTTTTACCAGAAACAAGTGTATCCTGTCAGTTGATAGACCTTTGATAATTGAAAAACCTTTTGGAAAAAAAAAAGAACAAACCAAAAAACAAGCAAACCTGAGGCTAAAAGAAGGTTAAAATAGAAAAGGAAAAAAAAAGGAAGAAAATAAAAACCAACCCTCGTAACCACGTAAAAGCGTGTCCCATGCCCATCAAAGGAGAAAAAGACAGTGCTGCCCTGCCCTGCATCCCGCTCAGCACTGCTGTTGCGCTTCGCGTGGGGAGAGCTGCATGCCCAGGGATCTTGCTAAGGGGATGATCCTGTCTCTGTGTGCCAAAGTCTGGGGTGCCAGCTCTTCTCCCTACAGGCCAAGAAATTACAAATGGGGACTAATTCATTCCAGCCATCGCCGTGTCCTATATTTTGAATTAAGCTGCCAGAAGAGTGCTCTGCTTTCTCTGCCCATGCCCTTCTGAGCAAAATGGGGGACAGGCAGGGCACCGCAACACACCAGCGCTGTTTTCACCTTTGTGTGTGGAGATGTGCTTTTTCTGGCTATGCTTACAGGTCCTCAAATGCCTCAGCACAAAGAAGCACTGATTGAAAATTGTCTTGCCTTCCCTTGCATACCTTCAAGAGGAACATAACAGGGGGAAGCATTGCCTTGCAGTACTTGGTGTGCCCAGCACCCGGGTCTGTCACTCACCAGCACCTTTCTGATGGCTTCAGCTAAATGCTTGTGCCTGAGCAGGGCTTGCACTACTCCTTCCCCAGTGCTCCGTGGGTGACATGGCTCTTCTCTGGCAGATGTTTTGCTAAGGAGGAGGGATGCCAATTTAGAAAATTCCCCCTTGAGTCCATGTTGCTATGATCACACCAGCAGTCTATGCCATAGCCTGGTCCCTGCAAATTTTTATTTTTCAGGCTGTGAAGGACAAAAAGGTATCTGTCAAGGAGGCATGGACAGGGCATGGTGGCTCAGAGACTGGCTCTGGCCCACAGGGTTCTGGCATCTCGCAGGCAACTGCCCATAGCCAAGCTTCAGAGTGCTGCAAAGCCCCAGGGTGCCCAGTCCCCAGCTCAGCTCTGATGTGCTCAAAAGGGCTGGTGTGTGCATGCCTGCTTTGGGCATTTAGGAAAGCAGGCTCTCCTGGTAGGCACAGCATGCAAGTTTTCTCTTTTCTGGGAATAAGAGTAAAGGGTGGATTTTCTAAAGCAAAAAAGCAAGCAGTTGTACGGGGAAATATATTTAGCCTGTGTTTTCAGGTCACATGTTCTGGGACTGGAGAGCAGAACGTTTTCAATACTGTTTTGGAAGCACACTTCAGTATCACAAGCCTAACTATTGGAGAAGCCTGTAAATTGTGCTGCATCTAAAACAATTACTTGAATTACTTGTATCATCGTTTCTTCTTTTCAACTGCAAAGGTTTTAAAAAATGTGACTTCTGCAGCTACAAAAGCCTTGAAAATACAAATAATAGTAAAGTGCTGCTCTGCATTTGCATAAACCTGTTTATCCTATACATGGTTTATTCATTAACTCTCGGAACAACCAGCAGGACAGCTATGGCATTCCTTATGACCGCTTTGCTTGTGGCTGAAAATGCAACTGCTTAAAAGGACCACTCCATGGTTTCAAATGTGAAGGTAAAAACCATTCCCGTGTGAAACAGCAGGAAAAATGCCACAGGAGCTGGCATTTGGCTTTTACATGGAATGAACCCTTCCTATAATTTTGAAATTTCAGAGGGAAGTCTCAGCATCTGCAAGGACTGGGACCTCCGTGCTGCAGCTCACCAAAATGAACATGCAGTATTAAGAGTGTCCATCGCTGTGCTCTGCAGACAGAATAAGAGTTAGGCGTGGAAAATACCTAGCTCTTTTATCTATTCCTCCTAGAGACCATTTTCTAGTCCTTTACAATTTCAGTGTCCCATGCAAGAGGTTTCTTGCAGCCCCTACTAGCAGTGTATTTCCCAACCAGCTCCTCCTCAGGATGGCTTTCCTGGTAATCACCCCAGCTTTCCCCATGCTTTCTTTCTTACCCAAAACTTAATCCCCATAAGAAAGATGATAAAACAGGAATGCATTTTGCCTGTATCATCTCCTTGCTTCTATAAAGATGAGTGCATGTTGCCACCGGTCCAAGTGGAAAACTGGAAAATTGTTTGACAGTCGGTGACTTGCTCAAGGTCACAAAAGAGCCTCAGTAGCAGAACTGGGAACAGAATTTGGTATCCTAATTCCTAATCTGGCAGCCTTACCACAACTCTCATCACGCAATCAAAAAGCTCCTTTTAAGGAATGCTTTTGTGACTAAGAAAAAATCCAAGGCATTAGAAGAAAGAGTACTTTTAATTTGCCTTTATTCAAACATTTACGCCTTTTGCTATATGGAAAACATGATTTAAACAAGATACCAGATTATGATCTATTGTTTATGTATATAAATATTATATATATTATATAAAAATCTTAATATTTATACATAAACAAATTATTATAAAATGAAATACTCTTAAAACCTTGAAAAATAAAAATAATTACGGCTGCATTTAGGACTGCACTGATTCCAGCCATTAGGAAGTGAGTGATTAGATATTACTTTTTTACAGTTTCATATATAGCATAAGTAGACCAGCATCTACAGCGGTCTGATAAGAACCTTACTGAGTGTTATATGCAGGCTTTCCCATTTCTTAATAGTATTTATAACAGGAAAAATTTTCAGAGCTCTTTAGTAAAACTTCATTTTCGGAAGGTCCTAACTTGTTGCACCGCAACAGTTTTTAAAAGAGCAAAACCAAATCCTTAAGCTGCTAAACGCAACGGGAGATTGCCCTGACCTGAAACAATCTGGGGTTTGGTACTCTGTTGAAGAGTAGCTCAGTAATTTACCAGCTCTCCCTGGATACGTCAGCTTTGATACTTCGAAACTCTACACGGTAGTTTTATATTTTAAGACAGCACCTTTTTGCTTGCTTCCTCTTCTGTGTAACAGGATACTATAATTTGGCAACAGTGGATAGACACAAATAAGGATATTGAGAACCAATGTTACTGAAAAACTGTATACAAAATAAGCTGAGCTGTACAAGCTGAAGTAAGCAGAAGACTATAAATATTAGGAAGATAAACCAAGAAAATAAATGTAAATTTAAACCATTCCTTTGGAAAAAAAAAAAAATTGAAAATTCCCTAACAGCAGTAAAAATGCTATTGATAGCATTCTTACTGTCACTGAAATATTTGGAGACTTAGGATGAGGGGTTCATGACTTAATTTTACAGGAACATGTATTTTGCTCATTAAATTGCTAATACTGCAACAGCGGAGCTCGGGGAATACAATAGAGGGACCCATTCCCTCTCCCTGAAATCCAGGCTCAGCCTGTAAAATGCCTGCGCCTTTAAAGCATTTGCAGTGACAGGAGGCCTCGTGTTTGCAGATGTTAGCCACTTTTTGATTTGATCTTTACGCAATTATTTTGATAAAGAAAATGTTCATCTTGTTGACATTATCACTGTAGTCAATAGCTAATGACCCCAGTAGTTAATTTCCTTATAAATATTTAACTTAATAGAAGTCGTCCCTCGGGTTATAGTACTTTTGACACTTGTATAATCTGAAACAAATCCTCTATTTTAGTCAAACAGACCATATTACACACACAGTTGGCTAGCCATTTACAAAGCACCCAATTAAATCCTACTTAATTCTACCACTCTGAAAATCCCATTTCACTAGTGCGCAAGCTATGGATCACACAAGATGAGCATCTTTCACTGAGTCTGGACATGAGTTTACAGTCAGCAAGACTTGATTGTACAAGAGCTTGCTGTAAAATTAATTCACCCGTCAAATGGTATATGGACAAAAAGTGAAGAGAATGTGCAAATTCGGAGGATTGAAGAAATAAGCTGAAGAATCACAGTTAAAGACAGGTAAATCTAGTTTAATGTTCACATGTAGTAGTTACACATCACAGAGATTAAACAGGATTTTAACTGTAACATAGCTGCAGTGAAATGCAAGTCATTTTGTACTAGAAAAATAATCTTGACGCAGTTATCCGATTTTTGGTCTACTTAAGTTCATTTTAAGACAAATTTACATCACTGATCGTTAACAACTTTGCCCTTTCTGCAGTTAGCTTTTAATACTCTTTGGATGAAGGAAACAGCAACTGTTCTTGTTAATGGTTTGCCCTTTGGTTGCAAGCAGAGAACTGTTTTCAGGTTTTAAGCGTTAATAAGCTGTAGGAACACAAGTTTGCAATAAAACCTTTTGGTGCTAAGTGAAGTTCCAGAACAAGTTTCTTGATCTGATGCAACAGCAGATTTAAAAAAAAGCAGATTAGAGATCTAAAGCATCGCCCCCATAATGCAAAAAAACTAGATAGAATTTGTTTTTCTATTCTCAGTAAAAACCACTACATCTTACTGCTACTTTTATAGAATGCACTAAAAACCCCTGTGTCTAAATGACAAAAGTGTAGTCTCGAAATCTATAATACACTTACAAACATTTTAAGTCTAGATTAAGGAAAACACGTTTGTATGGACTCCAAACAAGTTTATTCGCAATTAGACATCGCATGCAATCATGCAGGACTAGCTATAGCCGCAAGTTTTGAGT
Organism: Platyrinchus mystaceus; assembly: GCA_035041135.1. Classification (NCBI taxonomy): domain Eukaryota; kingdom Metazoa; phylum Chordata; class Aves; order Passeriformes; family Tyrannidae; genus Platyrinchus; species Platyrinchus mystaceus. The sequence goes on from JAWWLV010000088.1 coordinate 60,818,479, forward strand.
CTAAAGGACATCTGGGGACAAAAAAAAAAAAGTCCTAAACATTCAAGATATTTCCATATTAGCAGCTCCATACTTGAGCTGTGGTTTTCTAAAGAGATATTCCCACAGATTAAAAAAAACATACACACCTTTATAATATTTACAAAAAAATATTTAATTAAAAATATTTTATAATTACAGTAGTCTATTAAAGCATATACTTTTCTCACACTTATAGAACATCTCTATATATACACAGTATGAAATGTCACTCATTTGTCTATACAATATGTAACACTCCTGCAGGGAGAAGAAAGTTCCCTGGGCCCCAATAAAATCCATCTATTTTAAACAATAGATGTCAAATATATCTACAAATGCTCTGGTAGATTAGTAAAGCTTCAAGATTCGGCTGCTCGGTCCCTTAAGAGTTACAAGGTTTCTAAAGTCTGGTTTAGGCTCCGTCCTCTATCCCGGGGCAGAGTCGCAACTTTTCCTGCTGCCACCGCGGGACACGCCGCCGCTCACAGCTGGCCGGGAACGACGAGAAGAGACGGAACCGGGGAGGGAGGGGAAAAAGACACGGGGGGTGGGCTGGGGGACAGCTACGGACGTGCAAAATGGTGAAAAGGCTTGGCTCTGCGGGGTGAAGCATGGGAACTGCTCGCGGGGGTTGGATGGCTCCTTCCTCCGGTGCGGCGGGGCCGGGCCGGGCCCCCCCCCGCCGCCGCCCGCCCCCCGTTGCCTCTGCGCGGCGCGGCACCGCCGCACACCTGTGGGAGAGGAATGAATAGAGGGGGTGTGTGAACCGCTCCGCTCCAGACCGACTGGCGCCACCAACAAAACACAAGACATGCTTGATCAACAACCCAAAACAAACCAGGTCAAACAACAACCGCAGCTCCCAGGCTGGGCCAGGCGGAGGGAGGGATGCGCAGCTGCACGCCGCAGCCAGAGGCGCTCCGGGGGGAAGGGAGGCTGTTGGGGGGGGGGGGGGGGGGTAAGAAAAAAAAAATTACCACCCGGTAATTAAAGAAAAAAACCACCCGGTAATTAAAAGTAAAACCCCAAAGCCTCCTGCAAATATTTCTCGCCGGGCTCTGGTCCCTCTTCGGCTGGCTTCCCGACGGGATGCGGTGCGACCCCGCCGAGCCCGGGCGCTGCGCTCCCCCCGCCCGCCCCCGGCCCAGCACCCGCCCGGCACTCACCTGGGGAGCGGCGGTCAGCGGCAGAGGATGCTGTCCCCCGGCTTGTTAACAGAGCCTGCCTGCGCAGCAACCAAACACGGCAAATTAGAGCTGGGGGCAAAGGACACGTAGACCCCCCTCACCCCAGACCGCCCTCCTTCGCGTACCGGGCACTGCCACAGCCCCGCCGGGGAGCGCTCAGGGAAGCCCCCAGCTGCACGGGGGGGACAGAGCCGATGGGCCGCCGCAGCGCTGCCGGTGGGGAAAAGCCCCGGGGGCACGGGGTTGCCGGGGCACACCGCTTCCCGCGCCGCCAGGCTACCACCGGGTGTTCCCGTGGAAGGGAAACGTTCCCCGATTGCACCCCCGCAAAGCACGCTGCGTTCAACGTGCACAGCCCACACAGCCCCTCACACTCGCTACGCGGCGCGGAAGGGTGGGAAGCGCAGGAGCAGCGCGTCTCTTCCCGTGTGTGCAAACACGCCGGCTACAGCTACTCCCTCGAGAGGCTGTAATTACAGGGTACACACAGAAGGGATGCGGGCACCCACCGCATACAGCCAGGGCGTTCCTGCTCCCGTCCGCCCCGACCCCTCCGGGAACTACGACCCCTCGGCAGAGCCAGGGGATTGGCCGTGCCGATCTATCACCACGGCGCTCCCACGGCGGCCAGCGCTGACCACTAGGCCACGCCGCTCTGCCGCGCACCCCGCTCCCCGGGATCGTGTGTCACGCACCTCTTACCGGATCAGTGTTGAGGGCTGTCAGCGGAGTCCTGGGGGTACCCGCGGGACAGCTGCCCGGGTGCAGGGCGGGCGGCGGCGGCTGCTGCCGGAGCAGCGCTGGGTGCGTCTCCAGAGCCAGCTGCAGGTCGAGGATGTAGTCGATGACGTGCTGCAGGATTTCCACTTTACTGACCCTCTTGTTGGGCGGGATGGTGGGCACGAGCTTCCTCAGCCGGCTGTAACAGTCATTCATATCGCACTGCAGGCAGAGCGCCGCCGGCTCCTCGCCCGACGGCGGGCCCCCCTTGCAGGCGCTGTGCTCGGCCAGGCACCGCAGGGCTGGGTGCCCTCCGCCGCCGCCCGCCACGCCGGGCTGCGCCTTGCGACTAGGGTGCCGGACGGGGCTCACGGCTTTCATGGTGCCGCAGGGAGGGAGGGAGACCTCCCTCTACACCTCCACCGCCGCCTCCTCCTGCTGCTGTTGCTGCTGCGACCTCGCGAAGCCGCGCACGCACCGCCCGCAACGGGAGCGGAGCGCGGCCGCAGCGCCTCGCTGGCGTTACCGGCGGCCGCCCCGCGGGTGCAACGAGAGGCGCTTGCCGAGCCGCGCGACGACGGCGGCGGCGCCGCGAACACCGAGAATTTAAAAAAAAAAAAAAAATAAAAAAATTAAAATAATATATAAACAGCTCTGGCTCCGCGGCCCCCTAGCCCAAACCACTACCACCGCCGTCGCTGACCGCGCCGCCCAATTTATA
>JAWWLV010000088.1:60829810-60907047 GCA_035041135.1 Platyrinchus mystaceus
TCTTTCTTTCTTTCTTTCTTTCTTTCTTTCTTTCTTTCTTTCTTTCTTTCTTTCTTTCTTTCTTTCTTTCTTTCTCTGTGTGGTTTTTTTCTTTTTTTCTTCTTTCTTTCATCTTCTATTTCTTTCTGGTATTTCATAAAGATATGCCCCTAATTTATTTATAAGGCTAGGTCTCCAGAACAAGGTAGCATTACAGAGCTGGCTTACCAGTTCCTCTATACGCACAAGTACATTCATAATTGATGAAATGGTCTATAGTGTTGGGGTTAGAATAAACTTAAGGTCAAATCTCTGGGAGAGCAAATCTTGCCATTATTCTTGATGAGAAATAAATACGTGCAGGAACTAAAAAGTGTGGAGTTGAAAGGGAATAAAACTGAATGTATAAGGGCATTTTGAACAATTCATTCCAAAGTGAAAGTGCTTTTTCTTAGTTTTCCTTCATTGCCTTGATCTTCCTAAAACTGTTGTTGGGGCAGGTTAATGACTGACCTTTGAGGGAACCACATACCAGTCTTTGTTCCCTAGCAGTCAGGATCTTGCAGAGGCTTGAAACCTTTGAGGGAGAGAATAGGATTAAACTGCTGTATGAAGTCCAGCGCAGGTGATGATCAATGGGAGCAAAGGAGTGAGTTTCTCAGGACGCTCTCTCCCTTCCCCCACCAGCTGGAATTTATTTCCTTTACTGCAAAGTTACCTGATGGTGACGGCCGACTGTCACTGATTGTTCTGAGATTAATTTCCCTTCAGCGGTCATCAAAAGCATGCAGTGTTAAAGTCCCAATAAGATTTTAAAGGTTACCGGTCATTTCAGATTTAAACATCATATCAAACAGTTAAAATCGGAAAGACTTAACTTGAGCCTCACACTAAAATCATATTTATATAAACTCAACTTACTTGCCACACTATTATTTTCAAAGTGTCCAGCCAACTAAAGACGAGTGTTTGATTCTGCAACGTGCACGTGTACTGAGTAACCTCTGATAAATTAGTGTTGCAGGGTGAGTCCTTCATACATGCCTGTCCCAATGCCTAGCTGTACACCCATGAATGAAGCCATTGGTCCTAATATGCTACACTGACTGCAAGGTCCCTTTGCATGCAGACATATGCAGGGGATTTGCTTTCACCTTGCCTGCAGACCGAATCTGCACTGCTTGAATTGAATTAAAAATCCATTGTCAGTGTTGGGGCTGAGTCACCGGAGGGTCCCCTCCTCATCCTCCCTACTCCCCATCCCCCTGGGTCATGGCTGGCCTCAGGGAAGCTCACACCCTGTCCTCACAGGGCATCCCATTCTTGCAAGGGGCTTCACACACCCCAGACCTATGTGGAGAAGCTGCCACTCCCCACAGCGTCTCCTCTCACGCCGCTGCTCTTGCTCCTTCGGGTGGCTGAGCCTTTGCTCTGACAAGGTTCAGATAAAAGGTCTGCGAGCTGACGGGTGACATTTCAGCAACAGTTTCTGCTGCCTTTCAAGGCTTCTGTATGGCTGCAAGCGGTTGTTATTATTCCTAAAGGTTTGGACTCAACCTCCTTTTCCTCCCTGAGATCTTATGCACAAACCAATTTATTAATGAGAGAATTAAAATAAGGATTTCAATGAAAACCATTGCAAGCATCCCACCTGCTTGGCCTCAAACAGCTACTCAGGAAAAGCCAGGTGAAGTAAAACACAAAACTGTCATTAATTTGAGTTGCTCTAAGATGTTACTGATAGAGGAACTGATAGAATGTCACATCTCCTCCACAGCTTTGAAGAGCTCCCATGCATGCAGGCTTTGAGGTCCACGGGTAGAGGTGCTGTGTGATGAAGATGAGACAAAATACAGAGAAGCTGTACTTTTGGACTGATAGTCGAGGGGTCATTTCATTCACTGGAAAATAAAAAAAAAAAAGGACTCTGCAACAGTTTAATGTCTTTAGGGAGAGAAATTTATGTTTAAACCCAACCTGCATCTCCTGCTGAGTCACAAAAAGAGCTATGCTGGCTTTTCCTGAGGGGTCTTTGTCCCCAACTCTCTGAAACTAATGTAAAGAGTGAATCTATGTAAATTAACAACCTTTAGGAACAATCAGATTTTCCTGTTCTGAGACTAAGTCACACCATTAGGCATGTATCCTCTCGTGAAGAACTGCAGTAAGAAAGTAATGAAGGATTTCATGTGTGAAGTAAACTTCCATTGCAACTTTGAGAGGATATTTTCCTGAAACTGGCCAAACTATGAATATAATCAGGTATTCTGCAGTGTGGGAATCTCGCTACTGAAAGCAGTGGGAAACTTCGAGGCTGAATGTGGGAAGTTTGGGAGCTTGGCAGGGATTGTAAACCTTGCTGGAGCGCAGTGAAAAGCCCCTCATTCCTGCAGGAAAGAACTTTTCTAAAGTGCCTGCAAATGAATTGGGGATGGAAACAGAGACATCTCCATTCAAACAATGGGGAGCTGGCAAAGACCGAAAGCGAAACACCCGGCCCCCACGGCCAGCGGGGGCCCAGTGGAAGCCAGCCGTGGAAACGCCGCCTTCCCACCGCCGGCACGGGACAGCGCTCGGGGATGGGGGGGGGCGGAACACCCGCGCGGCCGCCAGCACCGCTCCCCTCCCCACGCGTGGGAGTGGGGTGGGGGCTGCGGGGGAGGGAAGCCCCGCTTCCCACCGCTTCCCGCTTCCCCCCCCCCCCCCTTCTTCCCCCACGCAGCTCCTCCCGCCCCTCCCAGCTGATGGCTTGGCCCGGGAGGCCCAGACTGTCCGGCGCCGGGCCCGTGACATCACCCATTCACACTGCGGCCCAGCTGGCGCCGCCGGGGCGGTCGCCGGGACAACGCGGACGCCAATCCCCGGGCAATGACTTCCAGCTGCCCGCCCGCCGGGAGCGAGCGCGGGCGCGCCCCCGCCGCACCCCCACTCTCCCCTTCCCTTCTCCCCTCCCTCTCACCCCTTACCCTTCTCCCCCGCACCGACCGCTTCTCCCTGAGGGTGTTTTTCCCGTGCCCTAAGCGTGGGTAGAGTCCTTCCCAAATCTTCGTTCGCGAAGCCTAGCTATGATGATGAAGCGCTGGGGAGTGCCGAGGGGCCAGAGCCGCCCCAGGGTGGGGGTCTCGGGAAGCTCGTGTGGCTTAAATAATTTCCATATTCACCTCTTTCTTTTTTTATATATATACAATTACTGATTTTGCTGATCTCTACCTCTTTCTCCCTGGTCACCTTTCCCTCCCCTCCTCCCCCACTCGGCTGTAGAAGATATATTCCTATAATCTCTTCCATTCTGTCTTTTCATTCTGATGCTCTTCTCTGCACCCCTGGGATTGTGTGATACCCTTTTTGAGATACGGGATTACCATGTGCTGAGTACTTTTGGAAACCGTTTTCTCTTCAGCTGCCCAAGCGCGTACCACTTTTTGCCCCAGTATTGTGGTCCAGTACATGAAAATCTGATACCGAGTGTTTTGAAAGGTTAAAAGCTGTAGTCTCATCTGAAAATCTGAAAATCTGAAAATGCTCGATGTCTCTAGGGCTGATGCCAAACTTTGTGAATATCTTGTTTTATTGACCAAATAGATATGCTTCTATATTTATTTTCCACAAAGAAAACTTTTCTTGAAGTCTTAGTTGACTGGAATTTCAAGCATAAGCACCAGGAGACACATGGTAGAACATTAAAGCATCTTGTGACTTTTGAAGCCAATACTGTGGTTTGGTTTTATATTTATATATATATATATATATAAATATGTTTGTTTGTTTGTTTGTTTGTTTAAATGTGATTCAGAAACTTCTTATGCTGCAGTTTGGCCTTGTGTGACTTCCTGAAGTTTCAAAGGGGCCCTGAGTCAAATGAGGCCCTGAGTCAAGTGAGAGATCTTCCCAGGTTTTCTGTAGAGCCCTCTGGCAGGTAGCTGAGTCTTCCTTTGGCAATGAATAGTTATTGCCTATTGCCTTGCAGTTTGTTGATGCACAGTTCCTACAGGAAACCATCTGTAAATATTAGCCTGTGTAATTTGTGGTGATATTAAATAAAGTGATGAGAATCCTACTTAAGAAAAAAATTGATAGCTTTCCATATGGTTCCAAAAAGCTTAACACTGATACTAGTTACCACAGTGTAGGAACAGCACAGTTCCAACTCAATTTATCTGTAAAAATGAAGGCTTAGTGAAACATTAATTTTCCAAAATTACAGAATGTTTTAATGTGATTGTAATTGCCCCTTTGTGCTTTTAATTTATTAACATTGTTAAAACGAATTATAACTCATTGCAACCAAATGCTTTAGATGTGAAAAAGCCAGGCTGGTATGCTGGCATCTTGATATAAAGATGGTCTCTGTATAATGCAATCATAGTGTATCCATTCTGATTTACTTGGAGTAACTTATGCTAATTTGGGGGTTTCTTTTGCATGAGTATTGTGATGCTTTTATGTCTCAGGCTCAATCTTTTACATATTTGCATCTTACCTTTCTATGTTTTCTCAAGGAGCTGCACCTGGATTCAGGACAGCTGGGAGAGCTGGATCTTGTACAAAGGAGGCACAGCAAACTCATGTAAGTGATGCTGAGGAGAGGAGCCTTGTGGAAATTCTGATGAGGGCTAAAGAGTATGTTGCAATGATGTCTGAATAGTTGTTCATAAGGAGCCATGTGAGGCTGGAACACCTAGCACTGAGTATGCGCCTGAACATAGTCCAGCTGCATTCTAACCCTATAGGACCAGAACATTAAGTCTTGCTGAACCAGATCCATGCCTGTGTGAGTGTGTCTACACTGTGTTCCTGTTACCAGGAGGAACCCAGCAAAGCAGCTGTCCGCACAGAGGCCTGACACTGCATCAGCATGGTTGGTGCTGAGTGGGATGTACTGATTCAGCCCAAGGACTGCAGCGCCACTCAGAGCCTGCATGCTGTGCTCCACAGTGCTCAGCAACAGCCTGGATTTGTGCTGTGCCCAACCAAGGGCTCAGATTGAGTTCAGTGTGGGGTTAATAGCACTGACTCCATCCCTGAGCTTCCCACATCCATCTGGACTTTGCTACCTAACTCTTTTGGGAGCACATCACAGGGATAACTGGGCAAGCTCTACAAGATGCGTTCATATTCCATGCTACGTGAAAGTATTTGTATGGCTGTAAATCTTGCATCGTCTGAGATAAAGCCTCAGCTAATGAACTCAATGAGGCCTGAATTTGCTCTGCACAGATCTCACCCTGGTGTCTCTGTGGCATCAGCATTCCTGATCTACAACTCATCACCTGTGGCATATCTGCAGATTGACTTTATCTGGTGGTGTATGTGTAGATGCATAAGGTAAAATATGATTGGGCAGAAAATATTACCAAAAGCATTAAGAGGAAGGTTTGTAGAGAAAGACTCTAGCACAAGGAGATTGTGTTTAAGACTGAGTCCCTGACACTTTATCATTAATTTTTCTTATGGGGAAGGGAGCAGATCTATGGGAATATGGGATTTACTATAGGAAAAACTGACTGTATTACTAAACTGCAACTGTGCTTGTGTGTTCCCTTTTTCAGTGTTTGTAATAGTCAGATATTTGTGTTCTCTTCCATTGCATGCTACAGTTCTAATCTAGCAAAGCACTTAAATTATGTTCTTTGGAGCTCTACTGGATCGGGGCCATTTTCAGTACTTCCAAAAAGTAAAGCCTAAAACATTCTCTGAAATCTTTGGCTAGAGATTGTCTAACATTATTCCTTACCCATAAGAATCTTATCTGGACTCTCCCATAGGAACTGAAATAGCAAATGTCATGTATGCAGCCTTGGCAGACAGTTTTGAACTTGGAGGACTTCTTTTGGTGAAGTAGTGTGGGCCAGCATGCCTATGAGACATGTTCAAAGTTTTTTATCCTTCATCATCCATTTGAAATACAAACAGACAATTCCCATTTTCCAAAACAGGGCTAGACATATACTGTGATGGTTGCAATGACTTGATAAGGAAATATGGGAAGCATAGTCTTCAGTTGCCTGTACGGAATGTGCTTTATCCAAGAAGGAAAGAATCCCGTATTGTAAAAATAAAAGAGATCATTATAATGAAAGTTTTTCATGTGCTAGGAACTGTTTATTGATTTGTAAACAGACTTTGACACACTTTCTTTCTCAGTTCTGTGAAATGCATACCTTGGTAGATCAGTGACAGCTGTCTAAATTAGACTCAGAAATTTCTCTTCATCTTTTTGTAGTTTGTTTGCATTACCGGGGCTTCATGGTTCTTGCTTCTGATAACTGGAATGTATTCAAACATGCTGTATTATTCTGAACCAGGTTTTTTTTCGTCATTTTTGCTTAGAAGCCAAAGGGTCCTGGGTGCCAGTAAATCAAAAGTTATCCTTGGTTTTTGTGGAGTTAGGTTATCACAAACCCTCTATGCCCATTCAAGAAGGGCTAAAGGATATATTTTCAGGCAGCCTATGCTACGAGCTATAGTATGGAGGAAGACACTTTCAGTGGAGTGTTCACAGAGAAAACGTAACTCCACAAGGTGCATGAGTTGAGTACTGGGTTGTGCTTCCCAGTGGCAGACCCACTGACAAACCAAGAAACCCGTACAAGCCTCTACCCTGGTATATCTTGGGGGCTGTTTCAGTCTCTGAGACCCATGTCACCTGCACAGTAGCGTGGGATCTGTCTTTTTCATGGAAGACACAATAGTGTCAGTTCGGAGTCTCTTACCGTGATTTACTAAAAATATATTTGCTTCAGATTTTTCAATATGCAAAAGCTTCTCTGATGTGCTGTTAGTGATTTGGGACAGTTGTATGCGCATAAAACTCAGTTTTGGCTCCACTTGTGAAAAACACTGTTTTGTGAGGTGGCCTTAGAGAGAAAGTAATGCTGTAGAGAATCAACAAAATGGGCAGAATTTTAGATTTCTGTTTATTGCGAGTAAGAAGATGAAAGGAGGCCCAAGGCTGAGCGTTATATTTCAGGCTTTAAACTGGGATAAGAAATGAAAAATAGCATGTTTTGATTACATGTTATTGCATCCCTAGAATTGCACAATGAGTGGGATTGGTCATGAGAGGGCTCATATTAAGTTTATGAACTGTGTTAAGTGAGTTAAAAAGTGTTTTTTGTGTGGTGTGCACATGTATGGATACATTAAGTATCCAACCCCCTCAAATTTGATTACTATAATTTCTTACTTAATTTTTACTATTATTAATTAGAATGTAATTAAGATGAATTAATTTGTGGGAAAAATCCAATTACTAAATAAAATACATTTACCTGGAATGAATAGCTACAGGAAACTAAGATTTCAATTCTAACCTTGAAATTCCAGTCTATTTATTGAATAAAATTTTCGTGTTCCTTTTTGATAAGGTGGCCTGTCCACCTAACTAATTTAATTGTATGTTAATTTCAACAGGTTGAGATGATATGCCATGGCTGTAGAGTTCCCTTTCCATGTCCTTCCTACTGTCCTTCTGATGGGGTTCACACAGACATCCTTTTCCCCACTTCCCAAACAACCCCGCAAATGAGGCTTATATATAGTCAAAGCCAGTAATAGTCCATATGGGTTGCAAATTATGGAAAATGGCTACTGATGTTAATAAGGCTCTTCAGAGGAAGAGCCAAGCCACTTTCTTCTGCTGTGTCTTTGTATGTTCCACCACTCCTGACATTATTCTTATCCAGTTGGTGCACTATGGATGTGTTGGATATCTGTCTAGGTCCTTCATCTGTGGCTCACAACCATCTGGAGGTTCCCTCAGCAACAGAATTTCATCCAGGATGTTCACAATGGGAGCACTAGCAGCCGGAGGTTCCCTCTGCTGATGTATTTCTGTCCAGGTCTGTCAACAACTGGAACTCTATTGTCTCAAAGTTCCCACCTTGATGGCAGTATGAAAGTACTGGCCAAGGCTGAGGAGAGAGGAGACTGATCCCTCTAACTGGCCAAACAGTCAGTCAGAGGAAGGATGACACCATTCAATTAAATACATTCTGAGTTAGAAACTGAGCCCTGCAAGATTTGTTTCCTCTTCCTCTGGTCTGTCACATCATACGATATCTTCAAACACTGTGTTGCAGCACAACTGTATGGGGTTCAGCAAGGCTTGGTGCCAGATCCTGCGTTTGGATCGCAGCAACCCGATCCAATGCTACAGACTGAAGGAAGAGTGGCTGGAAAACTGCCTGGCAGAAAAGACTGGGGAGTGCTGGTCGACAGCAGTCTGAACATGAGCCAGCAGTGTGCCCAGGTGGCCAAGAATGCCACTGGGATCCTGGCCTGTGTCAGAAATAATGCAGCCAGTAGGACACGGGCATTGACCATCCCCTGTACTCAGCACTTGTGAGGCCACACCTCGAATCCTGTGTTCAGTTTTGGGCCCTCATTACAAGAAGGACATTGAGATGCTGGAGCGTGTCCAGAGAAGGGCAGTGGAGCTGGTGAGCACAAGTCTGATGAGGAGCAGCTGAGGGAGCTGGTGTTGTTTAGCCTGGAGTAAAGGAGGCTCTGGGGAGACCTTATTGCTCTCTACAACTACCTGAAAGGAGGTTGTAGTGCGGTGGGGGTCAGTCTATTCTCCCAAGTAGCAAGTAACAGGTTGAAAAGAAATGGCCTCAAGTGGCATCAGGGGAGGTTTAGATTGAATATTAGGAAAAATTTCTTCACAGAAAGGGAAATCAGGCATTGGAATAAGCTGTCCATGCAAGTGGTGGAATCACCATCCCTAGAAGTGTTCAAAAAACATGTGGATTTGGCACCTGGGGACATGGTTTAGTGGTGAACAAAGCAGTGCTGGGGTAATGGTTGAATTCCATCATCTTATAGGTCTTTTTCAACCTAAATGATTCTATGATTCTAAGTCAATAAATCCCATCAGTGTTGTACAGAAAGCAGGGGCAGACAAAAGTCAGGCAAACTGCTTCCCCCTTACACCTGCTGGATTTCCCAGCAGTACCCATGGGCACAGACTCTGGACACTTATCCATACAATAGATTCCAGAATTCCATTTCACCTAGGAGAAAGGACTGTTGAGTGGTTGGTGAAGCCAGTAAACAGGGAGGAACTCTGTATAACACTGGGGCAGAGGCTAACTTGGTTATCCTGAAGGGCATCCTGTGGGACGACGAGGAACTGCAGCCTCAGCAGCAGAGCCCAGCTAGTAACAAGGGTCCTGTCTTAGGAGAGCCATATGTACTCCTATGGGCCAAGGTAATTGGCTCCTCACTTAAATGCTGAGACGATTAGCAGTGTTCCCATTTGAGAGAGGAGGGAGAATAGATATTTTTTTCACAATACAGCTATGTTTTATTCAGTAGGGGTTTTGTTTGTTTTCTGTTCTCCCTTCAGGGGTGGAAGATACTTTTCTTTCAGCCCTCAGGGATCTAATAGCATATATAAAGACTTTGTTTTTGTTTGGCCAGCACATGCTGCACTACTTTTTCCCAGGAACCACCATTTCCAATGCAGATTTAAAATACTGAAGTGAAAACTGTGTAGCTGGTTACCTGAATGAATGATAAATGTTGTGCATGTTTTCTCTAGTGGACCCTTCTCCTCCCCATGCCATATTTCTCTTTTCCTCTAGAGGACACTTCAGAAGGGTAGTTAGGGCAGATGGTTTGAGGTTAATAACAGTTGAAAAAGTAGGTGTATCCACAGTGCTTAATTTTAAATTGATTTATCCTTAAATATGACCTTGCAGATCAACTTGTAACATCAGAGTCTTCATGTGGAACTTGCACTGAATTTGCAAGAAGTTTGTAGCTGTTTGAAGTTTTATTTTTTCTAGCAATTAGAATAAAAACTGTTTTTAACATTTTAAAGTTTGCTATCTTCCTTTCAGATGTAGCAGCTGTGATTCCAGGTTGAGTGACAGATAAGTATAGATGATACAGAGGGTCACCTGATCAGAACTATGAACTCTCAGAAAAAGACAAGACTAACCATAGTGTGTTAAAAGAGGCATCTTAACCTTTACTTTAGCTTTTGTACAGACTTCTCCAAGCCAGTTTGTTTTTAAGACTGGAGAAAGAACAGAAAATTATTTTTTTTCCTAAGAGTTGTAGTTAATCTTGATCTGTTAAAGGCTTTCTGTTGGCCAGGCTGCCCTCCTCAAATACCTTCTTTCTTGCTATGACTTTGTAATTTCTAAGAACCGGACAAAATTCTTATTTCAGTTGATGGCAGAATTCTGGTTGAGGTCATTAAGATAAGACAAGCTTAGAAATCTGCTTTTGTCTAGAAACTCTTGCTCTTACAGTCTAGCCTTCTTAGAAGCCAATTAATTGCAGTCTGAAAATAAATAGAAATTGGAATTTATGTTTGTCTGCACTTATATAAATATACTTCTGAAGGACACCATGTTATGCTATTTGTCTCTGATTTCACCCAAAACTTTTTATCTGTTTGGTTATACAGTGTTATACAGTGCTCATCCATGTATTTTAGATCAGTAAGCTTGTTCTTATGAATGTTTTGAATGAGTTCCTACTTCATATCATTATGATTTATTAGATATTAATCTATAGTTATACATTTGCAGTCTTTAATGACACCTTTTCCTTCTAAAGCTTGTGGAGGAAAATAACTGCACTTAAGTACTTAGATAAAGTAATTCTGAAATTAGATTTACTTATAAGATGATATTTACAGATGAATTGTCCATGAGCTCTTGGCATAAATTTAGTGGAAAACTGAGAACCTGTAAGTTGTGGTCAATTTGGGGTGATTTTAAAAATATGTAGTTGTTGTAGCTAACTACAGCTCATGTAGTTGTGTCCTGTGGTCATGATTCAATGCAGTGCTCAAAAGTCTGTCCTTATCGCAAAACATTTGTTGTCTTTAACCGTGGAAGGACTCGTGAAAGTATTGGAAATAAAGCATACATTTAGTACTCTGCATTTTTTCGGTCTGCAGAATCTAAACATAAGAGGAGTGTACTTGTGTGAGTTCCATATAGGTGTACTTACAGTGTCCATTTGTATATAGAGTATAGTAAATGTGTAGTCACATCCTGAAAGTACGTATCATGTCTCTTTCATCCTTTTTAGCATCAGCTACCTTTAGTCCACTGGTTTAACAAGACCTCGTCACTTGATATAAATTCTTAATAATTCGAGCAGAATTTGGAATATAAGTTAAGTACATGATTTGAGTAAGTATAAAGAATGAAGTCTTTAAGTCTTTTCTTTTTTGGGGGGGATTGAGGGAGTAGTGGACAGGTGGTGTGTGTGTGGAAAGGAATTTCTGCCTGCAGTTTTTCCACTGGCCTTAGACATCATGGCTTTTTACTGGAGTGACTGTTCATGAAGTATTCATTTGGATATCATGAAGCAAAACATTTCCCCCTCTCCTACCTCCAGTTTTCACATATTCAAAGCATATTTCTAATTCTTCCTCTTTTTCTGTCTTCCTTTTCCACAGTTTCTCTTTGTAGGAGTTTGATACCCTAACAATTTGCAGTTTAATGGTCATTTTCTTTGACCTTTAAGGAGACAAAAGGAGGACTATGAAAAGCTATAAATATTGGAATGGGAGATTGTAAATCAGCCTCAATCCTGTTGCTGAATGGAAAATCACTGTAATAGTAAAAATGAAATTTGTGACTTTGTTGCATGAGCCATACTATTTAATGTGAAGATTTGCAGTATTTATGCGTGTGTTGAGTTTAATTTCTTTTATTCTGAGCTCCAAAAACGTAGGTAGGTAGGAACAACAGCATTTAACTTCAGAAGCGGTGAGATATGAGAAGAACTCCTGCTCTGAAGTAAAGAAACTCTGCAAGTTTTAGAACTGTTTTGCCACTGTAATGATTATATTCCAACAGAAGTGCATGGTGACATGATGTTTTTCAGACATGTGCTTTTTAATTCTTTGAAAAAAATACCTGTTTTGAACTCATTAAACTCCTTCCCCAACTATTCTAGATCACAACAGTACAGACTGAAGTTCATACATAGATGTGAGTTTAAGTTCTATTTGTACATATGTACTCCCATGTAAAAAAGAGGTGAATGTTATTAGCAATATAGGCATGATTTAGTGTCATTGTGTGTGAATAGGGAAACTCTAAGTACTGTATGGACAACCTCTAAATAAAAGGAGAATTTATTAGGTTTAGCAACCATGATTTTCAGAAAAAGCATCATAGTGTTGCCGTTAAGATTATTAACTTCTTTAGAGATTTGTCAGTGTGGATAAACCAAAAAACCTCATGTCATTTGGCATACTAGCAAATGCCAGTGAGTGTACTTTCTTAGCACAAACTAAAGAAGATAACCCCAAATCTTATGATACCCTTGCATGCCTTTTCATTATGTTCTGTGAGGATAGAGCATTTTTCTTTAAATCTTTGCATGTAAGACTGTAAATTCAGAAGAAGGATTTGTATACTAAAGACCAGATTTAAATACTTAAAGCTGCACATAATGCTTTCAGTAATAC
Source organism: Platyrinchus mystaceus (assembly GCA_035041135.1). Classification (NCBI taxonomy): domain Eukaryota; kingdom Metazoa; phylum Chordata; class Aves; order Passeriformes; family Tyrannidae; genus Platyrinchus; species Platyrinchus mystaceus. The sequence continues at coordinate 60,842,235 of JAWWLV010000088.1, forward strand.
ACGGATCAATCTACTGACAGGATGCAGAACTCTTGCTTGCTCTACCTGGTGCAGGTCTTAATTGTCTCAGCGTGCTAATCAGTAATAGCAATATGGGAAATGCTTGACAGCCTGGAATCAGCAGTGATTTTTCACTGGGAGAATCATCTCAGCACTTTGTGGTGGTTATAAATCTACTATGTGTCTATGTGTATGTAATGCTATAGCTTCTGATTTTATACAGATGTATTACTGATTTTAGACTCCAGGTTGATTTCTGTCTCTCGATTCAGAGAATTATTGCTTACATAGATGCAGCTGTGGGAGAGAAGCAGTCAGGTGCTCAGCAGTTACGGAGAGTCTAAAATGAGTCACACTGGAATTTGACTATTTCTTATATTAACTTGTCAAAACATTGGATTGTAATACAAAGCTTGCAGGAGTACATTCTACACATGTAGAATGTGGTTTTCCTTTTGTTAATTTTCAAAGAAGTGGAAGAGAAAGATATGGACACAGTCATGTTAATTTTTTCTTTAGATCAGAAAATGTAATATTTTGTTCAAACATTTTAATAGAACAATTATTCTTTTGTTTTTAAATAAAATTTTTATGTGAATTAACTACTTGTGACAGGTGCCTTTTGAACAGTCGTAGAGAATTAAGCCCTTTTTTACTAAATCATATAACAGTGTCAGTCAAAGATTTCTTTATCTGTTTTCTTTAGGCATCACAGCTTTCTTTTGGAGTGACCATTCCTAAATGTAAAGAATAGTAATACGAAAGCCCCCCCCCTTTTTGTTTTTGTTTTTTTTTTTGCTGAGATCAGTTTATTGTCTGCTATGATAATTTATGCTTCTTTACTTTGAACTGCGCTGATATTGCTGGCTCACTCCTTGTCCTTGAAGAGCATGAACACAAGAACTTTTGACCTGGATTAGATTTTGAAGCAATGATCTCGAAGTACAGGACCAAAATTGAGATGCCATTCCACTGTTATTTTTGTTGCAATTGGAATCTAAAATATTAAATAAACGGTATTCTCCAATTCTTTTCCTCCCATGCCTGTCATTAACAGTGTACAAAGGTTTAGTGCAATTTTGTTTAATAACAGGAATAGAAAAAGGAAGAAATAGCTACACGCTTATTAGAAACAAAATCAATTATTACTTTTAAAAACTACCTGCTTTCAATTAAGCAGGAAATTATCTAACCAGTTACTTAATTTGCTCTGGCTGGCAGTCTCTCAACTGCTTTACGCTGAGTGGAGCATGAAATTAAATATGTAACAACTATCCTAATGGTAATGTTTTTAGAAAACCAGCATTTAGAAATGGTATTTTGCATAGTTTCAAAAGAAATAATGACAAAAAAAATACTGCTGCTTCAGTGCATTCGATATGTAAAAGAAAGATATAACTTAATTGTTGATTCTCTTATTCTGATTAATAACAAAACAATCTCTGATTTGACTGATGCAGATCTATACTTGTGATTGGGTTATTTTTTTAGGTGGTTGTCTTCCTCCCTGCTTTCAGATTGTGTTTAATTGGTGAAATCATTGCTGTTCATCTCTTGCTGCTTCAGGAGTTAAGATACAGTCTATGAGTATCTATTCTGTGTACAATATGCCTTTTGGCAAAATTATTGAAGGAATCGTCAAGAGATTTTTAAGTTTTCTGTTTGATGCTATTTGCTGGATCTTTCTCAAGGTACAATTTCTACATCCCAGTTGAAATCCATGCTTTTTTTTTTTTTTTTTACTGCTTAAGATTATTTTCAGTTCTGGAGAAAACCCCTTGAGGTTCAATACTGGCTCATATGTCTTTAAAAATAAAGGGGAACCTGGTGCAGAATGCTTATCACTGTGTGTTAGGAGAGAGGTGAAGCCGATGGTCCAAGAATAGGTATGTCAAAGTGCTTGAATCATCCAGTTTTTTGTATGTATTAGCATGAATCCAACAGCCCCCTCCTCCACCCCAAAATTTCACAAGTGTTTACAATGGCAGAATGATCCACAAATTTGCACCATGTAAACTTGGCTATGCTTCCATCTAGGAAATTATATTTAGATTTGAATTTAAGGCCTTTGATTTGATTAACTTTGTGACACAAATCCACAGACTTCATTATATTTATCACTGTATAAACTTCACTGTATCTCTCACTTTCAGTTTTATTTAGATTTAACAACAGAGAAGTAATTCATACTGTGATCCCGACTTAGAATGAGTCTTTTTTAAATCCACAAGTATATCAAATAGCTATATGGATCACAGAAGTTTTCCTTTTTTTTCCAACAACAATTAATTAAAAAAATTGAATACCATAATTATGATTTGAGAGGCAGTAACTCATCACATTCCCCAATACTCAGATATAGACTATTTTGTTCTTCAGTTGGTTTTTAATGCTGTCTGGCTTATGAAGAAAACGTGTCATTTTTAAGATTCTCTAATAGACACATTTCTGTTCTATGAAAACTTGTGAACTTGAGGTTCCAAGCTGTAAAATGGTTGGTCTTCACTTTGAGTCTTGACTCAGACATTCATGGTCTGCCATAACTTTTGAAAAAGCTTTGAAATTTGGTAGAAAGCGGTGGTTCTTCCACAAAGTGGTCCTACTCTTAGATTGCGAAAGTGATAGTTGTGATAGCAACTTATGATAATTACTTGGTATTGTTAGTTGGCCATTAGTCTGCTAGTCCTTTCTGTTTAGTTGCTTGAATGGGGGACGATTTTTTAACTGTCCCAAATAACAAAACAATAGTAAAAGTAAGCTCTGATTGAATCAGAGCCGAAAAAGAATGTCTGAATTTCCATTTATGTTTAGACCCCTTTGCCCCTCTCTGGCATGCAATTGAGAAGCTGTCTCCAAATCTTCAACTATCTAAAATGACTTTTATGTTCCAGTGACATGCTTAATGAAAAAAGTGGCAAAGAAAGAAAAACCAGCCTGATGAAATGAGCTCAGACGTTCAAAGTACTTAGAACAGCATCCCTATATGTCACCCCAATTTTCTCAAAATTCTCCTGTCACAATCTTGAGAAAAAGTCACCTTTCCTTATTCATGTCATTGCCATCAATTTTCTTTCACCGTAGCCTGCAATCAGAATCACTGAGCTGAAAACCCGCCTGCTCTCTCTCATTGATGCTTTCCGTGGAAGTTGATGGTGTCCTGTCAGCAGCTTAGCCAGACAGAACCACCGGCGCCATCTTCATTAGGGAAAAAGCTAATATAAACAAATAAAGGCGTTAGTGTAGATAGCAGAGTGAGAGTATTACTGAAAAGTGCTTTGCAGAGTCAGTTTCTATGCCTTTAGTTTTAAAAATATATAAATGTTATATGAATCTCAAATCTGCTTTTATTTACATAAAATATTTATACACCAAGCAAGACAATTTCACAACTTTAAAATGTATTTTCCTGTTAGATTAATCTTTTCATATGCTAACCACATTACAAGTAAACATTTTCCTAGTCTCCACTACATGAATGTGGCTAAAAGCTTCCTTGTTATTTTATAGTTACAGCATTTCAAATGTATCCCTTTTTGACGTGGTTAGGCAGCCTGCCAGTTTTACCACTAAATTATAGCAGAGAAAACACTCAGTAGAATTTGATTAGACTTCTTCCTTCTCCCCATGAGTAAGGCAAAGCAAATTTATGTTCAAAATGCAGGCTGGATTCTAAAGAATTGAATGTAGGTCTGTATTTGTAGTGTTAAAAATGCAGGCGAGTTTTGTATGGAAAATAGATCTTGTTTATAGTACTGCTTTATATTATTGTTGTATTTTGTTCTGTTTTGTTACTATCTATAGAATGATAGAAATGCATTGGGTAATAACAAGGTTTGTGTTTCAGACTGTTAGAGACGAATATGTCTTAATCTTTGCTACTAATAAGCAATTATATTAATAGAATCAGAGAATGGCTTGGGTTGGAAGGGGTTGAATGGGTTGGGTTGGAAGATCATTGAGTTCTAACCCCCTTGCCATGGGCAGGGACACTTTCCACTAGTCCAGGCTGCTCAGAGCCCCATCCAACATGGCCTTGAACTTCCAGGGATGGGGCATCCACAACTTCTCTGGGCAAAGTGTTCCAGTGCCTCACCACACTCACAATAAAGAATTTCTTCCTAATATGTAATCTAAACCTACTCTCAGTTTAAAATCATTCCCCCTTGTTGTGTCACTACATGCCCTTGTAAATAGTATCTCCCCTTCTTTATTGTAGGGTCCCTTCAGGTTTTGGAAAGTTGCAATTTGGTGACCCTTCAGGCTGAACAATCCCAATTCTCTTAGCCTTTCCTCATAGGAGAGGTGCTCCATCCTTCTAGTCATCTTGGTGGCCCACCTCTGGACTCACTCCAACAGGTCAGTGTCCTTCCTGTGCTGGGGACCCCAAAACTGGATACAGAACTCCAGGTGGGGGTCTCTGCTTCTGATGCAGCCCAGAACACCATTGGCTTTGGGCTGCAAGTGCGTGTTGCCTGCTCATGTCCAGCCGCTCACCCACCAGCACCCCGGAGTCCTTGGCAGAGCTGCTCTCAGTCTGTTAATCCCCAGCCTGTACTGATAAGGGGAGTTGCCCTGACTGAAGTGCAGCACCTTCCACTTGGTCTTGTTAAACCTCATGATATTCTCATGGGCCTACCTTTTAAGCTTGTCTAGGTACCTCTGGATGACATTTCATCTTTCAGGTATGAAGTACCTATTAAGACTGGATTCATCCCAACCCGTTACAAGTTACCTAAGGGATCTAATTCAGTAGCATGTTATCTGTAGACCGTACTTTTAAGGAGAAAGACTGCATCTAACTGACCTCTGAGTTTATGGTGTAGCATGTGTCCAAGCCATAAGATTGATTTGTTCAAATTAGGGATCTCGTTGGAGCATACTGTTGTGCCTCTCTGGCCAAGAGGTTCAGGTTTCCATCTTGCAGTAGTTAGGGCAGAATGGAAGAAGAGATCATATGTGCCTGATTTTGACCTGATACAGAGTTGGAACATGGGATAAGACAACATCTGAAACTGGGAGTTATAAATCATTCCCAGATATATAGACCATTAACCAAAGATCTTCAGTGCTCTGAGCTGCCCCTATGTCTATCTTTTCCTATAACAATGTCTTCCTTTTCCTACCTTTTCTATCTTTTTCCAAGAAGACTTATTTTCTAGACCTTAATCTCAATCAGCTGCTAATTTGAATTCCTGTGTTGGCTAGTTTGTGAATTATGAATGCAAGTGACTGAAACCCGCTAAGAGAGGTTTCTGTATCCAGTGTTTCTGATCACCACCTATTATATGTTTGATAGATATCCGCATGAACAACTTGCTCATGAGTGTTTATGATTATTATAATGACATGAAAACAAACTTCTTTATATCATAGTTGTTACTCAGTAGCACAGTTTTCATAATCTATTTATATCCTCTAAGTACAGAAGAGACCATTGTGAACCACTATTCCATAATATAAACCAAGAAATTTTAGTCATTAGTCTCTGCAGAAGCCTATTCTGGTGATCAGTTCAGTTGAAGTATGTATTTTACAAAAAAAAAATTGCAAAAGCTAAGGAGGTTGTAACTGCTTATTTAATCCCCATTCCAAGAGGCAAGCACAATAGTTGGGTAGGAGTCTCTTTTATTCTGTAAATCTTTTATAGGAACAGAAAGGTTCAGAATCTGACACTGTAAGTCCAGCACTTTTCACAAGTGATCCTTAAAAATGTACACTTGTTGCTATTTACAGTGTGTGCTTTTGGTATTAAAGTGAACTGAAATATGTATTCCTGGTTCCCTCACCTAATTTCAAGAGAAGGAATTAAATGAGTAACTTTAATGTATATAACTTCATTATCTACCATACATAGATATTACATTAAACAAATTTTTTTTCTGGTGTGAGAATGTACCTAACAATTAACAAAATTTAAAAAATGTGACTATGATGTATCTGATTCAATTAATTAGGGAAAAACATTCTGTAAAACATGAGCAGTTGATGTAAAGATGTCTCATCAGGATTAGCTTAGCTGTTAAACTAGTGTAGGAGGAAGAGAGGTTCTATTGCATTTTATTTTTTTTTTCTATTAAACCCCATGAAAATCTTTGGATTTTCAATTTAAAAATATTTTAACATTTGTTTTAGAAAATGTTCACCAAGACATCAATGGGCTGTGCATATGGTAAAAACAGTGAGTCAGTAAGCCACACTAGCTTAATTATTCTTAGTAGAAATGTAGTGTATATATCACAGTGTGGATTACTTATTCATATTTTGTAAACAGCTTTCATGATAATGGACCAATTCAAACCTGTTGGCATCAGTCAGTACACTCCTACTATTATCATCAACTTCCATTCCAACTCAGAGCCTGATCCAAAGCCTATTGAATTTGTTGAAAAAGTTGTTTCAGCTGAGGTGGTGTAAGGACCTAAACAAGCTGTTCTGAAATTAAATATAATACCTCTTCTTGCAACTTTTTTCTCGATTCTTCTGCTAATTTTGCCTGCACCCAGCTCTTGGGAGAATTTTATTGAAGAAATGTTGATTTTTAGATCTAGCTTTCTAAATGGGCGTTATTCTACAAAATGTTCAAAATGCGTCCTGCCTGTAACTATGAAGAATATGACATTGTCAGAAGAAGGAACACAAAAAGTGTTGTGTATGTTTATAGATAATTACATTTAAGTAGGTTAGCAGAACATTCATTTAATTTATGATTTGTATACAAATAAAAGATGTGATTGATTTAATTGATATCACCATGGATCATTGGTAAATGTGACCTAGGAGGATCTATATTTTGATCTGAAGCTCAAGGTGATCTTATTCCCTTTAAAGAGAATACTACTAATCAGCATCTTGTAGCCTTGGGGTTTGAGGTACTATCTGTTCCCTAAAGCCTGGAAATTTTTAAGACTCTATTGACAATGATGTTCTCATTGAAATAAATGGGATTGTTCATGGGATGGAAGTTACAATTTCTTTTACCTGTAAGGGTTTTCTCAAAGACATGAGAACATAATTTATGGATCCATTTAAAATATGTCAGTACCCCACAAGCCTCACACACAAGCAGTCCAAATAAATTGGAAAGGGAAAGAATAAAATGGAAAATAAGCCTTTTTTTGCTATTTCTGTGAGACTGATATAAAATGACACTGCGAGAGGAGGTAGGGTTACCCACTGAAGATGCAGTCAAGATAGATGATCTTCAGATTATTTATTAGTGTATTTGTATGTCAACTTTCAGAGTAGGGGAACTCAGTAGGTATAAATTGAAGTATGTTACTTAGATATTACCTAAATTGATAGCCACATTCTCAGGAACTTTGATGCCAGAGTGGTAATATTCAAGAAAATTTTTGTCCCTTGGATGTTGCATCATATAAATTCCACTTCCCTTCTTCAGCCAAACAATTTTCCAACACAGTCTTTCTCTGAAACAGAAATGAAACATAAAACTTATGTTCTTACGCTCATATTAACTTCAAGCACAAACTCTCTGATCATCTTCTGCTAACATGTGGGAAATGAGACTGAGCCAAATCAACTGTTTCAGTGGGTGGGGAAAAGCAGGGGTAGGGTTGAACCGGCTCTCGTTTGAGCTGTGCATCCTCCAAGGGAAAGCACAGGATTCCAGCCTTGTGATTCTATACTTTCTTGTGCCTCTTGGGTGTAGTGTCCTGGTTTGAACATGGGGCTTATACTTCTCAGGCTATATTTTATAATATCTGCTTGATACGTTCTTGCTTTAAAAACAACAGTAATAAGAACACTAACCCCATTATATGCTCTAGAGCTGCAAAGAAAAGAGCCCCCAGTAGTCTAATAGCAGTGGAATTGCAAACAGATTTGTGTAATTCCACAAAGTATACAAGCTATAAATATAATGTTTATTCTAAAGAAGAAATATGAAATGCAGTCAACAGATAAAATGTTTATTTTCTCATTGTCACGTGTTTCTTCATCCTTTTGTGACCTCAGTGCGGTAACATCTAAATAGTTTGCTCTAAAGCTCAAGACATACTGTGTGAAGAAGCAGGAACAGGAGCATTCACACCACACCAGGATCTTGACTGGTTGATCATCTCCTGCTACTTATGATTAAGCAATAAAGAGAGAGGTACAGGGTATTTCCTGGGGATTAATAACTGATCGGGAGGAGTTAATGGCCTGAGGTGCAGCTGAGGACCATTAACCCCAGCTGGTCATCAATCCTCATTAAAACCCTCTGAAACGCAGTTCACCAAACACAATGAAGGGCAAAACAATGTTTTAAGCACCTTTGTGATTCCCCTCTCTGTTGTCTCCTTAAATTAGGTCTGATTTAATTTCTGTTACTTTCTGGGGTAGACTGTGCTTTTCTTACTGCAGCAGAAGTTCTATTCAGTCATGGGTTTATCTGACTGATAGTTGTGCAAAAACTGCAGAGTTCAGACCTTTATGCACAAACAGAGGTCCCCACTGCTACCGCAGCAGAATGTAAAAGAAAGTAAGTAAAAAATTTCATAAAAGATTGGTTTATGAAGTCCAAATTTGTTTTGTAATAATGTAGCACAACCTTTTCTGTTGCAACAAAAGAAATTTTTAAGGGATGGGTCCATTTTGAAGCTACTAAACTTTCTTTTATTGTGTTTTAAAAAATTATTCCTTTGCATTTGGTAGTATTTGATACATAAAACACCTCCTAATTCTCAAAAAAAAGCCAAGTATAGCAAATATATTTCATATTATCTGACAAGCATTGGAATATGTGTCTTTTACAAATGCTTTGGGGTTTACTTAGTTTTTGAAATGCATATGATTTTGTTATCCAGATATTTCTAGTAGTTAATCTTCTTGCAAGGGAGGCCTTATAATTGTCAGCATGGTATTTAGAATATAAAAATTTTGTAGTTACTCCATTGCTCCTGGTTATTTAAAATTCAGATTGTGGTAGTAAAATGTGAAGCTATGACAAAATTCCTGGAAGTATTTTTGGAAACTGATAAAATCCCTCTTTTCCAGGCCCTAGCCCTGCTTCTCATGGTAGCAATACAATACCTCAGTAATACTGGAGACCTTACCTTGTAGCATAATGTTTACACATACCCAACCCTACTACCCCATTTCATATCAATCCCTCTAAGATTCCATTAGTGTGTTTAGTCTTCATTTCAAGGTAGAGTTGTAGAAAAACACTTTAAGGCCTGGACCAGAAGATATCACAGCAGACACAGCAACCTTCGAGCCCAGAACTTTGGAGGAACTCCAAGGACTGTACGTGCTGCAAAGAAGATGAGGATGAGGAAGAAGGGGGTCCCACATGCCCCCAGACCCAATTCCCAAAGGACTGTGCCAGGGGGCAGAATGGGGCAGAACTGGGGGTGGACAGGTCTGAGATTGAATGGGCCATTTTATAAAATCATGGAACCACTGTCTGAGAGCGCACATGTGGTATGTATTCCTCTAGGCCTATGGACTCATTAGAGGACCTGCTCTCTTTATCTTATCTTATACACTAAATTGGCCTGGAGTCTTTTTCTCTGCGGTCTTCAGCCCTTACAACTTTTTAGAGATACTGTCAAATGTGGTTGATAGGCTTTTGGGTGCAGGAGGCAGATAATATGAAAAGGTGCAATCTGGCAGCAACGCCGTGAAATCAATGAAGATAATTTTTTTTTCTCTGATCCTAGTGAGAATAGAATTAGTGTTTAGGCCTCCATTTGAAAGTGTATGGTTTTTCCCTGCACCTGCTGATGAACTCTGTGCCCTGTTCATGGGCTAATAAAATCAGAAACCATCTTCTTGTGGGTGTACACAAATACCTGAGAGGTAAGTGACCTGAATGTTTGAAATAGGGAGAGTACAGGGCACTCCAGTTTAAGAAATACTGTTTACATTAAACCCTTTCCTGATGCTGTAGAAAACAAAAGAGTCTCCTTTGCAGAAGAGAGAGAGAAAGTGCTGAAGAACGCTGCTGGGATCCATCACCTTGAAAAGCTCATCTGTGTCTGCCACATGGAAAGAGATCAGTGCTGTTTCCATCCATCCGAGTTCCAGAGGGAACTTGGATATGCAAATAGGCGTAACTGCACAGGAGAGACTTAGATCAAAGCAGCAGTTCTTTGAATGTAGTTACAGAAGGTATGTCTCAATACAGTCTTGTCTTTTATCCAGGAGGCTCAAGGCAAATAAATACAGTGACCGTAGTAAGCCCGCATGGTTTAAAAAGAGATACCTGCATGTGTTGCAGAACTTCACTGTCACTATTCATGTGTGTCAAGATAGGCATTCACAGGCTTATTTGCAGAATCATCCCACTGAAATAGATGGAGACTGATAGAGACTCAGTTTCATGGAAAGGTTGGAAACTTTACTTGGGCCCTTACCTACTGTACTATAACAGCTGAAGAGAAAGTCTCTTACAGTAACTCTGTCTGGGACTAAAGAAGGATTCTTACCCAGTCCAAGAGTGCTTTGAAAGGCATTTCAGAAGAAAAAGATATTTTGTAAAAGAAGTTTAAAGAGAAGCTCTTATCTTGTGCAGTCAAAAGCAGTTCACTCTGTATAGTTTTGCTTACAGGAGGCTTCTTAATGCTATTTTACTGTATGGCATGATTTGGACTGCTTGCTAATCCTTGAGGTTTCATATTAGATACCTCTGCCAGAACACCACTCCCCTCTCCTTTACTCTATTCTTACGTCTGTAAGTCTTACAGTGGCTTGTATTTTCAATTCCAGGTATCAACAGTAGAATCTTCTTTATAGGGTCTGCAGGTTATTGAAACCAGCAAACTTGCTTTAAACACATTTTGGACTAATTTATGATGTAGCTCTTTTTGTAAAAAAGCCATTTGCTGTGCAAGGCAAAATATCTGCATTTCTTTAACTTCTGTACTCCTTATAAAATCTGCTACTCTTAATGGTTCAAATGCTGTTAAATACTCTTCTGTTTGTTTCTGTTTTAAGGGACAATTAATAAAGCTTAAAAAATACAGGTTACAGAGCATGCATTGATGGTCCACCTTTCTATGCATGTTTTATATAAAGAACATCTTTGCTTGTTTTCTAAATGCTATAGAGAAGACACTATCTGTTGAAGGGAGCAAAGTGTGGCAGTGGGAGTCATGATGTGCAGCAGAAGCCACATATGAATGTAGTAAGTGAATAGCTGTGTTTGTGCAGAGGGAATAGCTGAGGAACGTGGAGAACAGTAGTGTTCTTGTGAGCATGGCTACCAAGTGAGCATATACCAGTTAAATTGCTCTGAGAACTCAGCTGACAGATATCAGCCTGGGTTAAGGTAAATAATACAAGTTGGAGATGGAAAGTGTCAAGGAGAAAGCAAACAAGGAGACATCAGAGTTGTCCAATCATAGTGCTGAACTTTACATAGTTCAGCAAAGAAATAAGTTTTTTTTCCTAAGTCCCTTGGCATCCCTGTCCAAGTCTACAAGTCATGTGAAAGATTCTACCTCATGTCTGTTCCTCACTTACAATTTATTAGTTCATGCTATAGGAAACTAATTTCCCTGGTTTGATGTGACAAGACTATAGCCTTCAACTTTTTTTTTGTATCCTTCAAAAAGGCCTTCACCTTAATTGATGTCTCAGCAATTTATGACTTTATAGTGTCATTTTTTTCCTTTTGTTGAATGCCCATGAGTGTGCTGTAAAGTCTTTTTAAGGCCAAGATGTTAATGTTTTTGTGTTGCTGTTCACTTTTTACAATGTCTAGTCACCAAGTCATGTTTTTTTTCCCATTCCCCCTAAATCTCTGGCTTGAAGGAGAGGGTTGTTTTGCTTGACTTGTGATTTAATAGCTTCTGTGTTTTACTGATCAACTGACCTTTCAGGTTTATTTTAAGTATGAAATTTCAGTGTTTTTTATATTCATCCTGTTTCAGACTGGTCGTGGGCTTGCTGCAAGGATTTCTTTAAAAGCAGAAACATTTATTCTTTCTCCACCTTGTCCTTCACGTATGAAATGGATGTGCTGAATTGGCTTATGACTTACCAGAAACTTATGGTTTCTTCTGTCCTGTTGATTTTCTTTTAGTATGCTTTTTTTCCTTTGTGTCTTCATGCTGAGTAAATTTTGCCCTTCATATTCTCATTGGAAAAGGCTGACATCATTATGGATTTCTACTGTGTGATTATGGAGTGGTTTGTTTTTATTTCTCAACTGTAGCTTTCAAGACAGGAAAAGTTAAAGAATTTTGGTAGAGAGTGGTATACTTGTGCTGTTTTGGCACTGGTATGCAGAAACTCTGACTTCAGTGGCAGTACTCTAGATTTATGCTTATTGTAATAAGAAGAGAAACACAACTGATGTATTTTTCTAGTTAAATGTTTCAACATATTTCAGTAGCCTAGACAAAATAACTACTTGCAATCATATAAATATTTCAACCTTTTTCTTTGGTTCTGCTATACTTTCTTTTGATACCTGTGAAGATATTTTAATATCCCATCAAGTCAAAAGAATCTTCAGAGGTTAGAATGCTTCCCTATGCTTCCAGCTTTCACAATATGTTATATTGACAGTCTTAGTAAGAATATGATTAATGGTTGAAACACACAGGATTTATTATAATCCCCAAGTAACAACTGAATGTTGTTCATGTTGTTCCTTGTCTCCCAGTTGTATGTAATAACCAGTCCTATACCTGAAAGCTTTGACTGGAACTTAGTTGAACACTGTATGTAGTTCAGCTCAATTCCTGGTTATTTGTTGGAAAACTTTTTCCTGTTTGCAAAAGTTTATTTTCTTCTCTCTCCTAAACAGCATAGTGGTTCAATGTGAAGAAAGTGACATGTTGAGAAAAGATGGTGCTGAGTGTGGACAGATATTTAGAGATAAACAGAAGAAACTGGATGTGTCCAGAAGAATGCCACCTTCTTAAACCTGGACTGTTTTCTTAACAACACTTTTAGAATAGTGGGATTTCCGTTCAGCAGGAGCTGAGAAAGTATTGACATGAACTCTTGTGGAGTTAAGGTTAGAATTGTCCAGTTCTTAGTTCTGCTTTTGAGCTGAAGATCTTGGAAGACTTGCATCGTCAGTCCTATGACACTCTGCTTGTTAGGATTCCAGATTGTGTTGCTGTGCAGTAAACTTGCTAAGCAGACTCTCCCAGGGATGGCAAAGCTTGACAGAGCTATTGTATTGTATAGCTCAACTAGAATTTCCACGCTTTATGCTTCCATGCCAGGAATCAAATTAGATTGGTTTTTGCATAGGCTTGGCCTTGTCTCTATAGAAAAGACCTTGGAGATCCAGGGATCTCAGAGGCAAGATTTGAGGAATGGCAAACCCGGGAAGTGTTCCTAAGGTTAGTGATTCTGGGACAGTATGCCTAATGGGGCCAATTAAAAGCTGTAGATATAGGGAGCCTATGTACTGATCATGAAAACCAAGAATAATATTTCATATAATAGCAGATATTTAAGGAGGAGAAGAAAAATTAGCAAGGCTTAATTTCACTGAGACTCTGCAGAGCACAGAAAGTCTTCCCTGGGCAATATGACTAAATTCCTCTTTACATTTCTGGTTTGTAGAGAGGCTAATACTTCCATATTTTAGTCTCACTTGTCCTGAAGTCTGGCATTTCCTGCGAGCAAGAAACCCTGCTTTTCAGTAGCTGTAGATGCAACCCCATATCTAAATGTGTTGCGTATAAGACAATTTTTCCCCACCAGTTTCTGTAGGGATGCAGACTTTGTAGAAGTTCTTTCTTGTTACTTTTGTGGAACTTGAGATATAATTTTACTATTTCTTTGACATGTGAATAGAGAATGCACTTGATATGTATGGTAGAAATCTTCTGTGGATACCTATAGGATCAGATCACTGTGATGCATTTTAAATGATTGCAGATGTTGGAGGTGGGGACATTTTCCCCTGAGAGAAATGGAGAAACTTCTTTGTATGATTCAATGCTAGATGTAAGAAAATATGTATTTTTGAGGGTTTTTTTAAAATCAAATTTACAGAAGAGAGCCAGGATTGCTGTATGTATTACAGCATGTAACTTCAAAAAGGAAAGAAATAATCTCATTCCTTTGCTGTTTCTGGGGGCTAAGGGAATAAATGACCTTCAGCTTTAGGTAAATGGAAGGACTGCAATTTGTAAATGATGATAGCCATTTAAAAAAAACAAATAATCCCACCATTATGCTTTTGGCAAATGCCTTGTAGTGTGCAAATGATCTGACAATAGTGTGTACTTTAAAAACATATTTGAGCCCCAAAATACTTTAAAAAAAATTTTAAAGACTCTGTTCTAGTGTACCCCAGCATAAACCAGGAGTCTGTACAAAGGGGAGTTACTGTCATATGCAGCTGACATGAAATCATAATAGGCTCCAAAGTCTTGTAAATATTAGAAGATACTAATGTATATTGTTGATTATAATTCCAGTCACTGGCTATAAACCTCATGAAATGAATTGCCTCATTTATAATGCATACCATGGGACAACATCTAATTTGGTGACAAGCATGGAGTCTAGCAAAGATTCAGTAGAAATATCTGCTTAAATTACTATGTTCTCACCTAATTACATATATTTTCTAAAGCTTTGTTATTTAATATACCTGTTGTTATTATTAAATTGAATTTCACACCTTCAAAAACTCTGGTAAATAAGTGTCCTTTTCTCTGTGAGATGCAAGGTCAGTGTTTATTTTAAATTGTAACTTTTTGTGAGAAAGATAAGAAAATCAACATATGCTGTTATCACTACTCACTTTTGAAACAGCAAGGTGAGGACTATCCTTGAAAAGTAATTGATATTCCTGTACAGGTTGAAACTGATATACAAACAGATAAGCAGAATCTTTCCAGTCTGTGCTTTAGCTGAAAATGCCATACCAATGGTTGTCTTATATGATCTCAGCTCTCAGACAAGATCTTTGACCTTTTGGACCATTCTGGAGAAAATAGGAAGAAAAAAACCTCTCATATGTCAAGATAAAGGCAGATTGTGCACATGCAAGCAAAGGAAAAAAAAAACCCAAAGATTTTATTCTCTGCTTCCCATCAGAAAGTGATGTCCAGTCACTTCCCAGGAAGCAGACCTTCAGCACGTGTAAAGGTGCTGAGCATGGTTTGCTGTGGAAGGCAAATGTTGTATAGTAACAAATGCCCCCTATTTTCTCCCCCTTTTTCTTAGCTTTATATCTAAGCTGATGTCATATGATATGGAATATCCCTTTGGGTGAGCTGTCCTGACATTTGGGTGAGCTGTCCCTGCCCAAGACATTGCCTCGCCCCCAGCCTACTGGTAGTGGTGGTGAATGTTGGAGAGACAGCGCTGATGCTGTGGCAGCGCTGCAGTAGCCAAAGCACTGGTGTGTTATCAACACTTTCTAGCCAACAATACAAAGCACAGCACAATGAGGACTGCTGTGAGGAAATGAACTCCATCTCAGCCAGACCCTATATACATTGTCTACTAAATGAGTGTAAGAACAGGTGTAGGAACAAGGGCTCAATTGTATGTAATTATTTTGCCCTAAAAATGTCACCTATACCTTAAATAACATGCAGGCAAGAAAATTCCACACTAAAATTCCATTGCTTATCTAGATGTGCTTGTTAAGAGTTGAACAGTTTGCAGGAGGAATTTGTAATTAAACCTGATCTTCACAGATGATTATGGCTAGTTAGAAAGCATAAGGAAGGCTTCAATGTCATTGGGAGGTAATATAGTGGTCATTACTGTCTGCGGTGAAGGGTGTAAAAGTATGATTCTGGTAAAAGTTTAATTCCTAAGCTTTTGGAAATTAGTTCTGGTCTATAACATGATCAGATCTAGTATAAAATTCCAATGTCTCTGGGCCAGTATAAAATGGCATATTTTAAATAATTTGTTTCTTCATAATTTTGATCATGGTAATGGTGGTAGGGGCAATGTGAGGTATCACTGCTGCTCTGGAAAAAGCTTCAATACTAAACGTGACCATGGTAGATTGAGCTGAGGGCTTCAATCACTGTTTCCATCTGCAGAGTGTTTGCTTTGTTCCAGTCTGTTGTACCCATGGAAATTCATTACAAACAAAATGATTATACCAGTGTTATTTGGAAGGGGGCTGTTGAGGTGTAACAAACCAATTGTGTATGACTTGTTGCAAGATGGGGGAAATGCTCTTCCTAAATGGTGTATGAAGCTTGGAATACGAACAGCAATTGCTAAAACTCGTTCATGTGGAGGAATCTTTTACATTGCTGTTCTTGCAGTCTCTCATTGGGTGAGATTTGTGCATGCTCTTGGAAGTTGCATATGTTTTGTCTTTTGAGTAAATACTTTTATCCTTTGAGCTCCTTATACACATATATGAATTTATTTATTTATTTAAAACAGCTATATTAAGGTAAACAGTTCTTTCGTTTAATCAGTTGCTTATCTTCTGTACTCTTCTGGAATGCTCTCCCAAAGCCCTGAAATTCTGCACCTGCAGCAGGATTGTGCTGGAGTTACAGAACAGGCTTAGTCCCCTGAAAATAGGGCCTTAAGGGGAGGTGTCAGACACAGCTTAACTTCAACTATGTTTCTACACAAAGGGAAAGAGAAGGGAGAATCTCTAGTGTGGGATGGAGGCACCTGTCTGCCATACTGATCTGAAGTCTTTTGGGGGTTTGCTGCTTACCAGGTGCTTAGACTCAGGATAATGTGGAGAGTCTGCTGAGGCTTGTCTGTCTTTTTGACCTCCTGCTGCATATCCATCTGAGCACCATCAGTACTAGTAGCCAGGGTCATGCTGAATGTACCAAGAAAGCCACAAGTTTCTGGGAGAAGGCTGGGGGGGATGTGGCCCCACGTGTGTTTGTCTGTGAAAACAAAAGGCTTGGGGAGGAGTTGATGGATTCTATGAGTGGACATCTGGCTGTGGAGCTGGAGTCTTTCAGAGGAATTTGTCTTTTCCAGTCATAGAAATCTCTGACATTTGAGGACTGCTGGGAAAGGATGAGATCCACCCCACTAAGTTGGGCAAGAGCAACACTGGCAACAGACTGGAAAACATGGTGAAGAAAGCTGTAAAGAGTATGGAAACTGTGGAAAGGGCTGAGAAATAAAGGGTGCAGGGTGACAGTTACAAGAGTGAGGTCAGATATGGTTATGCAGGATGAACTCTGTGTGTGGCCATGCAGCTACAACACTTGAAATAACTTCAGTGTGGTGGGACAGCTTGGATGACAAATGCTGAAATGAATGGATACATGTTCTTCTGCAAAGATGGAAAGACAAAGATTGAGGTTGTTTCCCTCTGAGTGAAGGAGCAGTTTTAATGTATTAAACTCTTTGTGGGACAGGCAGGCTGAGAGCTTGTGTCTTGTGATAAACAAACAGACCACTATGGGGGACATCATGATGGGAGTTTGTTCTAGATTATCATCTGATGAGGAGGAATCCTACAAAGACACCAGGCAACATGAGGCAGTCTCTGGTTCACAGGCTGAACCCCTCCAAAATCTGCTGGAAAAGTGTCATGGTTCGACCATGGCTGTCAACAAAGCACCAGGGAGCCCCCTCTCTCACTTAGTAGGAAAAGGCCGAACAAGGAAACTGGGCTTGCTGTTGAGTGGGATGTATGAATTAGTGGCATAGGTAAGCCTGAGGTACTTGCATCTCTTGTGCCTCAGTCTTCACTAATGAAGCTTCACAGGCCTCTGTTCTTAGTGAAAGAGTTCAAGAAGGACAAGGAGCCCCATCAGGGGACAAGTACCGCATCAGGGAGTATTTGGGAGAACTTGCAAGTCAGTGGGACAGAATGGTCTGCATTCAAGGCTGCTGAGAGAGCTGGCTCATGTCTGTGCAAAGCCGTTGTCTTTGAACGGTTGTGGAGACTGGGGAGGAGCCCTGGTGGCTGGAGGAAGGCAAACACTTTATCTGTCTCCAGGAAAGGTCAAAAGTGCAGTATAGGGAACTGCAGGCTCATCAGCCTGTCTTCACTCTGTGGGGGAAAAGCATGAAGTGAGTCCTCTTGGAGCAAATCTCTTCATAGATGTAGATGACTGGGAACCATTGTCATGGACTGACGAAAATTGCCTTCTTTGTGAGAACACTCAGGAAATGGAATAGGTTGCTTGGAAGTGATGTGGAGCTTCTGTCCCTGGAGGCTTTCAAGACTCAACTGGATAGAACCCCGAGTAAACTGGTTTGATTCTAGCTGACCTTTTGAGCAGGTGGTTGGATTACAGACTTCTTGAGGTTTTTCCCACCTGAATGAGTCTGTGAGTCAATGATTCTATAATGCAGAAGATGTCAGAGGCGGGCAGATTAATCCTGTTGTGCTATTTGTATGTGTATGTTATGGCAGAGTGCATAAACAAAGCAGAGACATTACCTTAATCACATGAAGAGGCAAGCATGGTGGTCTGCATCCATACTGCTTTTTAAGTTGGGGAGTTACTGAAGTGTTAAAAATGGAGAACAGCAGAGGATGAGAAGCTGATGAGCATGTTTTACTGCAGGGTCTTTTTATCTAATACTTTTCTCTGTGTGATTTTTTTTTCCCTGGTGCTTTAATTTTGTTATTTAAAGGCTGCAACCCATTGTGTTAAGGATATAGTTGCAAACAGAAAGACAGCAGATAAATCTGTACGGGATTTTTAAATGGAGAGAATGGCATTAGTGAACATATGACGTCCATTTGTCAGAGTTGGGAAGGAAGAAGACAAATCACAGATTTTTAACTTGGAAATTAATGCAGTCATGCAAAACTTCTGTTATGTGGACTCAAAGGATGTATCTACAGTTGAATTTTTATACTATGATTGGCATTACACAGATGGGAAAGGAGGATAGTATGGTGAGAGAAGTGTCAGGGCATGAAAGCCTAGAAAAGTGTGCTAGTCGTTTTCCTGGTTTTGTGCATTTCACAAATGCTGCTATTCATAGGTCATCTGCATGGAGAATTTACTTGACATTGCAGAAAATATTTTCTGTATTCAGTGTAGAAACATTCTCTGTAACTCTATTCTAGCTGGTGGCAGTTTTGGATATAATGCAATGTTGATAATTTAATTGTTTACCTAGTATGAATCTTGCATGAGAAACATGAGGACTACAAAGCAGCTTTCAGTTTGTACTCCTCAGTGAAGATTCTGAAAAGGCTATTCACATTGGCCTAGTAGTGTGCAAAAAAAAAAAAAAAATCCTTTTAAATTTGGATTTATAAATAATCTGGATTTCAGTCCTTGCACTGACTCTGTGCAATGAAGCTGTTCACCGAGACACTGAAGGAGGAAAACTTTTTTTTTTTAATCTTCATCTTTTTTCTTTTCCTCCTAAAAGAATGTGTGTACTGCAGTTAGGGTCTGCATGTGGGAACTTAGATACGTGATGCAGTGGGAAACAATGTGAATTTGGAATACATCATAGCCATTGCGTTCCTCTGTTGGCCTTGATACTGTCAGAGCCATTTTTAAAGAACCTGCTCTTGCCCAGAAGTTTCCAATTCCAGAAGTCCTTTCAGGTAGTAAAGAGCAGTCAATTGCTTCCCACTACTTGAGAGGAACAAATGTGCTAACCTTGAACTATTTAATTGATCTATTTTCTTAACAACAATAAAAGTATACCAAGCTTACATGGTTGTGCTACAGGATGGAAGAAAGGGGCTTATGTACTGTAGGATTTGATGGCTGCAGTTCTGAGGAAACTCACCTGTCATCCCTCCAAATGCACACACCTTTTGTGGAGTGGTATCAGTGGGATAGCTGGAAGAGATCCTAGTGTTACCTAAAAAGGGAGCTTTCTGAAAGAAAGCATGTGTTTACAGGCAGAGCAAACTTTCTGGAAGAACAAATTAGTTCCACATTGTTTCAAAGAATGGGTAAAGAAAGTTTATGCAGGTCCTTATTTTGATTCTGTATCAGCACACTAGTGTTGAGTTTCTTGGTAGCTCCGATTACTGAAGATTGTTGGGGTCCATAGCCCAAAGACACCACACTAACAAAACTTGTGTTATGCCTTTTAGAGCGGTAGAGGAGGGGCTATAGGAGAAATGACTGGGTAGTTTGTAGTAATGTGGTGTGTGTGTGGTAAAAAAAGGAAAACAAACTCAGACCCCTATTCACTATCCTAACTGTCATATTTTTCTGAGGAAAAAAAATCAAGCATCTTATCCTATTTGCTTAATACTCTGACAAAAAGATACTTTTGTAACCATGTAGATGTTTTTCTGATGTTAAATTAGACTTGGTGACATTGTATGTTTTGTTGTTCAGTAGATTTCTCCTTCAGGTCTAAGCTGCGCTGAAACATTTTCCATACTAGAATGTGAACATGATGTTAGTTGAGACTGTAATAGCATGGTTGGTGCTGTGGTCCAAGGTTGCATTATTAGCACTTGATAATGAATTGTCTTATGATAATTGTCACAAGGCCACAAGAATGGCCTGATTAACAAAAAACAATAGTGTATGCCTTTAAGTTGTCTTTTAAGTTGTGACATCAGAAACTTTTACTGTTATATGCCATTTTGTTTTTACACAGGTATTAGCTTAGCAGTGGGGGTGTAATTGTTAATAGCATCTGAATAAATAACACTTTCTGCTTATGGTGTTTGGAAGAATGTTCCTTTTAGCCCTGTGAATCCTCTGTTTCTCACTTCCCAGGTCTGTATCTACTGGTTTTGGGGAAGGGAGGGGGAGGGGGAAGGAGAAGGGAAAAAAAAAAAGGCAAAAAAGCAAGGTAATTATCTCCACTAATAGTCTGCTTGCTTGTGGTTGATTGAAATGCAGGCTGGCTCTCCTGTATCAGTGATTTATTCCCAAAGAGAAGTTCCAGTTGCCTACAAAGCCAACACCTTTGGACAGGCACCATCTGGCCAGCTGCTTATTAACTCCCATGGTCCTGCCTGATTCTACGGGTAAAGAGACCAGCCTCAGAGAAAGCAAACTAGAAGGATGCTGCCAGGTGCCCCAAGATCTCTCTTCCCTAAAGAAAAATGAATTCCATGCAGCCTCCCTAGCGGGTACCATGTACAAATAATTAAAAGGGTACTGAGGAAAAACAGCTAATTAAAAAGACTAAACACTGAGTCCTCTCATTCTTAAAGCTGACCAGGCTTTTCCTGTGGGGAGGACAGAAGTCAACTGTGTCTTTATGCTGTCATTTCAGTTGCCCTGTTTTGAACCTGTGTGAATGCTCCTTTGAATCCAGATACAAATCAGGGCAGCCATGGTTCCCTATGTGCCATCATACCCATGGGACTTGCTTCCTGGCCATGCTGGACTGACACTCCCTGGTGACTTTACTCTCTTCCTGCAGCAGCAGAGGTGGACTCCCTGGAACAGGGTTTTTACAGTTAAGGTTTTTACTGCAATGATTCTATGAGGGCAGACTAGGTTATCCAAGGTGTGCAGGCTTGAAATCTGTTGTCCCATTGCTGCCATGTGTTTGAAAGGAAGCATAAAACAGCATACAAGATGCATAAAAACAAGCATACAAGAAACTTGAAGAAAGATAATACACTACAAGGAAATCTAAAATTGCTACTGACTGAAAGAAGTATGTTTATTGGTGGGGTATTTCATCAGAGCACTATACACAGGGAGCTTTAGCTTCTGTTGAAAATTCTTTTATAGGAAATAAAGGAAGAATAGGGTCTATTACTGTATGCTATCCCTGTCACCATAGGGATCTTACTACATTTTTAAATTGAAGAAGTGTGATTGGCTTTAGGAAGGCAGTAGAGGATACTTATAAACCCATAAACGATCACATAGTGTCTCTGAAAATTTTCTTCCCACAAAATGGTCTGAAAATTTAGACTCTGATAAAATAGAAAAAAATTCCATGCTGTCTTTACAGAAAGATCTTTACAATTAATATGAAAAGTGGCATAAATAGCTGTTACATGATCACTGCCTTACTCTGATTTTAAAAAAGAAGGTATTTTTTACATTATCTGTCGCTAGGTAGTTTCATTGCTAGGCACTATGGTCCAAAAATATTTTCTTTGTTTGAGGTTCTCTGACAGAAAATTAAAATGAATCCTCAGATTTTTTTCTGAGGAAAAATCAGATAGAATCCTTAATTCAGATAGAAAAACATATGTTCTTTCATTTTTTTTTCCAATGTTCAAGTAGTTTGAAGACTGGGGAAAAAGTAAAATTAACCAGAGTAATGTTGTCTGTCAGCTTCTTAGAGTTATGCCATATCACAGTGTATGGCCATACTTAAATATTCCTATTGTTTTGTCATAATGTTTGAACTGTACAGGACTTGCTTTCACCTGCTTGCACTTGGAAACCTGTTCTGAACAAGAACAAAAATTGCAACAGACTCAGGTACTTTATTTTTTTTCCTGCTTTCATTCCCTTTTCTTTTTCCAGAGGGAGTTCTATTTTTTGCCAAGCAAAACACACAGCAGAATTTCTGGCACTGTTTCTCCTGCTGGGGAATGAATAGTACAACTCATAATCACTAACATTGTGCACAGATGCTCAGAGAGATGATAGAAATGGAAAACTGACCATAAAGCAGCTGCATTTTGGTGTGATTCCCCTAATGCAGGATAATCAGAAGTTTTCTATTCTCAGTAATTAAACCAGGGTATATTACAAGAAGGCAATGGCTGAAATGACTATCACTGAGTTATCTTCAAAAAGGTGTGGGTATGTAAAATATTTTAGTCTGCAGGTTTAATTATTCTTTCTGTCTCATATGTGTGGAATCACTTTTATCTTTTGCCAAAAAAAAAGTTACCAAATAAAGGTTGATAGAATTGTCTTCGTCTTTATCCTATGTCCTTTGCAGCTTCATTTTTATAATGTTTTACAATTGTGCTTGTGGACAAGCGTTGGCCAGAAATGTGCAGTAGAGGTAAACTCTCATTTGAAGTCACTAGGAGCTTAGTCTGTGTGAGATAATATGGCATCAAACGACATACTGGAATAATCTCAGTTCATGTTTGTTGTTGCGCAGTTTCAACATATAGTGCATGCTAGGAACTTCCTTAGAAAATCTGAACAGATGAGCAAATCACAATTAATCAGCACAGCCAGAAGATCTAGTACTGAGCTAATCTTCCCATTCAAGTAAACAGAAAGTATGCTTACTCTGCTTTGTTTATTCTTTCAAGGACCTATGCCAGTATATTATCACATCGTGCCCAGAGTATTGCTGGAGCATCATTGTGTGTCACAGAGACCAAGGAGAATTGAACAGGTGTGCTGTGAAGCATGGGATAAAAAGGTTTTATTTAAAGGAGGATTTCATGAGGGAAAGATAAGAATATCAAATTGGGCAAGAATATTATATGCTTGCCTTTTTTTTTTTTTAAATATTAGAATCTGGAAATCTTACTCTAAAAGAAGTCTATTCTTATGGAAAGAGTGTGTCTCTGCATGTCTATTCACAAATTTTATGTATATAGACAAAATACATCCTGCTGTCTCTATTAGCAAGGTAAAAAGTGTTCGCCTGTACAATACAGTTTTGGAGGAGTCTGTAACTGAATAGCTAATGAGCACTAGGAAAAAAAAAATGACAACTGCTTCTCTGTTTGATTTTAAATGGTGATGATTATTCTGTTTTTCCACAAAACATTTCAGATGCACTCTTTTTTTCACCATCAAATCTGGAACAGCATCTCAGAAGGACAGTATTTCAAGTTAAAGTAAGTGCAGGGTTTTTGCTTCTCCTTTCAAGGAAGCCTTGACAGAGTAGTTGCTATATATACTAGTGCATGTCAGAAAATCTACTGCATGCTACCACAGAGATGTTAAAGTCATGGACTGTAACTAGAACCACGCTTGGCATTAGATGCCTATTAGATGCCTATTATTCTGTGGAAATTCTCTTTTGTTGATTTGGGAGATTGAGGGTGGTTGACTCTTCTGCTCTTTAAATGTGATGCTTTCCAATATTAAGGGCTGCTCTTGAAAAATCTGTGTATTCAGACATACAGGTGAGATTTCAGGGTCTTTGCTGTGTGTTCATTCCTCCAGTCCTACTAAAGATCAGAATATCAAATTATGGATAGCCTTGAAAATTTGACTAGGTCGGAGTCTCCCTAGCATGTGACGCTTGAAACATCATAGTTATTTCATTTAATTGCTGTATTGGTAATAGTCTTTGGTACCTCAGTAGCTGGCTGTGTCCATTCCTCAATCCCATGTTTTCTCAGATGAACGCATCCAGCCTCCTGCTCCTCTTGTATCTGACTGGTGTATCATGAGCATCATGTGGCCAACTCTTGGAGCCCAGGCCCCAGTGTCCCAAGCAGTGTAGTGAGACTGCATTAGTTCAGTTCAATGGTTAAACTGCAAGATAAGACCCAAGGGTTTGAGACCTAAAATGCAACTTTTGTCCAGTTTCTTAGACAAAGAAGACATTCTGTTAACTCCGAGCAAGCCAAACACAAACGCTCTTAACTCAGGCCAGTTTTCATAATCTCAGTTTTAGTGTCAGGGCCAGGTTTCCAGTGGCTGATCCAAAATATAAATGAAACACATATGAGATGTCTTAGACCAACAGGTGTTGCAGCTGCTTTTATAATGCAAAGCTGAAGAAAACAAAATGCCTCAATCATATATGAACCAATTTTTCTGGCATAAAACTCTGTCTCCAGTCTTTGAATAGCCTGCTTTGGAAGACATCACAGAGCATTGCAGAATGTCTTTGAGTGACAATTATTTAGAGAAGTTACTGCCCTTGTAATGTAATTTTCCAGTGTCAGTATATAATTAGGCAGAATGAATAAAGAAGAGTTCCTATTGTGAAATACTGAGAAACTGCTGTGCTCCTCCCAGTACAATGCTGCTGAATAAATCAAATTTAACTTCCAGTTGTGCAACTTCTGGATTTTTGAGCTTTGAAGCCTGTACTGAGTGTGCTGCACAACTGGTTCAGCCGAATTCTGCCTTTGATCTTCAAGGATCTCTTGGAAACGTTATCTAAATGTTTAAAAAATATTTTTTTTTTTTTCCCCATATTTCGTTACATTTGAACACTGTGCTTGTGGAACATGTCAACTTCATAATGCTGAAAGACAGAGTTTTCAGCAATAGCAACACCGCAACCTGATAAAAGTTCTGTTTTTCACCCCAGTGCATCTCAAACCCAATGTCTTCCTCCTTGGGGGTTGTTAAGTCTTTGTTGCATTAAGTCTGCCTAAATGACAGAGGTTCTTGACTTTTTTTTTAAGAGGCTGAACTATCAAACAACTATCAGATGCTATTGTTAAAGAATAATTCTACACTATGGAATCTGCATGCTTCTGTAGGTGAAAATGAAAGCTTCAGTTTGGCAATGACTTCCAGTTGCTGTTAAGCTGTGCCAATTTTGAACTGGGACCTGTGGTTCATATTTCATTGCTTTTCTTCTGAGAGGTCAAGTTTACCCAATGCTCATGGATTTATTTAAATGTCCCTAAGAGCACTCCTGTTTGCTGTCTGTGTTTGCGACAGTTTGTGTAACTAGTTCCTCAGCAGATACAGGCATTTGTTAATTACAGATCACAGCAGCAGTTTTAGTAATAGGGTTTCAGGTTGGGAAAGTGATATTTGGAAATAATGCCTCTTTTGCTAAATGGATGAGCGTGTCAAATACTTTGCTTGGTTGCTCTTTCTGGTAGGAAATAAAAATCCTGTTCTTTATATGGAATGACCTCACTGGAGGAAAAGCTATCAGTTCAGGCCACAGGTTACTGAACGTGGTGAGGAAAAAGAACTTGTCAGAAGAGTACACCTTAAACAGGAGGCCCCTTTGCGGCTGGATTGTTGGAGGACAGACTGAGAGGGCTGCTGTTCTTAACGCCTCTGAAGACCAGCCCACAAATGGCAGGTGAGGGGCTTGTTTATTAGTCAGCAGTGGTCCATCGTATTCATGCTCTTCTGCAGCAGGATAGCCAAATAACTGAATAACCACAGGTCTCTGCTGCTTTACAGGGCTTTGTGGACAAGATGTTGTAAACCTCTGTGTTAGACATGGCAGTGACGATGGTGGCCTAGACAAACAGGCCTGAATTATCTTACAAAGAAGAAGCAATCCACCTATGGGTAGAGCACCACAATATGAGCTCTTAGGCCTGGCTTTATAGTGCCCGTATGTGGTGTTTTATTGTGCTAGGGGTGTTGTCAGCCTCTCAGCTACCTAGTTTTAAGCTTGCTTGGATGTAAACATCTTGTGTTGTGATGTAAAGCCACATGGAGATGTAATTCTGTGATTTCAACAGTTTAAGTGCTTGTGAATGCTCATCAGGAAGGCCCCTTTTCTGGTCAGAAAAGAGCAATCATACTCTCCAGTTATCTCTGCAGGTTGTTCCCCCCATCCCAGCTGAAGTATTACTTTTATGGTGAGATGAATCACCGTCTGGAGATGCTTCTTTCTCTGTTGAGGCAGCCTAGATGTCTAGTTTAGATTAGATGCTGACTTTTGGACAGCTAAAGATACTGAGATGAATGAAATTCTCTGGACCATTTCCTCTTTGTGCTTAGAGAATATACCCAAATGCCATGGGGGATCTTGTTCATGCAGGATTGTGATAAACAAGAAATGAAGGACTGATCATTCTCTTTTGGATAAAACCCAGAACCAAGATGGAAAAAAAATCCTTTATATATAACCCTTTCTTTTAGAGCAGACTTCCATTTTTAGTTTCCCAATCTTTGCCTTTGTGTTGGGAGGGGATCATATGCTTGCAGCTGCATAGTTACAGAGATCCTGCAAACAGATTGCATAGTATCCTTGTGTAGCATGCCTGATTGAATTAGTCTTTTGAGGTAAAGTCTCTGCATTTTGCTTAATAAGAGTTTTTTCCTAAATATTTAAAAAAGAGGGAGAGACTAACATTTAGAAGAAGTGTCTGTACCCTTAAAACTAGAAGGGATATACCTCATAGATAACTGGCTTAAATGAGAAGAGGGACACCGTAGTCTACAAATAGGCACAATGTATATAAATTCTGATCTCAAAATTAAGTTTACTGAGTTTAAGTCACTTCCATCAGAAGGATATATGCTCTGGTTGATGTGCAAGAACTCTTCTGGTCTCCATATGCCTTGTTTGCTGGGATTTTCTTGGAAAGTATAAGCACTTGCTACAGTCTCAAACATAACTCCCAGTTCTGCTTGATCTTTTGTAAATGGTAGTATTTGCCTTATGATTAATCAGATGTGATAAAAATTAAATTTAAAGGACTGCATTGATTATCTCAGGGCTGGGGAGGAGGGAGGGAGCGTAAGTAGAACTGAATTTAGCTCAGCTCAGTGGTTTAAAAACAAATCACCTATCCAGAAAGTTGGAGCCTAGAAATAAAATACACACTGATCAAACATCAACAAATATGAGAAGTCCTACAAATGCAGGCCACAATGTTGCTTTTGCAAAGTGCAGCTTGTGAAGCTCCTTTTTCTGTGTATATATAATAGTGTGTAAACACTGCAGGACTTGGGTAGGTTTTAGTGTGTTTGTTATTTGTGTACCTTCAGGCAACT
This sequence comes from Platyrinchus mystaceus, assembly GCA_035041135.1. Taxonomy (NCBI): domain Eukaryota; kingdom Metazoa; phylum Chordata; class Aves; order Passeriformes; family Tyrannidae; genus Platyrinchus; species Platyrinchus mystaceus. The sequence goes on from JAWWLV010000088.1 coordinate 60,869,660, forward strand.
GTCCTGGTTCAAAGCAATGTGTTGTCTTCAATGTTTTGGAGTAATAAGTGACTGTGCTGTCAGGGAGACCTGTTAAAGACTTGGACCCCTGGATTTAATCACATAATGCACAGACTTATATATTAAAATACATGCATATATATCCTTATATATAATATATTGACATACCTTACTTTTTTGTCCCACTAGCCTCAGATGAGAATGTTCTGTTTCATAGATCTCTAATTCATGAGTGGTCTTTAAATGAAGTCTATATACTACAAAATGTACATACAGCAATAATTGCTTTAGCAAAACTGTTGGAATTTGTCTTGATTCTTCGTTTAAAAAATCCCACAGCTGAACACCATAACAGCCAAACCAGAAATGGGGTGGTACTTGATGGTATTAAAACTTGAGAAAGCAGGGCCTGGAAAAGAAGAGGATGTCTAAGACAAGCGAAATGACCCAATAGTCTTTTGGCTGTCATACTGTTCACTGAAGTCCTGGTTGACCATCATGGGAAAAGTGGTTTTAGAACTCTGTGGCTGTGGAAGGTGGCAGTTTCACTTTTTGTTAGAAACGTTTAAAGCCTCAGGGTTAGATATTTTATTTCAGAGAATCAAGAAAGAAAATATCAGGTAACTTTTAAGACCCACAAAGATTGGATTTGGCATTTCTTGGGGAGCCTGGAGGGTGTTTGCATGTGTGAAAGAGAAAATAATTGTCTGGAGGGTTGAGTTCAAGCAGGAAGCTGCGTAGTGAGGAAGAAGCTCCATGTTCTTTTAGATTTCCTCACAGGGCCACCCCACATGTTTCTTAGGATGTGTAATAGTCTAGCAGATACCTTCTCACAGTCAGGTTCTTTAGAGGCTTTCAGAGGTATATTGAGTGTCAAACTAGTAGTAGGGTGTAAAAATAAATGAGCTGAATAACATAAACACATTCTTCAAATGACATTGGCATCATGAACTTTCAAACTGGAACTGCAATGCTGTATATGTTTGGTGAGGAAGTACTGGGTATTCCTGCTGAACTCCTTAAGATTTGTGTGCAGGTGGTAAAGCCAACTATATAAAGGGTTTCGTTGGTTGGGTTTTGTTTATTCATTCTTAATACTCCTTTTACTATAGGCCTTTCTGGTTTGAATAAAACTTTATTCTCTGCCCACAGCCTAACCAGATGCTTTTGAGGAGTCTATTGCTGTTTGAAGTTTGTCAGAGTTGGATGATTTATAGCAGAATTTAACATTTAAGACCTTTGCAATGAAACATTAAGAACCAACACTTGTGATGGTGTGTGCTAGACACTGGCTCTGAATTCTCTGGAATTTGGGAACCTGAATCTTCTTGTATAGCAACAGTGCCTGTGGGATACCTGCTGAAGGGGGTGTGTGTATGTACAAAAGAGAGTGAAAAAATTTTCTCTCCCTGAATTTTTGTTGTATGTTTCCACAGGATAGTGCAGTGTTGCATGAAGATCTGAGCTAACTTCAGCAAAGACAGTTTGCACATTGCAAGCCGTAGAACTGCATCAATACCATGCTGTACTTACGATAGCTGAACCAGCTCAGAACAGGCAGCTCATGTCACTGTTGTGTCAGTTCCTCAGTGGCACTTCAAACCACGTGTTGAGAAAGGGACTGTGGCTGCCAAGGGATGTCAAACTGAGGAGTCTGCATCAGAGCAGAAGTCACAGAAGTTCTGAAACACCTCTAGATAATAGGTCTTGAGCTATGGGAGTAGCTCTTCAGCCTTTATACTGCTTTCAAACTTGACGTGCCAAAAGCAGCTGGATCAGAGGTTTGTTTGATCATCCAGCCATGCACTTGAGAAATGAGATCAACAGCACTGCACCTTGTTGCTTATTCCTCAGTGCTGAGCCTGTGAACTTGAAGCCCACTGCATGACCCTTTCTCTATGGGCTCAGTTGTGAGAATCTCTCTTGGTGGCAACATGAGCAAGATAATGGCAGGTACCCTGACACCATATGCCCAGGAAAATATTGGCTTCAAGGCCAGCAGGAGGCAGTGAAAACCTGTAGAACGTCTATTCTTTGTTCTTGAATTTATTTTTTTTAATTCATTTTTTTTTCCCTCCTCAGAAGCAAGATGTCTGCAAATCTTAAAGCTGTAATCAGCTTTTCATAATAATATATTTCAGAATCTTAGAAAAACTCAGTACAGGAATAACTGTGAAGGCCAGATTTCGCCATTGAACTGGGTGCACAAATGTGGAAGCCTTATCTGTGTTTATGCAGACCCCATACATCGTGTAGTGAGAGTGTCTTTTGATTTAATGAAAAGTTCATCTTGTTCTGAAGTGGGGAAAACTGGACTTGTGGCTTTGGTTAGGGTATTGTATGCACTGAGAACTGAAAGAGTAATGCTATAGCTGTAGATACTCTCCTTTTTCCTCTCCTCCTCTCCACCCCCCCCCCCCCCCACTGTGGAAGGAAGAGGATTGTCTGCCAATTACTGCAGAGGGCTAACAGCTGTTCTTAAGTTATTCATAGCAAGGAGTAAACTCACAGGTAAAAGGTGAAATTTCTATCTTAAGAAATGTAAATCATTTTTAGCATTTTGATAAATTTCTGATACACTAGTGTATCTGAAGAAGGTTAAGGCTATGCTCACATAAGTTGCATAGATTTTAAAGCCAGAAGAGATCATGGGAATACTGTCACTGCAGTACAGCAAATTATAGTATTTTACCCAGTTGTTTCTTCAGTGTCTTCGGAAGAAGCTAAGCACGTGGTTTTGGAGACCTAGTCTTGATTTAGTTTTCTATTAACAGAGAATCCCCTGCATTCTTCCCTAATTGAGGTGTTACACTGATTAATTTGGCAGATTAGTACTGTAACTCCTTGATCTGTTTCCTCTGGCATAATTCAGAGTGACTGCTGAAAAGGGCATTTCCACTGTCATCTATTTGCTTATTTCTGCCTCTCCCTGGTGCCAGCTCTGTTTTTTATGTGCTTCCTGGGTGAAACTGAGGTAGTTTGTTGCCAGATGAATTTCCTAACCTGCAGAAACCAAACAATTATTTGGCTTTCAGCTTACTCAGTTATTTAGTTTGGTTAATACTGATGCAATGGAGATAGTGGGAATGAATGGCCATAATATGAAGGAGAAAGATGGGATTGGCTCCTTTAATCAGCAGCACTGAGCAATGACAGATTAAATGGATTATGGAATAATGGTCCGAAACATAACAAGCAAGTAGCTAACAGCTGACACTAGACAAATTCAGATGTGCAAAAGTAGTTGTGTGGCCAATGAAGATAAAGAATCCTTTGCTACCTGACACTTACAGTTGGAAAATTTTATTTCAGAGGTAGGGAATTTTTTGACCCTTATAGAGCATACAACATGTCTTTTTTTGACAGTCTGCACTGAATTTAGAATTTGGAAGGACTACCAATATTTCTGCTGAGGGGGTGGGTGTTTTGAAACTTAAGAATACTATGGTAGGGCAGAGAGTGGAAGAAAATAAAGATGGCAGAGTCTTGAATCCTCATCCATGCTGTGAAAATTTTTCCTGGCTGTTGCAGCAGTTCAGATCCATGTGCCTCCTAACTCAGTGAGGAGTCAACTTTCTTGCTTCCTTACTCTGAACCTTATCCAAAGCAACTGTATTGTGGGGTTCTTGGCAAGCCGGTTCAATGCCGGCTGGGTTGAAACTATGGAGATTTGTAATAGGCATTTGCAGAGAGATGTTTCTCTGCAATGTTTTCCTTTCCTATAATTGGAAACGATGCTGTGTGAGTGCTGAAAATTGGAAGAGGGAAGAGAAAACCTCCTTTTTTTCTTTTTTTTTTTTTTATTTCTTTATTTTAACCATCCATACCTTTGCTAAAGTAGAATTGTATGAAACCGGCTGTTCTGAAGAGCAGTTAACAGATGATCAATGTGCTATTGAAGAGCTCTGATGAAGGCTACTTTCATCAAACCCATGGTTTTCAAGTAGGGTTAAACTCCTATTAATATCAAAGCTATTAGGTTAATCCTCAAATAATAATACAATTTATACCTTTTGTACTGCACCTCTATTGGGTTTGAGGCATAAAAGTACTGCCCATAAATGGGCACACTGTGTTCCAAGGACTTGTATACATCTGTCTTTTAGGAATCATATTCTGTAGCTTTCATTAAAAGAAACAGCTCTATCTTTAGGGACCTGAACTCTGAAGCTGCTATTAAAACATCTGTGGGTTTAAGTGATATTATGAGTTCTCCATGACTTATCAAACAACAAAAGTTCCAACAGGCTCAGGTAATTAAGCCTTGTTTTAAGTTTCTAAGTGTATACCTTTTATCATTAGTAGTTTCTTGGCATCTTTTCATGCAAGTCAGGGAAGATGCTACTTAAGAAGCTCTAAACTTTTATTGCCTTTCAGAGGATGACAGATAATGCTCTGATGAAACCTGGGCACTGAGCTCACAGGGCACTTTGCCAGCATAGCATAGCTGCTTCTGTAGCTATCTGTGTTTCCAACATGACGCAGTATCAGAATGACAACTGTAGACAAGAAAGACGTGCAGATGCATGCTTTCTGTGCTTTTTTTTTTTTTTTAAGTCCCTGAATTCAGCCTAAACTTCAAATACATTTTCATCACTAATGCTCTCATTAGGTCTAACAGGAGCCTTAATGGTCTCTTTGAGAAATGTGCTTGTATATATTTGAACTCTAGTCAACAGGGTAGCCTTCCAATCCATTTTTTTAAAGAACTGGTATCTTCTAGCATGAATGTAGAGAGAGGCAGTATCAAAGAAACTGAAGAATAAGAGCCCCACGATATATATATTCACAGCACCCCATGACAAAAATGAACATCTTTAGGTGTTTTGAAAGCAAGTAGTGAGGAAAGCATGCTCAGGTGTGCTGTGCTTGTAGGGAGCTGATTCTGTGAGAAAGGTGAGACAAAGTCTGCATGCTGTTTGCCACCCAGACAGAACAGGCTCAGAGAGAAAAAAGTATAATTTGGTTACGGCTACTCTGTTGGATGAGACCATGGTGGCAGGTTGCAACAGGCTGTGATTTGGCTTTTGGTTTCCTTTTCTTCCTGTCTACCTGGGAGTTGTTATTTCTGTGTTGAAGGATCTATTCCAGTAGCATGAGAAAATCCCAGCTGCTTTGCAGGGATGCTTTCTGGGAGTTGAAAATAGCTAGTTAAATAACCAGCACAGGATTAAATAAAGTTGTGGGGAACTGAGGATAACTATCAAGACCATTGACCTAAAAGTATGCTTACAGGTCAAATACATGCACTGAAGGAAGTGACTAAACTGGTTTTATGAAATGGATTGCCAACCAGTCCGGGAATCCACCTTACCTATGCAAGTTTCTCACTCAAATAAAACAGGTCCAGTGATGGAGTCCTGAAGCGCTGTTTCCCTGGGACTTGTCCTATGGGACAAAGAGAATATGAATCCAGAAAACAGTGTTCCGTAGACTGGAACATAGCAAGAAATAGCTTCCAAATTACCTGCATACTCATGTGGAAGCATTCTGCATTTTTAACTAGGGAACTGTATTGGGTCTATCTGAGCTGGAGTTCATTTCCCCATAGTAGCCCACATTGTGCTGTGCTTTGCATTGGCAGCTAGAAGGGTGTTGATAACACAGCAGTGTTTTGGCTACTGCTGAGCACAGCATCAGCACTGTAACATTCCGTCCTTAGTTGAGGGCAAGATCCTGGGAGGGGACACAAGTAGGCAAGCTGACCCAAACTGACCAAGGGGATATTCCAGACCATATGACATCAGCTCAGATATAAAACCTAAGGCAAGGAGCAGGAAAGCAGGCATTCATTGTCCCCAGTGCTGCCTGCTGAGGAATCACTGCATATGCTGAAGCCCTACTTCTCGGAGGTGTCTGACTATTGCTGCTGATGGGAATTAGAGAATAAACCGTGTTATCTTTCACCTCGCTTCTTTGTGCACAAGCTTTTACTTTGCTTTTGCTTTAATAAACTGCCTTATCCCAACCCACAGGTTGTTTTCCATCTTACTCTCTCCCCTGTCTGGCTGGGAAGGGGAGTGATAGAGCAGCTGGGTGTGCACGTGGCATCCAGCCGATGGGCATCAACCCACCACCGGAACTCAACCAAGTCTGTGTCCATAGATATTTATGCTGGTAATAGAAGCTAATTTTAAGGAGTCAGGTTTGTCAGAGTTTTGACCAAGTAAACTTTCAGAATTAAAAACAACCCCCAAAAACCCCAAACAAACAAAACAACCTTCCTGTCTCCCCAGAAGCCCCACCTCTAATCTCACTAAAATACGTATGGTTTGGGCATTTGCTTGTTTTTGTGGAGAACTTAAATATTTGGAGTTTTTTCTTTTACACATATGCTTGTGTGCCTCTTGAACAGTAATTCAGTGCTTCAGAGCTTGCTTGTAAGTCCTTTTAACAATGGTAGTACTTTTTAGTCAATATGTAAGCAGAGAGAATTTACTAAGGTTTTCCTTAGTGAATCTTGGCTTTGTAACCCCGATACAAAGAGCTGCTCTTCCACTTTCACCTCTATATTTTGACATACAAGTTTAAACAAAAATTATGTGTCAATAGTCCAACTCTGAAAATGGTCATACTGAGAATACCTGTACAAGTATTCCTGGACACTGGATGTTCCAGATGGTAGTTTCATCTTTCCTATAGTTTATGATTTGTGTGTTTCAACTGGTTCTGGAGAAAAGATTAAGCTGCAAGCAGCTGTATTGTGTTCAGAGTTTTAGGAATTTGATTTTTGATCATACCTAGTATTTCTTTGCTTCTTCGTCTTCTACAGACTTGTTCCAATCAAAACGAAGTACTGAGAACTGGCTGATGATAGTGACTATAGACAGGATATTTACATGCTGTAAAAAATGAACAAAAACTTAGAGTGCTTGCAAGTACTTAATGTGTGTAGTATGCAAGAAACAGATCATTCTGTTGCCAAAGGTTTTGGTGCTGAATGTTATGACTTGATTTATATGTGATTGTTCAAGATGAACTAGCTATCCAGTCTTGCAAGCTTATTTTAAAAAAATGCAAGTGATGTGAATTTGAAGCATGACTTCACTGTCCTACTTATTTCACATTTGAAATTATTGGTGGGAATGGTAATGCAGTATTGTCCTAGAAGGACATGTGTGTAATCTGACTGAAATCAGTTACTCTAATCAAACAGCAGACTCAGACTGATGTGCTTGCAAAAAAATTCAATTTGCATTTTCCCTGTTGTGCCAGACAGAGTCCAGCACTTCTGAAAAGAGTGAAATTGTAAGTAGGCATATTGCTAAGTTATTCTGTGTCAGGTTTTGGTTCTGTGGACATAACATTGTGTCCTGACCAGAGCTTAGCTCTTGGCAATAGAAATGGTTTGTCTCCAGAATCAAGTCCTGAGACATTCTAAAGCTTGCTGAATGTCTCCCCATGTGCACAACTGCCACTGCCAGAATGTTCTCTGCTTTCAGATTCAAACCGATTCCCTTTCCTTAATTGAAAGTAATTCATATTTCTAACTGTATGTCATGTCTGTGCTCATGTAATGAAAAAGTGCTGTTACAGACATGATAATTAAAAAGAACCTGCACATTAGTAGAGAAGAGAAACTGTCTATTAAGGAACGTAATTAAAACCCTTTCAAAATTATTAATATGTACTAAATATTTATTAAATGATCCAAGATACACTTTTTTGCTTCCCTAAGAATAAATAAAATACTCATAAATCGTTAGAATGAGAAACGTACAGGCAAGGACTTCCTACCTTAAGAGCAGCCCAAAGTTCAGCAGGTGGTGTTGTGACTTTATGGGGAACTCCCACGTAGTATGGTAAGTTTGGAAAGCTGTCCATGTAGCTAAGTACTGAACAGTAAGCCCCCAAGAGTTGGAAAATAATCTCAAACCTGAGAAATTGGATTCAAATCCATCCTCAAAAGCAGAGGAATGCAGGTTGTATGGGCACATGCCCAGTGGAGTTCTACTGAGCCTCTGCTCCAAGGTTATATAGTACAGTTCTGCTTGTGCTGGCAAACCAGTCCAATAAGCGTATAGAATCACAAGGAGTCTTCTCAAATAGCTCCATTTCATAAGCCTCTAAAGTATGATTTATCTAGACTAAATACGTTTGACTGTGCCAAGACAGGCAGAGCCACTTCAGTTCGCTAGGGGAGGACTAATGATTTCAGCTGTCTTGGTTGCAAACTACAATTATAATCTTTGTCAGGAGCAAAATGTGTAGACTTTATTACCTGCATTCTTGGAGAGACAGAGAGAAAGGAAGTCACTAGATTCCTATCCTTGTATGAGTACTTTTTGAATTGCTGGCCAGGTTTCTTTTTCCCCTTGCAATCCATCAACATCTGGAACTATTGTAATAGGCTGCACCCCTCTCTAATCCTGTATTTGTTTTAAGTCTTTTTTTACCATAATCTCTTTTTGTGCATACTGTTTTTTATTTTTCTACTTGAAAGAAAAAGAAAACATAGAGATAATGAGAACAACCTTTGAAGGATATTTGTCCCTTAACTTGCCTGATTTCCAGACCATTAGGAAAAACCTCGCTAGAACACGTAAGTTTCAAGCACAGTTGTTCAACTGTATTGCAAAAATAAATTATGTTCTTGAATTTGCATAATTCATCATTTGATTATGCGCTTCCTGAACTGATCCCAATGTGGTGCATCAAGTCAAGAGATTAAGCACTTCTTGTTAATATGCTCCCTTGCCCTCCAAACCTCAAGTAAAAAACCAAAAGCCATTTATGGGAAATCTTGGATGTTCTCCTTAACGGCTAAAGCAAATGATCCTCTTGGAGTCATTCTAGTACAACTAATGACATAAAAAGCCCAAATTTTATCCAAAACATCACAGTGTCTGCTTACTGAGGAAGAAACTGGCATGTATATCTATGAAGTGGTCAGCTACTGATACAAATTCCTTCTCCCTACTCCAAGAGTTAGTATGCCACTCTTCCTCTATACAAAGACAATTTGCTTTTCATAATGTAATGAAGACAAAGGCACTTCTGGTGTATTATTGTGCTGTCTTGTGAGTAGTGCTAGATGCTGGGAAAAATGGTAATTCAGAGTGTGAATGCTTCTTACCAGCAGTAAGAACTGCGCATATACAGTCTATGTTGCATAAGGTACAATGGTGAACATTGTGACAGGGAGAAAAGCCCAAATTATAGCTCTTGCTGATGGCCAAGATACTAAAAAAAAACCAGAATGGTCTTTTTAATGACCTTTTGTATTTTTTTTTAAACAAAATCCAAAATATTGTCCCTCTATGTGTGTATGTGGCTGAATTTAGTAACAATATGTTCATTTTTTGTGTTTGCAAATTCATATAAAAATACATGGTGATATTGCTGAAAACACCTGTGTTCCTCTGCTTTTTCTTGTAAACTGATATAAGGCACAGGTGGCTTCTCATTAACTTATTTCACACAAATATAAATATACTGCACAGTTTCTTTTGCTGTAACTACATAATCTGAGAAACATGATTGCTACTGATTTAATGTAATCAGTGTTGTGAGAGGATCATTCTGAGCCCTTTGTGAATGGCTCTATTCTGAGGGGATTTACACCCCATGTAAATCTGATTTAAATGGGAGAGTGGTGGAATGTGGCTTTCCTATTTAACCTATGCAAAAATCTATATTCTCCCACCTAGGTTTCTCACTGTGTGATGGGACACTCAGCTGGTATGTGGTGGGGGAGGGGAAGAACACAAGTCCAATAAGGACAGGGAAAGTAGGTAAGGGACTATCTCAAACAGGGAAGTTATACATTTTGATTCAATATTCTGATATTCTTATCAAGGCTTTCCAGAATGTGACACTGACTCAAACTGCAAACAATAAGGAGAAAACAGGAAACATGTATCAATGTCTTTGCTGTTCTGCAATGGTTTCTTTTTTTTTTTTTTAAAGGACCAATGCTACAACAGAAATAAAAATCTAGGAGAGAAAAAAACAAGCCATCTTAACATGTAAAGCAAATGTATTTTTAAAAATTATTTTAGTAGTTTAAAGATATCTTTCTGTTTAAATTTATTGAACTAAAGCCAGATTTATTCAATTAAGATAATACACTTCAAGGTTAACTACCATTTGCTGTTCACTTAGGCAAGCTATTGTACAGTTATGTAAATTTCATGAACAGAGACACGACTTGAGTGTCTTAATTACAAGCAAAAAGTGTCATTTAAATATGAATAAGTGAATAGTTGCCTGTATTTCCTGTTCACATTCTGCTGTCATCTTTAAGACCAAGAGCTAACTAGCCATCTATATTGTGCTTTCAATTTTTCCTTCTGTCTCCAAAATGAAAAAAAAAAGCAAAACCACCAAAAAAACCTCCACAACAAAGCCTGTCATATAAATGCATGTAAAGTAGATGATGCAGGAATGTCTTACTCTTAATAGTTGTTATTAGCACAGTGAATTTTAATTTACTGAGATCACAATGAATAGCAATAAATATGCAATTTTTCTGTGGATTTCTCTGCATTTCAATATGATATCTATATTCAAATTGTACAAACTATAACTTATGTGTAAGATCCTTTCATAGTAATTTTCTGGCAAGCCTGCTAAGGGCTTATTTTGTATGCTTCTATTTTCAGTGCTAAAACCTATTATGAATTCTTCTCATTTATTTATATACACATAGTTGTGTTCAAAATAGCCTGTCTCCTTCCTAATTTATAGTTAGTCTAAATCAAATTTTATGTAACAAAAAGTGTGGTAGCAATATTCTCTCATCATCTTTACAACCGAATTCCCTGTGTTCCTATTGTGTTGATAGTTAGGGATTTTTTTCCCATTGTTTTGATTTGTTTGTCTCTCCAAAAATGACCTAGAAAGAAATCTGTTGTTAATCACATATCAACGAGGGAGGGATGATTAGTTAATAAAAACCATGCCTTGTGTCTGTGGACCAAATGGCTAACTCTGGTTCTCAGTATGTACAGGGTCTTGAAAGATTGTTCCCATCCTTCAGTGATGTAGTTGCAGCTCTCCCTGAGGAATGAGAAGTTCACTATTCACTCTGTGCTTGCATCACCCTTTCCAACATGTTCCCACTGATACATTAAAGGAATTAATTGCTCATAATGATCTCACCATCTGTTAACAGAGGTTCATACCTACAGGCTGGTGGCATGTGGTGGTCCTATTCAGAAATCAATAGGCAATGCTGGGGGAACGCTTTCCCACATTGCCTTCCATTGCACTCTGAAAAGGGGAGGAGAGCTCAGTGTTGGCCATCTGCTCCTTGTCTTTCTGTGCGAGAGACCTTGATGCAGTCCAGCCTGGCTCTGATCTGACTCCAGTCTGATTGGAATGTGGCTGATCTGAGAGCCTCTCAAAGCTGTGAAAGTGAGTCAAAAGGAGATCCCCATTGTCCAGCGGGGCTGAAAGAAAATGATCACTTTAAAATTCATAACTCCCAGGTGCCCGCCATCTATTCATGGGAAAAACTCTCTGAACTTCTCTTCATTAAAAAGAGAGGGAGTCCAGCTAAAAAGAGAGAAAAGGAAGTAGTTTGTGGGAAATGTGCAAGGGATTTCAGGCTAAACAAATGAGGAATTTGAAATTTTTACTTGTATTAAAGGAACCGTGTAAGGAAAGGGAAACATTTGTAAAAGCAGGGCCTCTGCTTCAGGGGCCCTTCCCTGGGGTCCTCTAGCAAAATAAAAAGGCGCTTTTTTTTTTCTCTTTCCCTCTCAGGAGTTTTTCCTCCCTTTTTCTCTTTCTTACCTGTGTAAATGAGGGTAGGAATAGTATATGAATTAAACTGTCCTTGCTTTATGTGGTAAATTAGAATGCTTTCAGTTTGCCCTCCTCCTCCTCTCATACATGTATTTTATTGTTTAGGTTGCATAGAAAGCTGACCTGATAACAAATGTAAACTAAAGCTGAATATCTTCATGGAGAATTAGTCTAGTGAGGGGATGCAAGGGCTATTCCGTCAGCTCACTGCCTAAACTCCTCCCTGCCTCCCATATCTTGTAATCTGAGGATTTACCATATCACAGGAGGAACTTTGGTGGTCTTCCCCTCCCCCACTTCATCCATCTATTACCTTCTTTAAATGTGAGGTAGTGCTGAGTCCTCCCTCATTCCTCAAACACATTACATGTGCTTCCCAATTCTGTGCTCTTTTGCAGGGCCTCACAATATCTGGAGTGGGTTTATGCTTGTTCTTACAATGTGAAACGTGTTTTTCCTCTAATACTGTTCATGTGGCTGTAGGTAAGGAGGATTGAAGGGACCATGTAGTAGATTTTAAGGCAAGAATGGACTGTTTTGACTACTCTTTTTCCAACTACCTCTGCAACAAAGTTTGTTGAATTAGTCCTGGCAATTCTAGTTCAGAGCCTATAATTGTAGGCTGACTATTGTGTATCTTTCAGAAATTCCAATTTCAATTCAGTGATTTCCAGGGGATTCATCCATTTATAAACTGCATAGATATTTACCTGTGACCTATTTCCAATCTAGGGTACCCATTTCAAGTCTTATCCTGTCCTTCGTCACTACTGGGGTTAGACGTATTAGATGCTTTATAGCATGAAGTAAGACACACTTATCTGGCTACACGTATATTTGCTGTTAGGATATAGTCACTTATCTCCCACCAAAAGTGTTCGTGTAGTTTTTGATGTGACACTCCTCTCCCTCCCCTGTTCCTCTGGTAAGAAGAGCAGTGGTGTACAGGATCTTTTTTTGTTTTGTTTTGATTCAAAGTGGTTATGAGCTTTCCCGCTGGGATGTTCTGTCCACCCCAACTTCCCTTTTAGATATCTTTGAGATGGAGCCAGCTGCCTTTGATCACTGTTGTTTATTCAATAGTGTGGGAGGAGTGGCAGGCAATGTTCAAGTTCTCCTCTTACCCACAAATTGCCATCACCAAACAACCGAGAAGCAACGTCCCAGCAGACAAGAATGTTTGTTTTGTTATTTCATGATATAATATGTTGCATCTCTATTATCCACTTTTAATCTCTGTTCCAGCTCTTCCTTAGAGTCATCATCAGTGTGAAATATATTGTTTATGTCTCTTCTCTCTATATCTTCAGTGTCATCTCATGTACATTCATCAGGTGAAGCATTCTTCTTGCCATAAACAGAGTCAGTATTTGCATAGTGATTTCTGTAAACAACTGAGCAGCACCTGGTCCTGGCTTACCTTGTGATGTTGAGAGGTTACATTGCAACTCACACTTGACAGTCCACTTTAAAACAAACAAAAAACCAAACAGAAAAACCAACACAGACATTCAGACATTGCTTGATAAACTGGCATACTTAGCCTGAATTCTGCCTGTTATTTTGTATCTGGTAGTACATTCCTTGATTTTGTGACCACTTTCTGTTCTTCAATGGCTGCCTTCTTTCTACAAACTCTAGATATATTTGTTTAACATCTTGTAACATTCCATTTTTAAAATAAAAAAAGTCTTTTGTAGTGTATACTGCACTATGTGATTAATATGGTTATCCAAATGGTTATCCAAGATAACCATATCTTTTTTCAGAGATACTTTTTTTGATCTGTTTGTCTGCATTGGACTTTTTGCTTCTAACTAGGCTCTCTTACCAGATATTAATGACTGAAGTGGTTAGTATCAAGGATAACTGAGCAGAAATATTTAGTAATCTAAACAGACTAGAAGGTTTTCAATGCAAATAGCTGGAAATGTTACAAAATTGAGCACATTTTTGATTCTTATTATTTCTTTACCTTCAAGAACAATGAAAAGTGAGGGCTTCCTGTGGTTTACACAGTGTGTGAACACTGTGTAAATAGTGCCTACCTAACAAAGTTTATAGTCCAAATCAACAAGGCAGATGATCAAAATTTGGAAGAGGTATGATCGCACCTAGCAGACTGTTCAAACTGATCTCAGGTAACACAGAATCATTAAGGCTGGAAAAGACCTCCAGGATCATCAAGTCCAACCCTCAACTGAGTCCCACCATGCCCACTAAACCATATCATGAAGTGCCATGTCAACTTGTTTTTTGAACACTTCCAGGGATGGTGACTCCTCCACTTCCCTGGGCAATCTGTTCCAATGCTTAACTACTCGTTCAGTGAAGAAATTTTTCTTAATATCCACCTTGAACCTCCCAAAATATGTGAAGTCCACAAAAAAAAAAAAAAGTTATTTACTATTTCAGTTATCTGATGCTGAGTTAGTATAAAACTGTGCATGAATTAGTGTTTGAAAAGTGGTATATTCAAGAACTCTATGAGAACTAGCATGTTCAAACAACAATGTTGAAGCTAGGAGAGGGACCCATAGTTCCTGTAGGGAGGAATTTGGCAGAAAGAATGCATGCTGATCACAGATGGAGAGGAGAAAGCAAGGGGCTTATAATTTTAAGGCTATGATTCTATGCTGATGACATTTCAGGAGCAGATACAGGGTAGAGATTACACATCATGGGACTGCTCAGCTTTATTCATTTCCAGAAGTTACTTTCTCTCTGCACAATTCAACTGTTTGCACTGTAATACTTTAAGGAAGATCTGTTGAAATCCTCTATAGGCTTTTTTTTGTTTGTTTGCTTAATACTTTGCAAGTTTGTGTATTATTTCTTTGATTTTTTTTTTAAATTATTAATAATATTGACAGAATACTATCAAGAATATAGCTGGGTAAACACTTGAGTCAGCACAACTGAAGGATATGGGCCCTCAGCAGGAGTACAAACCTCAAAAGTAAATGATATAAAAACTTGAACTTGATCTGTCATTGGTGGAATAGTAACATGCAGTCTCAGCTAGAGATCATACATCTCTTATAAAAGGTAGGGACATATGCTGTTGGGTGTGGTAACTTAAGCTTCAGCTTATATGTTTGTGATTTGGGTTTTTTTGTTTGTTTGTGGGGGTTTTTGTGTTTTTTTTTTGGGGGGGGTTGTTTTGTTTTGGTTTTGGTTTTGTTTTTTTTTTTGCCAGTGCATTGGTAATTAATTTGAAGAGGCTTCTGAATGAAGTAATTTTCTTTGGGACATATTATCTCATCCTGCCATTAACTATTTTCTCATAATAAATACTTCATTTAAGAAGCAGAATAATCATGTGATTGTGACATAAAATTTGGGAAGTAGATGTGCCATACAATGATTTTAACATAAAATCTTGATTCATAGAATGGAGTTTCATAATACTGTTCAAAGGAGCAGACATGGGAAGAATTCCCAGGAATGTCATTCCCAGAATCTGAGACACCTACCACTTAGAGGAAATGCCATGTGGTGATGCTTTACTGTCAGTAAACACTGTATAGGTTGCCTTGGAGAATCTGCTTTCTGTCTTCTCTTTGCCTGTGAGGCACTTCTGTATCTCTTGTTTATAGAACCTATACAAGGCACTCGGGCACAGTTCTCAAGTGTAGAAAGACACATAAGGATAAGCACTTATGGGGATTTTTCAAGGACACTGGAGTGGGTTAAGTGTTATTGAATTCCCTTTGACTTCAGACTCTAGCTTGTAAAGCCAGCAAGACTGCTACCTCCATCTCTAGGCCTCCACCTCACTGCTCTGAAGATGCTGAACTTTTGTATCAGATTCTTTCAGGTAGGGTAGGATGGAGGGAGCACATTACTGCAGAAGAGTCCGTAGTCAGGATACTGGCCTAAGACATATGACTTCTTGCCTTTCATAACCCAAGGGGAGATATGTGCTGGTTAGATGATCATGTTGCTGTGAAACAGCTTCAGGCTGGAGGCTTGAATTTGGGTATGTACCCCAACTGAGTTTCCTAATTACTAGGCTTTAATAAGATTGGGGCAGGAGGAAAGATCACCAATGAAAAATGGCATCTGTACATGTGACGCCCTCTGAGTGACTGCATTTTGTTGAATGAAAAATGTGAGTTTAGTAAAAAATTTCACACAAGCTCTGTTCCAAGTGAGTTCACAGCAAAACTCTGTGTACATAACATACAGCTTAAAGTGTGAACAGCAGTCAGGCTTGAGTTCCTTTCCATTCTTCTCTTCTTCCTTAGCTATGCACTTTGGATAGCAGAGAGAGGGGGAAAATGATGAAAATGTGCATCTCTGTATTTGATATTTCAAAGGCTGTTAACTTACTCAAAACAAATTTCTTTTGGAGCGTGCAAAGTCTGTTTCATTTCAGCTTTAAATCTCTGCCATGCTCAGTGTTGCTGATTCTCATTTTATTTTGATCTTTGTGATGAATATGAGAACTGGTACCTTTCCTCTTTCCCTTGCTCTTAAAGTGTCAACACTTGAGTGACAGATCCCAAGCTTTACATTCTAAAATAAAACAAAAACAAAGTGTATTAAAGTCAAAGCTTTAAATATGGGAAAAGTTGTAGTAATTAAAATGCATTACTAGTTTAAAAATCTTAGTGTTCTTTACAATAATTTCCATAGATTTTGATGTCTGAGGGTGTTTTTTTTGCATATGTTCTTCATTCTGGATGTATATAGCAAGTGACCAGTATGGCCTCTATCTGAAATACTGCTCTTGACTGGCAGGTGTCAGAAACTTTGTGAAAAGATTGGAGTGTTTATGATAACTTGATAATCATAACAGTTTGTTAGGTCAGTTCTAAGTCAGAATTACTATTTGGGAGAAAAACAGCTATGGACTGATTTTTTTTTTCCTACAAAAGAATTCTTACAGTAAGTAAACTGTAAACTGGGATTTCTTTGCTCGAACCCTATCTGTGAAAGGGAGTGACTTTATAAACTTGTGTATAATGTTGTTGTAGAAGTGAACTATAAGACGTACATGTATAAATAAAATGTGTAATCTTGCATTATTTTATATAGATATATGTATTTAAAGAATGTTTTAAGGAAATAAGTTGTATTTTTTTATCTGTTTTATTCACATTCAAAAGCTCACCTGGTTTTACTTGCAGTTGGGAGGAAATGGTCCACCATTTGCTAAGTTTTTTCTCTGGTCCACCATTTGCTAAGTTTTAGTAGGATTTTTGACAAAGGAAAACAAGATTACAAAATCATGTCTCTCATGACCTCTATTAGATATGAAGTTGTTGATTGTATTCATGCTCTAGAAGAATCATGATCATGCTCTAACCTCAGAACAGTGGCCCAAATGGTGCCCTCAAAATTCCCGTGTTGTTTTGGAGAACTTGCTTAATTGCTCTGTTTCTCAGTTTGCCACTTGCAAAACGAGGTTAATCAGATTTCCTCAGCTTACATGAGTACAGAAAGTTTGGGTGTTGTTTTGCACTCTAATACATATATGCTCTATAAGCATTTGAGAGGTGGTTTCTCTCTTGCAGAGTTCTGACACGAGTATCTGAACATCCATCTTGTTCATTGCTTGGTCTCCAACAGTGATGAGCTTCAGTCGTTCAGGACAGGCATGCAGTGATACTTTCCCAGAATACTCCCTTAGTCTTCAGTGATTTCCTGCTCTCAGGTATTCCTGGGCTACAAGTGATAACTTTCTGTTTAATCAGCCTTGCCAAAGTTTTCTTTGAGGGGCAACCTGAAGTTGTGTGCCGCTGTTTATCCTCTTATTTTTGGGAAAAGTGCAATGAAGTGAGTCATTCCATATGGAAGGTTATCAGGCATTAATAGGCATTTGTGTGGGGAGTTGATTGGTGAGTTGATTGTGGTTGATTATAATTCAAGTTATTTAACTTTCATTTAATGTCCATGTTTATATATAGTTTTTATTGTGATAGTTCTTGACATAATTCAAACATATAGTCAAATTTATAGACTGCTTATGCCACAGGCAGCCCCAGTCCCATTGAGTGATACCTTTCTTTTCATGCTCCTGCTTGAGTAGCAGAGCATGTGAGGACAGCAGCCTTTGCTGGACTGCTACTGCTCACCGTCTGTAGGCAGGGAAGAAATGCTGAAGGTGATTTTTTTATTTTCAACAGTTCACTGTTACTTAACAGTTTGACGCGGTTTAGAAAGTGATTCGCACCAACTGTGAAGGTGATATGAATCAGTTTTCTACTTCTCTTCAAATTCCAGAGTACAGATTAAGTGTCTGAATCCCAGGTTTCCAGTCTTACCATTTTGTCAGGCCGTGGTCAGCTCATCTATAAATATGGAGAAATTTGCAACTAGAAGCTCTAAGATTTTATCTTTAGAGCACAGTCATTTTCACAGTTATTTTCCAGGGTCTGCCTTTGTTCTCCAAAAGGAAAGGTAACAGGAGCTCTGTAAACTTACCATCAGCAGATTTTGGTTGTGGGTGGTTTAGGAACCATGCTGTTTTGGGAAGGCTTAGCACTGGATAGAGAATGTGGTTGTCCACATTCCTTGCATGGAGTACCAGTAGATCCTGTTATGTGTTTTCAAACGTGGGTACTAATATAAAGATGTAACCGGTTTAAAGCAGGAATATATAAATATGCTTGTGAAGTGTTTAGAAACTGAACTGGTCTTTATGCAGCTCACTTGGTTGAACTGGTTAAAGAATAGGAATAGTTCTGTACAGGGGGGACACCACATACTGAATGAAGGGGCAGTTTGGAAGGAACTGAGAGAATAATTACGGAACCAGTGGACAAGAGGGATATAACTGCTGGGAAATGGCTAAAATGTGGGAGTAAGGTGCATTAAACAGCAAATATTCACATTATAGTAACGAATTAAGGCTGAATTTACAAGAGAAAATTTTAAGTTACAGTTTTGAGCTGATCAGAATTGGGATTGAATGTGAGGAGCTTGCCTCCTGCTTGCCTCCAGATCTTTCCTTCATTTGGGTTATGTTTTTGATTGGATATTAGGAAAAGCTTGTTCAGTGCAAGGGTGGTGAGGCATTTGAACAGGCCACCCAGGGAAGTGGTGCAATCGTCACACCTGCGAGTGTTAAAAAATGTGTAAATGTGGCACTTGAGGACATCGTTTGGTGGTGAACATGAGAGTGTTAATAGTTGGACTCGATCATATTAGAGGTCATTTCTGACCTTAACAATTCCATGACTGATATTCTGTGATTCACTGCCTGTCTGGGGTTGGCCAAAAGCAAAGACAAAGGAAAGTAAAAGTGTGTTTGAACTGTAATCCTTCAGATATGCTTCCTTTTGTAGGCCATGCTGGGGATATCCTGGGGATACTATCAGACATTTCTTCAGAATCTCATTCTGTCTTTTACTATGAACTCTTAATGCTCACAGCAACAGCCAGCTAGGTCTGCAGTAAAAAGAGAAGTGTGCCCTACCATTAGACTATACCTTCACGGCAGAGAAAAGCTGATTATTGTGGCATGTTCAGGGGCTCTGTAAGTCTAGATTATTTTGTTCTGGTAGAAGGAACATATTTCTAAGTTAAAAAATGTCTCTTACTAGTTTCCTTTCTAATGATCTCTATTACTTTGTGTGCAACCATGTGTGCTAATTAGCTGGCAGACTAATGCATTGGAATACCTGAGTCTGCTTTATAAAACATAATTTATAAATGGGCTCACTTTGGAGTGAGTCTTACTTTTGGAGGGAGGTCTGAGAGGGTGCCAGTGGCAAAACAAGATATTTGCTGATTACTAACTTGTGGATATGTTGTTTTTGAGTAATTTGGAATTTCCTTAAATCAAGTATATTGCTGCTTCAAATGAACAAAGACCAGACCCCTCCTCACAGGTACTCAGAGGTAAAACTAGATCTTCCAGGCTTATTGTTCCCTTTGCTTGATAAACCATATTTTAAAAATGTTTCTCCAAGAAATACTATTTGTAAGAATGTATATATCATTGTTAGTTCTATACTTGCTGGCATGCGCTTGGTGCTGTGTTTCTCTACTGAGCCGTGACTGTATTTTGGTATCAAAAACTTAGCATAAAGGCTTGTGGGGGTTTTTTGGAGTAATTGTTCATTCTTTATATCCTAGGTAAAAAGTAAGGAATTATTAAAGAAACTATTTCAAATGTGTATTTTTAATTTGAATGTAGTCTGAAAATGTGTGTTTTTTCAAAGACACGGAAATAATCATCACTATCTTAGCTGGGATGTGAGTTAACATTTGCACCAGGCATAGATTTTTTTTCAATTAGCACTCCCTTAGAAAACCTCTTCCCCCAGCTTTTGTCAATGTGCTATAGGAGAAGAAGAGCAAATAGATTGGAAATGCTCTGCAGCTCAGGCTCCTGGGAAAATGTAACAGGTGTTACAGCTCAGCTGGGTATGAGCTTTATGAAAAAGACCCTCTCAGACTTTACCCATAGAATTCCCTTTCCTAGCCAGAGCTTCAAGTAGGAAGAAACTAATGACTTCATTACCATCTCAATTCTGGGAAATGCTTGGTCCAGACCTGAATCATTAAAGGAAAGGTATAGCACTCTGCATGACCTTATAAGATCAAAATGTTATTTAGAGCAATTCCATTAGTCAAGGCTATAAACCTGAAAGAACACACCCTTTTGCGTTGGCTTTCAGGCCATAAAATGTGTGTGTATGTCATGAGGACCAGGGCAGGAGGTGGAGGGTGGGGGGGGAAGAAAAAAAACATATTCTGCACTCATTGTGCAGCACAATTTCCTTTACTTACTTTGAAAAGCCTCCACTTCCAGCACTTCTTCCCTTCACCCCGTGTTGTGACACATTTAATGGCTCTTGTCACTCTCACTCTTCCAGGGGTTTCTAATTGGGTATGATACTGAAGCCAAGAATGATGTCAAAATTTCAAGCCTTACAAAGTGAAATATATTTTTTTAATGCTGTAGTAATTATAAGCAACTCTCTCCCCCCCATTCCCCCCCAATTTATTGCAACTTTTACTAGCTTTAAAAAAAAAAAAAAAGAAAGAGAATAGTATGACATATCAAAGACTGGCTTTGGGGTTATTTTCCTTTTCTCCGTTATTGCTTTTGCAGTTATGAGTAAAAGAAATCTTGCTAGGTGAAACTATATTTTATGCTAACTGTCTGGTATTTCTTTTCTTGATGATAACACTGCATTTGAAGTCCTGGTCCAATAGTCTTTCAGCAGTAGCACAAAATGTTCACCTTTTGGATACTTTTAACAGACATGTTTAATAACAAAAAACTAAATGTGTTTTTCCACACAGGTTGCCATGAAGCTTTTTCTCTCCCTGCACAAATATACCTCCACAGGTACAGGTGGGCATAAGCTAACACAAACAAATGTATTATGCCTGCTTTAGGAAAAGATTTGCCAAGAGGGAATAGCGGCATGGTGCAATGTTTTGGAGGCTTGAAGGCTCAGTGATACTTGTTCGCAATGTCTGAATCTTGTGCCCAGAGGGAAACTGTATATTCTTGTACACCAAGCCAGTAATGCAAGTCAGTCTGGTACTAATGTGTGTGCAAAGAATGCTTGTTTTAGTGACCACGTGCCTGTGTTGGTAGTTCTTGAAAGGGAAGTCTTTAAAAGGCAAGGCTAGTCCATGCAGTGCAGGACAGGTGGTGTCATAGCTTAACTTCACCTCAGTGTGTCTCTTTGAGGTTTTTGCAGTGGTTACCAATGCATTCTGGCCTCTTCCTCAAGGTATTCTTACCCTGTAGCAGTCCATTTCTGCACTGGATTTTTACAACCCATTAACACAGTTGTTTAAACAATCCTGTCTTGAACAGGTGAAACTGGAGATTGGAAGCTGGGGTTTAAGTTTGGCATTTGAGATGAGGTCTCAGTAAGCTTTGTCATTAATACACCATAGAATTTTCTTTCCTTCTTGTTGCCCTGGGACACTGGTTGCTTGTTTTAATCCAGTGATCACCTGTTTTTTCTAGGTTCTCTTCCTTGTCCTTTTCTAATGTACTGCACGTGGGGGTTTTTTTGTAACCTCATGTTTATGGATGCTTTAAGCCACAGTTCCTAGGCAGTTAAGTTGGAAAACACTGTACACTTACTAATGATAGTTTTGCTATAAGAAAATGGGTCTTGCAGTCTGAGCCTTCAACAGCAACCCTGAGTAGTATCATGCTAGGCAGGCTAGGTTAAATTGGCTGTAGGAGTAGTATAGTTGGGTTACCAGGATGTTGTTTACTACTGTGATGCACTTTGGTACTCAGCTATAGCCTTAGTGTGTTATGTCTTTTTAATTTGGCTTTGCTTACAAACCCCTCTCATTCTGTAAGTATGAATCTGAGTTTTGTGTCTTGGGTTACTGTAGTGGGTGGCAGGCTGTTGTGTTGAATTCTCAGGGAAGGATGAGAAGGCGTACGGACTAACATCTATCGTCTCCCCGAAATATGCTGATGTGACAGCTTCTTGGACTGAAAATGCACGCTTCTGGTGGAGTTCTTCTGACAGGAAAAGCAAGCAATTCTGTCACTTAAAATCAGCACAAAACAAAACCCCCTCTGAATATTGATTTGTGATGTTAATTTGTTTTATGCAGAAAGTAGGTGGGTTATTGTGCACAAATGCTAAATGGGCTGTGTGCTGCTGTTTGCAACCAAGGACAAACAAATTCTTGCTTAGTTTAGCCTCTAAAAGCCAGAAGAACCCTTAGAATATCTACACTGCAAATATTTGCTGTTTGGAGCACTGCTGAAACAAAATATTCAAGGTGGAAGAGAATTAGAAAATTGCTAAGTACCCCTTAAGAAGTACTGGTGGAGCCTTAATAATGGAACATCTCTTCGCACTTCTGTGCGAGTTTGTACTTCACAATGCCCTTTATCCAGGCACCTAGGAAGACTATCTAACAGGAATTACTTAAACCCTCTCCATGCCCCTCTGTGGCAAAACAGCTCTTTAGGTGGTTCAAGCCCAGATGTTCTCATCTAGGCATTTTCCAGTGAAACGATTTTTGTGCACCTAAATAAAAATAACTTGCTTCTCTGAAGCGTCAGCATGGTTGTATGTTTTGAATGTATCCATTCTGTGCAGCCTTGTTGTGCTGAGTCCATTTTGAGTACGATGTACCTTACAGGTGAGGGTGAAATTTCAGGTTTTGCAGTGTTAGTGTGAGTTTTGCCACAATGATTGTAGGTCTGATATGAGGAGAAAAGAAGGCTGGCATCAATAGTTTTTTCTGGATGGGTGCTAGCTGAGGGTGATTTTAAAATAATCTTCAGTATTCTGACCTGTATTCTAGAAAGTGGATTCCTTTGTGAGTACCTTATCAAAATTGCATCTTCTGATTAAACAGCATGATATGTCATCTCAGGCAAGATGGGGATGTTCACCACCCTGTCTTTATATTAATGAACTATTTCTGGAACTATTTTTTTACTCCCTTAGGGAGTCTACTCCTTGGCCCATGTATAGTGCTTTAAGGCTCTGTGCTTACCTGTCCTTTCAAGGCATGGGGCACTGGGACTACCTGGTAACTTCTCAGTGACCAGTTTGCACAGGAGTAATGAACAAGATAGGTTTTTCTTTAATTGCCATCCTGGGTTTCACCATGCATATTGAAAGGACCTTTCTCCTGATATCAGTAAATGCATTGCTAATTGTCTTGCTCTCCCTGTTTGCAGCTCAAACATTGTTCTTGATGTGGTTTCTCACAAACGAGGTGAAAGCATCATTCTTGTGTTTGTCAAAAATATTGATACAGCGTGTCTCAGATCATATCACTGCTTGAAGGGTCTAGAACAACTGCATAGAATGCTAGTGTTAGACTGCTTTAAAGGATTTGTTTTTCATTCCAATACGGGTCTGAAGTCAGGACTTGTATAATAGCTTCTTTTTTCCTTGTGAAAAGATGACAACAGCCTTTTATGTAGCAGTTAATTGTGATGTGTATTTTAAAAAAAATGCAAGCAAACAACCCCCATTAGGGGAGTCTAAGTATTGACTGGTTTTTTGCTAATCAGGAGAAATTTATGTAGCTGTGTGTGGGATCGTTAAAGTAGCCATTTTGCTTTCACCTGATGATGCTTGCAGTTTGTATTTCCTGACACCAGAAGTTCATTGTATTTAATAAGCAACTTCCTATTGCATTAGCAAATTTCCATCTGGGTTGGAAAGGTACCTGATTCTATTACTGTATTTGTCTTCACGGCTATGATGCAAAACATAATTTGCTTATAGCTTTGTAAATATGGCTAATGCAATGATATGTACATCATATTACCCACAAAAAGATTTTGCGTTGTGCAGGATACTTCTGAATTTATGAATGAACAAAGAACATGAGCAGAGAGGGGAGATAGCTGCTCCTTCCATAAGCCTGGTGACGTCCTAAAACTTTACAGAGGCTTTAGCAGGAAAATAAAATGAAAGGGTAAAAAGAGGAAATAATACCACTGTCTGAAAATGTCACTGCTGTTTGTGTGTGAGAGGGAGAGGGGTAGTACCTATGTTTTACATGTGAGCAGGATTTTTTGAAAGGTATCTGCCCTATCTGCATGGGATGACAGGATGTCTCCCTGAAGTCTTACTCCGTTGAACCTTAACGACACAGTCTAAAAAGTAAAAATCCTTGAGTTATTAGCATCATAAAAATCTGTTTTGAAGCTTTAGAGAGAGTGGGGGAGAAGCTACTGAATGAAATGTTAATAAGAATGGGATTTTATCACCTGAGATCTATCAGTCTCCAAGAAGCCTCGGCAAACAAGTCATCTTTGTGAATTGTATAACTGATGGGACAATATGCACTTACTGTGTGCTGCTCTGCCCATTTTAGACATAGACTCTAAAGGAGGTGTGAATGGCTTTACTAGCTTGCCTATTGTTACATTAAGAAGTCTGCAGCAGAAAGGGAAGGAAATTAGGTAAGAAGTTCAGAGCTGGCTCCCCTGAGATGATTGCAACAAAATCCCCCGTGGTAAGTGCCATATAGAAACATTTCTTCTCCAAAGAACATACAGACTAGATGTGAGGAGAAGGGAATGAGAAGCATTGCCCAAAGAAAAAGGAAAGTCAGTAGCAGAGTCTGGGGTTTTATATCTTAAAGAAGCAAAAAGAAAAAAAACGAACCACCAAACAAATGAAAAAAAAATACTTGCATGTACATCAGTGCTTAGTCTTCTGGTGGTTAATATATGATAGCTTGGGTTATTGCAATACGTCAGTCTGGCAATAGGAGGGTGGGAATGGTATAAGGCCTGCCTTGGGAAGGCCATCCCACTGCCTTCTGCTTCTTTCAGTTCATTCTGTAGCTGACCTTGCTGTCACTGCAGAGCTGCAGGTTGCCCAGTACTGTCAGCAGTGGGACCACTCTATGGCACTTGAGCAAATTGATTTCCAAAATGGCACCTCCCGGTTTGACACAGCCAAGAAGAAGGGTGCATCTCTTGTCATCCTACCTATGGTTTTGAATGACACTCAGGCAGCACCATATTACAAGGTAGTTGTCATAATGCTTATGTTAATGTGCTACTTTTCCAAGGGGGTACATGGATGTTTTTAAATGCAATACACGGGAAACAAAGCAGACTAAGCTGTATGAAATTGTGTTAGCCCTTGCTATCAACAGATGATGTGGCAATAGCAAGCTCATGGCTTCCTCGGTCTATGGAAAGACCACAGAAATGCTGATAAATGGTTTGCTATGTGTTTTGCCACCACAAATTAGTGCATTGATGAGGCATCCTGCCAAAGCACTGTTTGTCCTTCTGAAGATGTGCAAGTATATTTACCAGAGTACTAATGAAGGGTGCTTGGGAAGGAAATGAAGCCTCAAGTGTGTATAATTATGTCCCCTTCCTTCTATGATAGCTGCCAAGTGCTAGACAACAGGAGTCCATCACTTATAATAGCAATAGGGATTTTGATTGTTTTCTGCCATTTACTCTGTATTTTAAGAACCATGTAGGAACCTCTTATGTAAAAGATTAAGAGTGTCAGGCTTAAATTCAGAAATACACCCATCTTGTTTTCAGAAATGTATGAGTTTAAAGATATAAGTTCTACTGGGTGTGTCCTTGCCACACTGAGCAGCTGGCATCAAGATGTCTAAAAAATTCATATGAAAACTCTAAATACATTCCAAAGTCTGTTGTTAAATTGATTCTTAATTAGTATCTATACAAAACTAGCATACTCTGGTTGCTTAAGACTGAGACTGCAAACAAAGTGTATGATAGGGTCACTCTCTGGGAAAGAAATGTCTGTTTTATTTGTCAAGATAAAGAGCTTGGAGCTTAACTTGGAGCAGTAATGTCTGACAGCTTTGACTGAAGTCTCCTTCTTTCATCATATGTTTCACAGAATAGCCTAACTCCATATACTAATGAAATCCTTAAGATGTCAGGTTGCAACTGTATAGTATACTGAGAAGGGAAATAGAATTACATGGGAAAGCACATGATGCTATATTTCAGTATTTGTCCAAACACATGTATGTGTTGGCTGCATAACTGAAGCTTTGGAAAGAAATTAGTCCTAGAAATGGAGTAATGTTCTTTGACTCTTTGTTAGCAACTAGATATCATGTATATATTATAAGGCTATAGCATGCAGTAAAAATCAATTATCTCCATGAAAGAATTATACAGACAGTCTTTCTTTCCTGATGAGGAAAGTATTTTTTTTTTCTCTGAGGGAGATGATCCTTCTCTTGCTAGTGGGGAAAAAAAGGGTAGAACAGTTTGGAAATAACTTTAAGCCTGTTGCAAATTATGGGTCTACCTTACATAGCCCTCTGTGTTCAGCATCAGTGTTTATCTAAGTGTGACTTTTAACTATCTTGTTAAAAATTTTAATCTTTGGTCTTTATGTTAAACTGCCACTAATTATATCTTTTGGGTTAAAACCAGTCAAACTGAGCATCTGTTATGTTTGTGAGCAGCTGGCTAGTGCATCTGAGAAAAGCTGTCCCTGGATGTGGAGAGAGCTGGAGGATGGAATAGTTAATTGCCTGAGGATCAGCCCGCTGCCACTGGGGAAGGCTGGTCTATGTCCAAAGCTGTACCATGGTGGGTTGGGTAAGAAGCCTGGTGGGCATAAAGAGGACAGTATGAAGTGACTGTGATGCTGACTGCCAGAGCTATTGCACAAGCATCTGTTTTAGGAGCCAATGGCCTGCTTTTGGGCCAGTGACCATAGTTTCTGTATATGTGTAGCCATGTGTTCATTACAGCACATCCAGTGGAAGAGTACTGCTGTATTTGGTGCAAGGGATAAAGAATTTCCATTTTGCCTGGAACTGTACATTAACAAATACAATAAACTGACCACGTGGGCAGTGAACTGTCAGCAGCTTGATCTAGAACTGGCAAGAACCATCAGAAACAGAGCTGGGAAGGAATGGAAACTGAGAACAAGTGACGAGAAGTGAATTATTAGCTTTCTCCTTCTTGGGCTTGTGATGGTTTAAAAGTTTGGGAACCAAAACCTCCATCATTCAGTTGATAAATATTGAATTAATTTGAAGTAGTTTCTAAACCATCCTCAAACCTGAGTAACACTTATTAGCTTATTTTAGAATGGTTACCTTTTTGAAGACATTGATAGAAAAGGGTTCCTTTGCATAGGAAGGGAAGCTCAGGTCATCCCCATAAACTCTGAAGCTCAGGTGTATCAGAATTAGGTAGTGGTGTGTGGTAGATCACAACTGTCACAATATTTATTTATTACCTCCCTCCCCTACTTCCCCTGAAAATAGATTAGTGAAACATGAATGAGACAGTTGACTTTACATCCCTGCAATATCCAAGAAAATGGAGTGTCTGCAGCTGATAGAGAGTGACTGAAAAAACAGTAGCTTGATTGCATTTATACTGCTTAGTACAGGCAATACAATTTATACAGATACAGACTATGTTTCTTCATTCTGGTATTAATCTCAGAATAATATAAGTACAAAAATCAGGACTTAACTGTATTTTTTTTTTAATAAATTGTGAAATTTGCTGCTAGAGTCTAATGTATCAGTAAAAATTATTGAAAGTGTTATACACCAACCCATAGTAAAGAAGAGTTTGGAGCTTGTTAGACACGCTTCAACATGTTGGTAGGGAAAACATACATGGCAATTTTAAGTCTAATCCAATATTGTGTTTTCCACTTTGTTGCTCTTTTTGTTGGGAAGAAGACAAGGGATAGATTACTTTTTGATTGACAAAAAGAACTTGTCCCAAGGCCTGGTGACAATTACATCTGCATTTTTTTGCTTAGGATAGATGATTCTTAGTTTTCCTCACATCTGTTCACCCTTCTGCTGAGTGAAGTTTTGTGGGAGACTTGAAGTACACAACCCGTTCTTGTACAGGTGACAGCAAGGCTTGGTGTTACCTGCTTTTTATCTCCTGTTTGACCTTTCTAATTAGAATTGCAATGAGTTTAAATCCCACCATATATCTTGTCCTTTATGGGATGCATTTCATTTCATGTACTAAAGCACATAGGTGATGCTTATGAACGCGTGGTTACTGTTTTCGTGACCCTTGATGTCCTGCGGGCTTAATCTATATTCATAATCACATTTACAGAGATTCCTGGTAGCTTCAGGAAATTTCTGTTGAGTCCTCTTGGTAGCTAGATCTCTTGCTTGGTAATGTGCAGCCTTGGAATGAAACACAACAATCACTTTATCTCGGAATAAAATGTGCAAGTAGTATTTAATGATGGTCCTCCCTCTAGAAACAAGGACCTTTACCGAAACTCCATCTTGAATGTTAATATAATGGAATGTATGCAGAGAATTCGCTCTATTTCTTGTGTTATATATGACCAAGATGCAGCAAATCTTGCTTGCTGGTTCAACCATTGGTTTGCTCCTGATACTAAGAGAAAATGAGGTGAGGATGTGGATCCATTGCTCTGCAGGGAGACAGATGGAAAATGGATACAAACCAGTAACACAGCTAGCACAAACTCGGTCATTCTGGTGGGTGATAATCTAGTAATCTTAGCTCAATTTCCTTCCAGTACAATTAATTATTTTTGTTTGTTTTTGTTATGAGAAAGTGTGTTGTGATAACTTCCTTTAGCAGCTCAAAATTTAACACCAAACTCCCTGCTGGCATGACTTCAAGAGCAGAGTTGTGCCAGCACATAATTTGGCCTAGATTATTTTTAAGAAGATTGTCAGTCTTGTTTTTCTCTATTACATGCGTACTGTGGTAATATCAAATATTTATTCTACTGATTACAGCTTTAACTCTAAACAGTTAGTGGAGTAATCTCTTGACCTGTGCAGTGACAGAGATGGCCTCTCTCATAGAGCTATTTGAAAAGGAGAATGATTCCTCTTGCAGAAATTTTTATTTAAATCGTATTACTAGAAATCTCAGGACTGTGGGTTTTCCATGCAAGTGGTAAATGGTCACTGGCCCACTTCATGAATTGCTTTTTGCTGAAATTCCCATCTCACAAAACTGGGACTGAAACCTGTGGCTGCTTTTTTTTTTTTTTCTTTCCCTTTCTTTTTCTTTAAACATAATTATGCTCTGAATAGTATACATATGCATATATGAGTATGCATGTGTATGTATATGCAGTAAAATACTGTTCTTAAGTTCAGAAGGATGAAAGAGGAAACATTAACATCCCATTAGCCACAGGGTTCACATGAGAGGTCTATAAAGAAATCTGGCTTTGGGTTGCAGAACATGTTGAGAGAAAACCATAATAAAACATGGGTGCTTCTTATATCACACACTAGCTCACTGATGTATTTGTGTCTCTGTTCCCTCCCCCTGCCTACAACCTCTCACATCTCCTTGGAACACAGTCTCCCCTCCCCTATAGGAAGTCTCATTCATTCATGTTTTGAAGGAATTTCTTAATTCTCTTTCAGCAAGATTACCACCATCCGTGCCCCTTTTCCTTCTCTCTGCCTTTGCCAGAGAGAGAGAGAGGGGAGCAGGGCCTGCCCAGATGGTTGAGGACCAAAAAGAAGGAACATTTTCTCATGCTTTTAAAAAGACCACTTTCTTTCCTGCCTAATATTTAGCTCCTTCAAATGCAAATGGAGAGGTTTCGCTCCAAGGTTAGCATAACAATTATGGGAAAGCTTTAAATCTGAAGCATTTGTTTACATGATGAAAGGAGTCCACAGTCCAAAAGCTCTGAGGCCAGGGCTTTTCAGTAGCTATTTTCTGACTAAGTAGTGAACTGCAAGTCAATTTTAGACCACAAAGAAAACCAATTTATATCAGTGTGTAAGCTAATTTTGGAGGGAGTTCTACATTATAAACGATGGTGATTTTTTTTTTCTAAGTGACTGTTACCGAAATAAACTGCTGATTTTCCCGTCCCCAAACCCTTTGAATCTTGCTGTTTAATGAGCCCCCAGATGTCTTAGATGTTAATGACCATTCCCTGTGCCCTCAGAAGAAGGGACATGCAGGATCTGGGGAATCAGTTTCATTATTACCCAGGTGTGAGATTGTCCAAAAACTTTTACTGATGCTCAGGAGTGAATTCCATGGGGTCAGAATATGTGTTTTCCTATCTTGGTTTCTGTTTAACTTTCTTCCCTGGTTGCTCACTGTGTGCAAGCTCTTCTTAGCAAACTCTTCATTGGTAAAATGCTCTGGTGTGACAACTCTTAGGATTGAGTGATTCCATGGATGCTGCAAGACACTTCTATTGTGAGCAGATCTATATTTCTCTATTGCTATGCTTTAAGTATGCCACAATTCTGAAAAAATATTAACGCCATATAACACTACTTGACAACCAGATGCTTCCACTTCTTTCATTGATTAGAATCTTCCCAAAAAATGTCTCTTTTGTCACTTTTGACACTGACTTTCAGTAGCATCAAAGTAGCTGTAAATCCCTCTGGTGTTTTGCTGAATTTCTCCTTTATAAGGCTGATATAGCAGCAATGTGAGGCTGTTGTCCCTCATTCCAGACAAGACTGCAGACAGATTATGTGCATGACAGGTAACTTTGCCCACTGATAGTAAGGGAGGAGTATATCCTTGCCTAGGTGCCAAGGCAATATCATCAGCTAAAACCAAACAAGACCTAATTTTTTTTTTACGATACATTGCCTGCTGCACACTTTGTCTCAGGTTCATCCCTGTGAATGGGGAAGGGGCTTCCACCAGTCTGAAATATCTGGGGGCTTTATCCTCTTCACTCTGGGAGAAATATTCTTTGTGGAAAGACTCAGAAAAGGTTTACAGAATCAGAATTATAGAATACACTGAGTTGGAAGGGACCTGTCAGGATCATTGAGTTCAACTCCTGGCCCTGCACAGAACACCCCAAGAGTAACACCATGGGCCTGAGAACATTGTCTGAGCGCTTCTTGAACTCAGACAGGCTTGGTGCTGTGACCACTTCCCTGGGGAGCCTGTTTGAGTTTTCAAGAGGATAGAAAACAGAGAACCCTAGAAAGCATAGCTGGAGGGGCCCTCAGTAAGCTGTCCAGTCCATCCTTATTCTATGGCAAGATCACCTGTAGCAATAGCTTTCTTGACAAATGCTTGTCTAACCTGTTATTGGAATCCACAAAATATTTTACAATTGTAGAATCTGGCTCCTAAATGATCCCCTGACTTGTCTTGTTCCCGTGGAAATAGGAATAAGTTGTTCCCTTGATTGTTAACTAGAATTAATGCAACCATACGCATTTGTATTTATTGACTTCATAAATTGCTTTGAAAAATTTGTTTGAAACGGCAGGAAATACAGCAAGACTGATTAGTAGAGGCAAAGTGAAAGAAACAAGTGCAAAGGAGCAAACAGCACTAAACAAATCTTAGTGAAACCTCCCATTGATAAAATCCTCCAAAGAATGGAATTAGTACTGGAGTGTAAGAAGGTTTGTTTTTTTGTGAGGCCATTTCTTGCATAGTTCATCTCTATATTTAGTCTAATGAATCTGTTGATTCATTATGTGTATATGTTGTTTAGCAAGGGAGTGTGTATTTGGCTTTCAATACCTCATATTGATTGATTGAACAACTGTGATGATGTATTTTAGTGTAGGTTATGGCTGAAACTTGATATTAGAATAACTGTAAATGGATTACTCACCACTAGAAAATTGTCTGGTATTATTAGGTAGCTGTAATTGATATGTCTGTTGTTCATCCTTTGGGGCTGGTTAACTTCTGGGTGAAGAAATTTACTTTCTCTTCTGATGCCCACTGTCATAAGACCATATTAGTATGTGTCAAGGAATGTCTTGACTCTACAGGAGGAAGGATCCAGCTCTCCAGGTAAAGCAGGGTAAACCAGCTATATCCCTGTTGTTTTAGCTGCAAAAGTGGTATGTAATATCCAAGTGTATCTAGCATTTGATTGCTCACAGCAAGGCATGCGCGGTGTTGTATTGCATACAACACTGTTGGATCTGTTTTCTTTTTTAATGAGTAAATAGTTTTGGTTGATCCTGAAGAGCAAAGAATGGAGTCAGCTCAGCTGCTGGCCCCAAAGCTTATAGCTCTGATAGGCATTCCTTGTTTCCTGCACCTAGAAGCCCTTTAAGTTCACTCTGCCCACCATGTGAACTGACCATATGTGAGTGAACTAGAATTTGAAAATAATAAATCTTTGTTAATACAGTGCCAAGCTGAAGGTTTTTTTAAAAGGATTTTCTTTTAAGTGAATAAAGTCCAGTGGAAAAAAAAAAAAGATTAATTTTTTGAAAAAAAAAAGTGACTCAAGCTATTTTATATGATCATCATCTAATATGCTGCTTATAACTTGCACTCTCGAAGAATGGTTGGATTAACCAAACAATCTCTCATGCAACTAACAGCAGCTAAGAATTTACATGACACTGTCTTATTTGTAAAAGAGTTGCTGTCCTTTCCCTTGCCTTTCACTCCTTGATGTATTTATTAGACATCTAATCTCCTAATACAGGTGAGTCAATGTGTAACTCCACTATGGAAATATTCTCTACTTTGGTCCCTGATTGGAGTGCTTGGGGTACATTTATGGTGTAAATGGCAAGAGAAAATCTGTAAGAAGTGTATTAAGGTCTTAAGACTGTTTATCCCACTTGTTGCTGTAGGTAACATCCTCTTTCCTTTTAAAATGTGTTCAGTGGACCTTCTTCAAGATTTGAAGATTGTAATGACCCTATAGGAGTCATTGTAACTTGTCATTTTGGCAATTTCTAGTGTGAAGAGTTAGGATATGTGCTAGCCTGCTGTAGATCTGGAGGTTATATAAAGCTTTTGTAAGTTTTATTTTGAGCTGTCCAATGACAGCTTTAAAAAAACAAAACAAAAAAAACCCCCTCCCTCAAAGCCAGGGGTTGCTAGTTCATTGAGTGTGCTTTAAAGAAATGCTTACAAAAGCAAAGATAGCCTTCCTGTCATTGTAATGCTGAAAGCTTAGATCTTTTAGACCTTTCTTTGCAGCAATGGATAGGTTATACAGCTATTTTTTAACCTCTTAACCTTTTAACCTTCTGAGTTGGAATGTAAAACTTCTATGAAAGCTTTAGCTATGAAAGTGGCTATAAGTAAGCCCATTTGTACTGCTTTAATACAGGTTCTGTATGTTAATTCTCTAGTAGTGTAATCAAGAAAGTGCTGACATTCAAAACCAGCAAGTACCTAGTACTCACTTCACCCACTGACCATAATGAATGTAAAATGCTGGTAGTAATAGATTGAAATGAAAAACTCCTTCATCTTGGCGTGCAAGAGATTTGCAATCACGTTCTGATTCTCAGAGTGATGCTTGATTGGGGATTAATGCGTGGGTAGATTGACCTCTCTTGCGGAGCGGTTGTTATTGTACTAACTGTGTGAAAAACAAATTTCAGATAGATGGCCCTTTGCGTGTTTCTTGCAATTTATATTATCAACTCTTTAGTTTCTCAGTGTTAATACCCACTCTGAACTCTTCACGGTTTTTCCTTCTTTTCACATCTTGCAAGGAGGAAGGTGAATTTTATTATCAGCTGAAAGATAATCTTCCTTTTGTTTCCTGTTTTGTCTTCGAATATGACATCCCCAATTGACTTGGTTAATTTTAAAATTGATATTTTGTGCTTTTCAAAGGCAAGTGAAGCTGTTGCTGTATTTCCCAGCTACCTGAGAAATAGCTTATGCCATATGCATTGTAAGCAAAAAAATGACAAATCCACTTCTGTTCAGGTTAGATTTATATCCATTTACCTGTTTTTGACACATCAACTACCTTCAGTTTCTGGTATTGGTTTTGCAGTGAGAATATTGCTCAGGCTGTATTTTCTAGGATTGTCTAGACAATAGTAATGTGAGCTTGTATACTGTAACATTTGCCTAAGATAAGACTACTAGCCAAATTCTTATCTTATCCTGGTTTATTAAATAAAATTTAAAAGAAGGATGATTGTGCTTGGCCAGCTCAGATTCTTCTTTTCTCTTCATGCTCACTACTCGCAAACAAAGGTAACCAAACAAAAGGGAAAAAAAAAAACACAAAACCAACCAAAAACAGGAGCAGCAAGCTCCTGCCCACGTTTTGGTTTCATCTAGAAATTTCATGAATTTGCACTTCTACAATCTTAGGCAAAGTGTAAATATGCTCCCAGAGATGGGAATCCCAGCTTATTTTTCACCAGTTGGAGATTACAAATGAACCAAAAAACTGTATTGTCCTTCCTTATTGCCTTACATCTTGCAGTCAGCTCTGTGGATACTATGTAGGTGATACTGTTATATTAGCTAAGCCGTCTCTTAGGTCCTTCTTTTCATTTGTCTTTGGTTTACAGCTATTAATTTTGGAAAGTTGTGAGGCCAAAGAGGTGAGCTTGTTATACTTTGAAAACCAGGTGATGTATATTTAAGATTATAAGTGGTAATTTTGGTTTTAGAGCAGCTTTGTGCAATGCAAAGTGATTTTAATGTACTTAAGAATCTGGGTGATAAACTATAAACTGTGAAGGGGAGGAGGAGCTTTCAGTGTCCTGCTTGTCTTGCAATAAGTGGGTTTTATCAAACTGACTTTTAAGATGTTTTCACAATGTAGGGAAACGTTTCCTCAAAAAACTGCTGTTGCAGACAAATCCTATCTGGAGTCATGGAAAACTGAGATTTGATTTGTGATGATAGAAACAACAATCAGCTATTTCCCTTATATCTTTTGTTATGTCAAAATAGTGGGAAATGGCTCCCTACTCCCTAATTAATGGATAAAAACCATATAGACCTTTCCAGCACACTGCGATGTTTGCATCATGTTTCCTGCAATACCCACAAATACTGTTGTAATATGATAGGCAGTGCCTATCTTGTTAGCAGATAAGTACGTTTTAGGAGTGTTTAGCTGTCTGTATTGAAGGTTCTCTAAAATTCCATTTGTTCTGCCTGTGTTGTGAAGTGTTAGATCTCATATAGTAATGTTTGACCTTTCTTAGTCTTTAATGTATTTCTGTAATTATCTGGGAGTCCTTTAATTATAGGCACTTGATATTTATTTTGATTTAGATCATCTAGTGTTAAGATGCCTTGAACCAATGGCCTGCAAGTCTTGTCTGTAGCAGCTCTGATGTAGTCATTAAAAGCCATGTTCTGCAATATGCCACGTCTTCTGGCACAGGGGGATCAGAAGTTGCTGGATCTAAATCCCTGAGTAACATAACAGGTTTGTCTTAGTAGGGATAGCGCCTGGGGCACTATAATTGTACCAGTCCTTCTGTCTGCTCTACTGCCTCATGGCAGAGGCCATTCTAAGGCTGGAAATAGATGAATAATGGTGCTGACTTCTGAGACTTGTGTGGAGTGCAACTAGAAGTGAAATGAGGTCTCTGAATCCTATGCAAAGAGCATAGGTTTGATCTGAAAACTGACTCCCATAAATTTCTTTGTTTCCTATTACAGGAAGCGGTGAGTGCAAATTGTCAATTTATGGAGTCTAACCTATGGATATTAGTATTAAATAGGGTAGTTGCTTTTGCTTAATACTCTTGAAGGCTTTAAGAGATGTTTATTGCAATTTTGGTAGGTAAATATCAGTGCTGTTCTATGGTAAACCTTTGTTTCTTTTTGTGTTTCCAGACTAATGCATTTTCAGAGAGTATGAATAGTGACTACACATAATGCCTCTACATCCTGCCAATTAGTTAATGCTACAGAAGATATTAATCCCTGAACAGCTCCCACCTTCTAACATGCACAAAAATGTAGCTCTTTCCCCCAAATCCTAATGTTGTTATTCAATTTGTTATTTCAAATCTATGGTAACATGAAACTTGCAATATTTGAGATGCCCACTAACAAAATGTAGAAATGAGATAACAAGCATTAATTTGGTGCAGCAAATACACCCCTTGCTTCAGATATTGATGTTTTATAGTAGATAATAAAAAGAAAACAATCAAAACACATAAGCCTCTGAAAGTGAATTGCCAACTTGCTGACTAGAGCTTAAAAATGTACATCTATAAAGTGAGCGCTTCTGCACTGGGTCCCTTGCTGTTGGACCTTTCTGTATGAGGTGAGTTACTACTGTCGTTGCTGTCACCTGTAACTGTTTATTCAGTCAGAATTGCACTGCTGTCATTTGAAGTATATTTTATTTTGGCCAGTTCCACGATGAAAAGTTGCTTCTCATTCTGGATGATGAGTAGATTGGCCAAAGAAAAGCCCTGTGTAGAGAAGATTAAATATTTGTTTCTCCTATGCAGTGTAGATGTCTTATTACTAAAATCCAGGAAGGAAGGATTGGGGGATGCTTGGGGGTACTGGTGGATGAGAGGCTGGACATGACCCAGCAATGCACACTTGTAGCCCAGAAAGCCAACAGTGTTCTGGACTGCATCAAAAGTAGCATGGCCAGCAGGTTGAGGGAGGTGATTCTGCTCCTCTACTCTGCTCTGGTGAGACCTCACCTGAAGCACCCTCTATCCAGCTCTGGGGTACTTGGCACAGGGAGGACACTGATCTGGTGGAATGAGTCCAGAGGAGGGCCACCAAGATGACTAGAAGGATGGAGCACCTCTCCTATGAGGAAAGGCTGAGAGAACAGGGTTTGTTCAGCCTGGAAAAGGGAAGGCTTGTGGGTGACTTAATTGCAGCCTTCCAGTACCTGAAGGGAGTCTAACAGAAAGATGGAGAGAGACTTTTTGCAAAAGCAAGTAGTGACAGGACAAGGGGGAATGATTTTAAACTGAAAGACAGTAGGTTTAGATTAGATATTAGGAGAAAATCTTCTGTTGTGAAAGTGGTGAGGCACTGAAACAGGTGAAGTTGTGGATGCCCCATTCCTGGAAGTGTTCAAGGCCAGGTTGGATAGAACTCTGAGCAACCTGCTCTAGAGAAAGGTGCCCCTGTCCACAGCAGGGGAGTTGGAACTAGACGATCTCTAAGGTTCTTTCCAAACCAAACCTTTCTATGATTCTAAGGAGATATTCTTCTGTGGTATGGCTTTGTGCATTGTGTACAAGGCCTTGCCTTGCCTTGCCTTGTACACAGTCAACTTGATAATATATCTGTGGAGACCCAGACCAATATGCTCCCTTGAGTGATGACAGCCTGTGAAGACTAGCTTTCTGCATTTACCTAAGTGAAGCAGTGTGAGCCTTTCTCATCAAAGTGCGCTAACAAATGGTCTTCCACCAAAGTTGCTGAATGTTTATGTTCCAGAGTAATCATCATAGCTAGTTCACGAGTGAGGTGTGATGGT
>JAWWLV010000088.1:60907147-60920124 GCA_035041135.1 Platyrinchus mystaceus
GGTCTTCCACCAAAGTTGCTGAATGTTTATGTTCCAGAGTAATCATCATAGCTAGTTCACGAGTGAGGTGTGATGGTGGAATGAAAAGTTTATTTGCTTCCAAATATTTTTCATAACTCATGAAAATGGACAATGACATAATCTAGTTTAAGGACTTCTGCACACAGATTACAGGCGGTAACACCAGGGAATTGGACACTGCAACTCTTAGATTGTCTATGTGTTGAGCTCTGCTCTGAGAGAATTCCAGCTTTTAATCCTGAAGTCTAAGTTTACTGGTGAGATTTATCTTCCAAAAAATAAGTTCTGAGTGAATGAATCTTTGTGGCAGGTTTTTAATATTTTATTACCACATGCTACCATCTATTGTGACTCACTTGAAGTTAGTAGAGTATGGTGCTAAAGCTAAACTGACATCTGCTCAGAATGATTGTGTAATAGATACATCACGGAAGAATAAGTGAAGTAGGGCTAACTAAAGTGGTTAACTTTGCATACCAAGCAAGTTAACCAGGATCACTTTCCTCTCATGAATTCTTCATTTTTTTCAGATCATCATTTGTCAAACACTGGGCTGTACTGTTAATCATCTGCTCTAATATTAATTTTTTTAAGTATGATTTTTGATACCTATTATTATCTTTTCAGTGTATTGCAGACTGATTTCACCTTTGCAACACCTTAAAGTCTTAGGAATTTCAGCATTGTACTCCCTTATTTTATGTCTGGAGGTAAAAGTTAAGAGATTGAGGGACTTGGGGTGACTGAGTTGCCGTCAGAGGAGGAATTCATCTTCAAGGATAAGATTTCAAACAGGAGAATGGGATAAAATTTTTCTTGGTGCTCTGTGTGTAATTTGGCAATATAACGAACATTATCTCCTCTGGTGGGAGAAGTGAATTTTAGTATCTTTTAGATAGAGTTAGTATGATGTTATTCCTATATTTTAACTTTTTGTGAAGATTCTCAAACATGTATGTAAAAAGCAACTTTTTGTTGAAGTGACACATATTCGTGCTGTAGTAAATATAAGGATAAGGAATGAAAAGAGAGCAATCTCAGCATTTAAGTAATGCAGATTCCCACGGTGGTATTCAAAGCAGTGTAAGGATCTTCCCCTGCTCTCATTTGGTGCTGTTATTGTTTTTTAAAGGTGAATCTGGCAGGTTGTCTGCATTCCGAGAGAGAGCGCCCCTGGAGACAAGTGGCTTGTTTTGAGAGTGGAACACCATGAAAGAGCTAGTTTCTTTCATAGCACTGCATCTTGCCTACAGCTTACTTCCCTAAATAGGAACTTCTGTATTAAAAATAAAGTAATGATTCTATGAAAAATAAAATAAAAATTAAAGCCACTAATCCAAAAACCAACAAACCCAAAAAAGCTGCTACAGCAGGGTGGGAAGTTTGTTCCCTGTTCCATTGTGGAGAGATATTTCGATGTCTATCTCTTTGCCTCTGCCGTCTTTTCTTCCCCAACTATTTTTGAAAGAAACCTATTGCTTTCTGCTTGCCTAGCAACATCTCTGATTCTTGGCCTTTCTTACTGAACTGGGACTTTGGTTTTACCCTGTCAGCAGGTAAATGGCCTTAAACCCTTCATGGTTTTGTCAGGGTAAAGTGGAGCTGAAAAGCATTACATATGTTTCAAGTAGAGAGGCAGCTCTTTTGCCATGTTCAAGTGGGTCTTTACCATCCCCCGCTTCTCCTTCTATTAAAGGGCTCAGTCACAATGAAGCTTTAATCAGCTTCATTGATTTAAAGCTAATTTGCACTTGGCTTCAAGGCTAAGGTCTGTAGCACAAGCTGAAGACCTTTAAATAAGAAGTCAGGATGAAAAGCCCTAGGTATATCATATTGTCTGGAGTGCAAAAGAATAGCAGTTTCTGAAAACTGCAAATTAACGATCAGAAAAAAGCACAAAGTAGTGTTTTCTTGTGCCTTAATGTAACCTCAGCTTGCTGAGTTACACGAGCTTTGCTATCAACATTTCTGCTTCATCATGTAAATTAATAGAGTTGGCTGAATATGCTTTAGCTCTGTGATGTTTTCAGCACTCACATTCTGGTTGGTTTCAGTTGGATTTAACCTAATTGCCAAACTGATTCCCATCAGTAATAACTTAACATTTATTTGTCCCAAAGGGAAAAAAAAAAAAAGTCTTGTCTCTATTCTGCAATTAAGAAGGTGATGAAATATTCAGTGTATGTCTCCACTCTGACTTAAATTCTTTTGTTAACTTTATCAGATAAACTATAAAATATTAACCAGCCTACTGTCTGAGCATGTGTGAGCTGTATATTGTTTATCAGACATTTTAAGGTACTTACGATTTTTAACACTGACTATATCAGGGGAGAGACTGCATTATCCTCCATTTTCAGAATCAATGCTGTTAATGAGGTTTGGTGTACCAGAATGTGTTTTTCCAATTTCTTTGCAGCATGATCAGAACACACAGGAAAGTATCATTACTACAAGCCTTTATTAACATTTAAACAGGTGGAGCAGAAATAACATCTTCCCTTAATTTGTCCTTTTATAGTATTTTCTGATCATGCTGGACTATAATTGACTTGCTGGAATTTTGTAGGTAGTTGCATGGCTGAGGAAGTTGCATGCACCTAGTTTATGTAGACGTAGATAGGTGCAAACTCCTCAACCAGATAAAACATGACTATGTGAATTCTTGTTTGTGAGTAATGTCTGAAAATATCTTGTTTTGCATCTATGTGTCAACTTTTTGCAAACCTGACGCATAAGAAAAATTGTAAGGAAGTATATTTAGTTTGTGGCTGCTTGAGGTTACTGTGTTGTGTTATACCTATTAAGAAAGAGAATATGATTTTCTGAAAGGTTTTGGCCTCTTCTGTGTGCATGGTTTTGAAACAATTTATGAGCTCACTGCAGTGATAAATTTCAATGCATTTATTAAAAAATGGGACTCTGCTTTCTTGTCAGGTCTGTGAAATGGCCTGAACCACGGCAATAAAGTCAAAGCAGCATTTAAATTGTTAGCTTCTCTACAGAAATTCATGTGTTTACCTCCCCTTACCTTTCTTTAAAATCGTTTTTTAAAAAAATCAAACTTGTGAGTTTTGCAATCAGAATCTGTGTATTGTTCTTGAAAGCATGATAAACTAGCAGCACTTAAAGGCTGGTGGGCACAGATACACTAAGAAGAGGAAGAAATGGAACGTGTGGAATGCTACGGGAGTGTTTTGCACTGCCTGCTTAGGTATCTATAGCAGGGAGGCGTGGCATTCCTCACCTACCCTGCACATTTACATGTGGCTGCTGGAGCCCTACAAAGGCCTCTCAGGATTTTTCTGACCTACACATGCAAAGCTCTATATGCCAGTTCACAGGACTTTAAGTGGTCTTTCGCTGTCCCATCCTTTTTTCCCTTTTCTCCTGCACTGGATTATGTGACACAAACAGGCTGCAGCCACGAAGAGTCTGCTTTTTGTCAGAGCTCTGTGCATGTGCAGAGAGTGCTGTTAGGAGGCTGGTGTTCCCTGGTATAGTCTTAGTCTCACTGGAAGCCCTGTGCCAGACACAACTGCTCTGTGAGCCACAGGGCTGCACCCAGCCACCTGATTCTGGAGCACGGCATTGTGCTGCTAGCTTTGGATCTAGAGAAGATAAAGGAGTGAGGTGTGTGATAGACACAATAGGAGTTTCATATATAAGGAGTGAAACCAGAAAAGTCTGTGTCTAGAATATGTGATGTATGTGGGTATTTAAAAAGCTTTATATTGCCAGAAACTCAAGACAAATAGTGCATTCAGAACAACTGGGGTCTTGAGTGACAAGCCTTTCTTTCCAGGCAATTGGTAATAGACGTTCCATCCCAGATTTCATTTGTTTAAGATATGGATACCTGCTAGATTTGGTGAGGTATATTCTGAAGCTGTATTCCTCTGTAAGTGAAGGGCATTTTACATGCCCTTTTGTTTGACAGTCTGGCACATGTGACCTTTTGGCACCACGTTGATTACGAAAATTAATTTTTATCATACCAAAATGGCTGTTCTCACAAACTGTGCATTGCTTTGTGAACAGGCCTATTGGATAGCCTTTTCAAATTGCAAATTGTTCAGTGTGTGTGAGGGGAAGGTTTTGAACTGTATAAACATCTCACATTGACATTTTCATAAAAGTTCCAGCTTTACTCATAGAAATTTTATCTCAGTAGAGGTTGAAAAAGAGTTAAAATGGGCAAAAGCAACCCAAAATTTATTGATTATTAGTCAGGAGTTTCTTCATGATTCTGACTTCTTTTTTTATTTATTTTGACTTCTATCTTTATTGAAGTCAGGAGCATTGTCAAGTTTTCATAGCACAGATTCCTTTTTGTGACTCACGTGCTAGATGTACAGTAAAGGTCAAAGTTAGAATTATGAAAATATATACACAGAAAATATATATGGAGTTTATTGTTTTCAGAGCAAATTGTGAAGTTAAGCAATACAATAGAAAATAGTAATAAGGGATAAACTACATTGAGACAAGACTGCCCCAGAAGACTAAAGCAGACCACCAAAACACCTTCAGTGGGCTTTTCATAAGTATCCAAAGTATTTTCTCTGAAGTCCTGATGCAGATATCCTGGTTAAGACACTTTCTTGTGGGTGGGTGTGTTTTGTTTGGGTTTTTGTTCCATCTTTTCATCGGCTAGTTGCTATTTGATAAAATGCTATAAGTTTTTTTTAAAAATGCTATAGACCAAGTTCTTCCATTTACAATATAAGCAATATGATATGGACTTAGCAAACTCTGTATTGATTATTACAAGGCAATTACAGTGCAAAGGCATTGGAACAGCAGTTTAAAAGTGCAGATTCATTCGGTTCTATAACATGGTTCACTGCCAATATGTTACCAGAAAACTCTTTTTACTTTGGAACTTAGAAATAAAAGACAAAATGCTGCAAGCAAATAAATATTTAATTAGCCTTAGTGCTTCCTCTAGTATATCTTCTGGGAGCAGAGTAACTCACATGTGATAAGTGGCTGACGTTAAACTTAACATGTGCTAAACTTCAATGGAAATCTGCTGTAAAATTACATTTGGTACAAATTCAGTGATCTATCTCCTTCATAAAATGCCCAAACCACTTCTCAAAGCATCTAACACAGTTTCTGATAACATTAAAAAATAAAAATGAGGAAGAGGAATACGTAGTCTCAGAGATTTGGTTTTAGTTATGTGATTAGTAGCCTGGAGATACTGTTGATTTGGTTTGGTTCAAGAATGTGTGTGAATTTTGCCACAGCTGTAAGGATGTGACAACATAAAAATTGAGAGAGGGGCAGACTGACTGATATTAAAGCTCTTCAAGAATGTGATGTCAGCTTTTGGTTATGTTTGGCTACCACTGCCTATGAACTTTTAAGGGAGACTACAGAAAACACCTTCTCTGTTGAATAAGGAAGCTAACACTTGGGAAGGTCTCTCATAACTTGGGGATGGTTGTAACTTGTTATGACTTTTGAATGCAATGAACAGTGCTCACATTTAGGACCAGGAGTATTTATAAACCTGTGGTATATATTTCCAGTAGGATGAAGGAGCTGCAACCAACAAAGGATTAATTTTAGGACTTACTTATCCTCCTTTCACTACATTCTTGGAGTAAATAATTATTCCCTTTATTTTAACATGTACCAAAGACAAATAAGGAAATCAGATGCTTTAAGTCTATTGTCACTGCTTAATCTTAGCCTAGATAAGCTTGCTGCCTTCTGCAGTCAATGAAAAAACTTACAGGTTACATCAGGACACCTGAGTTAATCCAAGAATCATAAGATGTCTCAAGTTGGAAGGGACCCATAAGGATCATTGAGTTCAACACCCTGCTCCTCACAGGACTGATCATATGGCTAAGAGTATCATCCAGATGCTCCTTGAACTCTGGCAGGTTTGATGCCACGACCCCTTTGCTGGGGAGCCTGTTCCAGTGACAGATTACCCTCTCAATAAGGAACTTCCTCCTAATGCCTAATCAGAACTTCCCCTGATGCTGCTTCATTCCATTTCCCTGCGTCCTATTGCTGGTCTCTAGAGAAAACACTATGGTTCTGCTTAGCCTTTCTCTCTAGAGGCTGAAGGACTGCACCTCTCCTGCCTCCCTTCACTGTAGATGGACTTCAAGGAAAACACCATACAAGAGCTATTGGTGTTAGTGAGTATCTCAGTGTAGCCTTGCAGGCTGTGGAAGACCTGTAAGTGAAAGCACTGAAAGGGTGAATTCCTTACTACAACACTGCATGCAAGACCAGAGCTAAGGGAAAATTGGGACACTGTACGTAGTTATATAAAATTTTGAAACAGGTGCTGGCCTGGACTTACCTCATTTTAATCATTATCAGATTTTGTGACAGCAGTACAAAGTGATTATTGAATGTCACTGTCATTGC
The DNA here is from genome assembly GCA_035041135.1 of Platyrinchus mystaceus. Taxonomy (NCBI): domain Eukaryota; kingdom Metazoa; phylum Chordata; class Aves; order Passeriformes; family Tyrannidae; genus Platyrinchus; species Platyrinchus mystaceus. The sequence goes on from JAWWLV010000088.1 coordinate 60,913,568, forward strand.
TCTTTTAGGACCTCTTCTAAGATCAAATCATGTGTGCATGGCAGTTTCCAGAGAATATTTTGTGGTGGCTTTCTGGATTAGTAGAAATGTTTCTTGTTGCTGGTGTGAAATGTATGGGTGAGCTACTACACTGCTAATGCATTATTGCTTCTACCATTTAGCCAGATCATGATGACTGAAGTAACGTATATCTTAATTGAAGATAGAATAAGTTCTCTCATCATTAAGGACTTGAAACAAAGCCACTGAAATTAATGAGATAAATTCCCGTTTGCTACAGTGTTTGTTGGCAAAGGCACAGAATCCCGAGCTCTGCTTTGAAAGCTCCCCCTCTAACACAGGAATTTGCCTATTAACAAACTGGGTTTTAATAAGTCATCCATTTTGCAAGGAGTGGATGTTTTTGGCACTGATGTAGGACATTGAGTTGCAGATCTGCGCAATAGCATGGCATTCTTTGGCTCTGACTGCAAGAGAACTTGTTCTGTATTAGTCACACATAGGCAGCCCTGTGTACTTCATGCTTATTGATTCACCTTGTTGATAATTGCAGCATGCTGCTAATAAATGAACCTGCAGAAAACTAATCCTCCTGTATTGTATCTTCATAGTTACACTCATTTAAGTTCAATTAAGTTCAAAGGGCACAGAAAGGCGCTTTGTATTTCCTTGAACGTTTGTGTTCATTAATATGTGCAGAAGGATGACAAACTTCTAAAAACTTCAACTATTTTGTAATATTAACCTTCTTCACTAAATATTTCCTACTTTCTAGTTTTTTACTTTGTATGAGAGAATTATATGGAAATAAGAGGGGAGAAGGAAAAGAACATGAGACTTTTGATTTTATTAATTTCCCTTTTACCAGACTCTTATGATTCATGCAGCATGCAGAATGCTGTTAATCACAGTGTTCCTTTTCACTGGAAATACCATGTTAATGCATTCATACTGTTTGCTGCAATCATGCTCTGACAAGTTTTCTTTGGTTTCATAAAATGCTATTTTATTTGGAATAAAACCACAGGTTTTTTATAAAAACCAAGGCTCAGATATCTCAAAGCCTAAGTAACTTGAAAAAGAGATTCAAACTTGAGGTATAACAGCCACAGCTGCTCAGTTCCACTCCCAAATCACAGCCTCTAGCCCTGTTAGCTGTGCTGATACAACTATTTGTGGGGCCATGCACTGTTAGTCTGTTCAGTGAGCTGGTTTAAGTAGTCCTCTGAAAGCGAGTGTTTATTTTTAACCCTGATCTGACTTGCAGCACATGGCTACAAATCATTTGTTAGCACAATGGGTGATCTATAACCACAACTTCAAGAAGGCCTGAGACTTCCAGAGCAAGGAACACAGAGCAGCTGGATGTCTAAATACTTTCAAAAGATCTGCATCTTGGTGTCTGCTGTTGTGTTCTGAAAGAGTGATAATAGGTAGAAAAATTCTTGTTTACCACAGCCATGGTCTACTGAAAATAAGATCTGGCAGAAATAGTGGCATTAATGTTTACCTGGTTCTTTTCTCTTTCAAAGGACTTAACAAGTAATGTTTAAATAATAATTTACAATGTAGTGTTAAAGAAACCCCAAATAGGGAAAAGAAGAAATATTAAGTTATTGGCACTCTACTAGAAGGGACTCTGTAGGGTCTCTCTCAAAGTTTTCATATGTACCTGTGTAGCAATATTCTAGTAGTCTCTATTGCCTAACCATGAATGGTGATGTCCAAGGATATCTGAGCCATCTGCATGGGTCGGTGAAATACAACATGGGCATGTTTTCTGGGGGAGGTAGATAAAAGCAATGTAAGATACTGTATGACACCTACAAACATCACTCTGTGTGACATCTAAAACAGCACTAGACACTTGCACTTTGGCAATTGAGTGTCTTGTGTAACTTGTGCTTAGAATGAGATAGACATCTGAATCCCATTAGGTGATCATAAGGCAAAGTGATTTCTGTCATGTTCGTACTTCATTCATACTATTGATTCATGTCAGAAGGCAGCTCAGGAAATGCTCAGATGAGCCATAGCTCCTTGGCCTGCATACCAGGATACCAAACGAACAGCTGTTTCTTGCTTCATGAAGCTCATAGTGAAAAAGAAACACCAGAAAAGGAGGGACTAGTTAATACTAACTAGTGAGATTAATGTCTCACGCTGTGGCTGCTATCTCACCCAGGCCTTGCAGAAGAGAAATGGGAGGAAAACATGGAATTTGATGAGGAGCGCTGGTTTCTGTGCTTTGATGGGAGTTGATCTAGCTGATTACTGGGAACTGCACTGCTGATTACTTGCTCTCATGCTCTCTTTTTCTCAGCAGACACAACTGAATCATGTGCAGATTGTAATAGTAAATTTGAGGTGATGAATAGAAATCCTTTGCATCCAGTGCTCTCGGAATTTGGGGAAAGGAATTAAAAGATAATGAAACAGTGATACAGTCTCCTTGGCCCTGACATCATATTTCTATTTCAGTTATTTGTTCAGTGGTTTATGTCTTTGCCCCATGGTTAATTTTCCTGACTGGCAGATTGCAAATTTGCTGATGATAGGACAGTGCTACAAAAGTACTTACTTTTGTATCAGATGCAACTACTAATAGAATTTCAAATATGATATAGATGACTTTCCTCTCTAAAATTAATGACTAAATGACTGATCCTACTTATTTTATGGGCACTGTATGTGGTTGTAGTTCAAAGAAGGGTACAGACAACTCAAGAAAGACAGTATTCTTATGAGAGAGCACTTGGCTATTCTTAGCTGAGGAATTCCTGCTGATTTTGGTATGTCAGCATCTCTTTTGATAACAGTCATCTTGTGCAGCAGAACATTACTGTTTTGTAGGAATCCAAGGCATTCCAGATCCATAACTGTGGCTTAATGGATATTGCAAATTGCTGGAAATCTGAAGGGTTCAAATTCGGTTGGAGGTAAATGATCTAATGATGGTAAATTACTCACCCTTTATTTGTTTCAAGCATGTTAGCTGTAAAACTGGTAAGAAAAGACCACTACCCTGAAAAAATGTTTCTGTGTCTGAGGGTGGGAGTTATCTTGTGTAAATATTTTATATAGAACTACTTACTGGATTTCTGGCAAAGAAAAATAATCTAGAAGAGGGCTCTTTTTCCTCATGCTTTTGAAAAAAAATGTGGCATTTATTGCTGGTGGAGCCTGTAAGAGATGGGAATGGATTAACTGTATCTGCTGCACTTGTGCTAGACATCAGACTGTCAGCCTTGTTTTGGACCTGTACTTGCAAAGGGCACTAACTAGGGTAATCCATGTTTTTTGCCCCATTCATTGCAACTGCAGATTTTACTTCAATTTCAAAAAGGCTAAGTGAGTTTTAGTATGAAGGTGTGAGAACTGATTCAGTAAAATGCCTCATGCTTCAAAATAAACGTTAATTTTTTGGGGCATGGGACAAAACAAAACCTAAAAGGTCTGTAGTATAAGTCAACCCACTTACGGAATCTATGAAGTGCTTTGAAACATCCTACTATTTGTTCTGATAATATCATTGACACCTAATTTTCTTAACAGCAACTCATTAGATGAATTAGCTTTGTTTTACTGAACATGTTTGGGATATTGGGCCTGACTTAGCCGGGTGGTAGACTGAGGTCACCCACTGTTGAGTGTTATGGACTGAAAATGACTGAAGAGATTATTGCTATCACCATCATATTACATATTAAATCTCTTTACTAAATATACTATATATCGTTGTGCCAGCAGTACAAGTTTAATGGAGCCCATAAATGTCTCTTAGAATATTACCAATATGGTAAAAGGCTAGGATTGATTTCTCTGCTTTGGTAATCCACATACAGTGGACTTAAAATATTCATAGTCTTCAGCCTGCTATATGGTAACTTAATAACATACTATTTTTAAGAGGGAGAGATGCTGTGATTCTTGTGGTACTGCTAATGGATTCGAAGAGGATGCTAATGCGTTGTACCAAGAAGTGAATTGAACTCTTGTGTGTAAAGGGGGATTAGAAAATAGAATTATGAAAAAGACACAGTCACAGGCTTGAAGAAATTTCACATGTGCGGCTGCTACAAACAAAATTTTGTTGATGAGAAAGATGGCTTTGATGGGTGTATGTTGCCACAGTTGTCTCTATGAAGTAACATGGAATGAACGATAGAAATAGACGTTTTGTGAACTATGAAGGGAGAATTAAAGCTAAAGTCTTATATTGTCAACAACTCATGCAGCTTTTAATTTGAAATAGCAGTTGTCTACAGCAAGCTAAGCTTTCACATCGAGAGCTGCATGAAGGCTTTTGGAGAGAAAAATACGACATGATATAACTGTCAAGCCAAAGAAAACTAGGTCCCCCTGCTACACACACAAAGGCAACCAAGAAATTAAATAATTCATGGTCTCCAGCTGAGTATGGGAGAAGGATCTTAGCTTTTCTGAATATGGTTCTCTAGTTCTGAAGAATGAATGATGTGTTGTTGTGAGTTGTGAATATATTGATTTGGATGTCACATATCAGCCACTTTGTGTGTGAATGCTGCTGCTGAGTGGTCATGAGCTTAAATATTAGCTGTTACCACACTTGGTGGGTCAGATATCCATTTTGTTATTTGCATTTGGTGTGCTTACCCCCGTGTGTGGCAGTTGTAGTTCTGGCCTTCCACAAACAATCATTCAGGCATCTTCATCTGAACAGATTTCTCTTCTGAAAAGTATCTTGGTATGGGAAGTTTATAAATGACTGAACTTCCAGGCTCCCTGGGAGAGCCCAGAATATCTGTGTCCTCTCAGTATTTAATGTGGATTTAACTGCCTTACTCCCAAATGTTTGGCATCAGAAGCCATTAAATATTGGACATGCACAGCCCTTTTTAGGGGGTTGAAGCAGAAAATGAGAACTCATTGAATGGTAACTCCTTTTCACCTGGAGAGAGGAATCAATGCCTATACCTGTGTATGGTCCTGTACATGGAGAAGCATATGTAACTTAACATTGTCTACATTTAACAACGTAGACAGAAACATCATGCATCACAATCCATGGCATACTTCTAGTTTGGGAACCTCTTTTTGCTACTGAGAGGAGCTGTGCAATAACGTAGTTCCTTTCTGTGGCATGGACATTTAGCTGGTACTTTAGGTGATGTATGGACCCAAACACTCCCTTAAGGGCAAAATCATTTGACCATCTGTGAGGGACTGAATAAAGTTATTAAAATTATTACTGGCTTGAAACAACTCAGAGTCTGGGAGGGAACAGATCAGGTTCTGCCAAGGTGGGATGGTGCTCTGCCCCATAACTCTGCCTCCTTGAGAGCTTCTAGTGCAGCTGTCAGTCACTGGTGCATGAGGAGCACTGCCCCACACCACAACCCCTGGAGCCCCTAACCCAGCCCCAGAATGGCAGGCAAACTGGAAACCCCACCACAGGAGTCCAGAGCAAATAAAATCAGCACTGTTTGGCCTCCACATGGTTGTGGCTCTACCGTTCTTAGACTTGCGGTCCAAGCTATAATTCTCTCATTCTCATTTTCTCTCCCTCTCTCACTCTTTTTGACTTCTTCCTCTTCTCCTAATTCTCTTTTCTTGATATTTGGGTAACTCAAACCTGGATGGGTTGGAATTCACAAAGTCAACGCTTTGTGAAATGCTTTATGTTGATTGAATATTTGTTTTAAACTTTTGCCAAGTTTCCTCATTTCCCAAAGTTTGCCAATAAAACTGTGTTGTTTTGACCCCTTGAAAAGCATTGTAGTGTTTTTCCCATGCTTGGCCTCAAGGTATAAAAGAAATGAAGGTCCTTTTAATAAATCCATTGGGCAGGTTTTGGAGCCTTTTATCTTTTTTGATGTAAAATCCCTTCAATGAGCTTGTGAGAAGATTCTGGGGTCTTACACCATCTAAATACTAAACCTAAGCAATAAGACATAAGAGAGAATTTGCCTGTAGAAAAGAAATATGCTTAAACAGTGGCAGAACTCAACAAGATAAAATTATCTTACTGTTCTTACTACCCTCTCTTTTTCAGCATATACCAATAGATGTGAATGTCACTAAAATTTTTATACAGAGAAGTGCATTTCCATATCAAAATATAATTCTTAGCTCTTTTTCCTCTGATATAAAACAGTTTGTCTCTTGTAGAGTGTCCAACGTAAGTAGGGTAAAAGACAATATGATCCCACTGTTTGTTTTAAAGTCCAATGTAACCATTCAAATCAGGAAAATTCTGCAGTGTTACTGACTCTTTTTTGACTGTGGTGGTACACCATATTTAATCTGATACAAGTATCTGGTTATAGACAGTTTTGTAAGCAAAGGAAAAATACTGTAAAAGGGAAGATCTTTGCAAAGTTTTTGCAGGCTGTTCTTCATTCAGAATGTTTCAGATTTACATTGATATTTGAATTGCTATGGTTTGCTTGCTTGTTCACTGTTGCAAAATTTGGAGAGAGAATTTAGACTGGATTGAACAGGTTTTATGTTTGTCAGATGAACTTTAAAATGGCTGAAGCTATCTCATTTTGTGTATGGTTCTTTGACTGACTAGA
>JAWWLV010000088.1:60920224-60945789 GCA_035041135.1 Platyrinchus mystaceus
AGGTTTTATGTTTGTCAGATGAACTTTAAAATGGCTGAAGCTATCTCATTTTGTGTATGGTTCTTTGACTGACTAGAAATTAAACTTACTTATTTTTCAGGAAAATTTAAGTGTATATAACATACATAAACTGATGGGAAATAATTTATTTGATTGTTTTTAGCTTTTATCATATTTTTTTAGATTTAAAATGAAAAGCATCCTGCAGAAGTTTGAACAAGCTTGTAAAATGTCTTGTCATGGCCTAATTTTGAGTGTTTTTCCTGAAAATACTGGTACTCACTTGTGTGTAATCACCCTAGTGAAGTACGAAAGCATGCAAGTTGTTCCAACTTGCATTAAATGTGCTAGACAAACTTTCCTGTTACAGTAGTCCTAACTTGACCACAGATTATTCAACCTACCTTTTCTATACTTCTGTCCCACACTTTCCTTCCTTTAGATGCCAAAACTGTGTTTACAGATAGCTGTGTAGTGTGAGAGCATAATAGTAGCCACGGAGCCACTCAATTATGTAAAATATGCAAAGCCTGCTACATCATGCAGTGTCTATTGTCTAAAAACTCACGTGCAAGAGAAAAAACATTTATTTCTGCTTTTTGATGTTAAATGACTCAACAAAGCTCAGATAACATTTTATGGGAAATGAACCACAAGTACAGCTAGGTATAATATGACTCATTAGTTTCAGAAGGTTGAATTGTTAATATCAGAGTTCAGATTTGGTTGCTTGACCAAGCTATTGACTGAAACTTTTAAAGTTTCATATATTGCACCATGAAAAGCATGAATGAAGGGCCTTATTCATGAAAGAAATTGGAGCTACTTCTGCTCATTCCTCATGGTGTTTAAACAAAGAAAAATTCAGGCATGGATTTCCAAGAGGAGTTCTTAAAGTACATTTGTTCCTGTGGAGATTGGAACACTTTTCTGTAATATGCAAATAGGTGAAGATTTTGGGGGAATGTTGGAAACAGAAACCCCTGTCCTCCTTCAGCTGCCTTTTCTCTGTCAGACATGGAGAATGTTTATCACACATTTGGAAATCACACATTTCCAAAAAAATTAAATTGTAGAATTTTTCATAATGAAGGGAGCATAAATATATGCAACCATGTGCTTTCTTTTTTAAAGAATACTTGTTTAATTAAAACTCTATGATTCAGTAAATGTAATTTAATAACTAATTTAGTATATGTATAATAAAATATAATATGAAAGAAAACATTCTGAAAAACAATATACTTAAATTCATGCATAATGATTTAAAAATAACTTTGCTACTGTGTATTTTTTTCCAAGTTATTCCTTTCTCTGTATCTTTTGTCTGTTTCTCCTTGTCCTATTGTATCATAGGTAAGCTGTTAGTCTTCATTCCCAAGGTGTTTTGGGCTTCTGCCAGTTTTTTAACCATCTCTTATTTGCTACTGAAATAAAACTTTGGTTTTCTATGGCCCACAATGTCAGCTTTTGCATCCTTCATATTAAAGATTCAGTAAATGTCCATGTTTCCTTCCATACTGTGCCATTTGGGAAAAGTTCTTCATATACATACCCCCTGTTTATCTTCGTAGTTTCCTTTCAAAAAAAAATCATGATTGAGCTAGCCAACTTATTAGCTGCTAGCCTGCTGTGTCCTAGCCTCTCCTCTCATATTCGCTGGTTCCTCTCTCTCTGTCACTCAGTTGTTGTTTCTTTCATTTATTTAATATGCAAGTTCTTTGGGGCAAGCTCAATCTTTATTCCCCAGTATGTTTGTATAGTCCTCCAGTTGAACAAAGCACTGCCTAGAACTAAGACCCTGAAAGACTTAAGAAATCCATGCAACTGCTTCTATATAATAATTGCCTTTGCAGTTTGATATCTAAAATTCTGTCTAAACTTTTGTAGTGAGGGTGTTTATTCTGGTGTTCATTCAATTTTAAGAAATTAATAGCTGCCTGGCTACCTGATAGCAAAAGGGCTTATGTATATGCCATTACAGGCTGTCATAAGCAGATAATGGCAGGTGAGTGTGGGTTGCAAGCAGAACTACAAGACAAGTCAGGATCATCCACTGTGGTGTATTCTGATACTAATGTTACTATTCGTGCATCCATTTGTTGTCAGGATTCAATTTTGTTCTTGCTTCCAATTAGCTGGGGGCTTGGGCATTCTGTGTGCTTTTAGCGTTAAAAACAGGTCTGTTACTCTGTGGCTGTTTCTTCTGTGAAGATTGGGCTGGAGCACCACTCCTCTGATGACAGTCTGCAGGAATTGGGACTGTTTGGCTTGAAGAAGAGAAGATTGCAGGGGGACCTTAGAGCAGCCTTCCAGTGACTGAAGGGGACCTACAGGAGAGATGGAGAGGGACTATTAACCAAGGTCTGTAGTGACAGAACAAGGAGCATGGTTTCAAACTGAAAGAGGGTAGGTTTAGATTAGATATTAGGAAGAAACTCCTCACTATGAGTGTGGTGAGACACTGGCACAGGTTGCCCAGAGAAGCTGTGGATGCCCTATCCTGGAGGTGTTCAAGGCCAGGTTAGATGGGGCTTTGAGCAACCGGGTCTAGTGGAAGGTGCCTCTGCTTATGGCAGGGGCATTGGAACTGGGTGATCTTCAAGCCCCCTTCAACCACAAACCATTCCATGAGTGTTTTCAGGAATTTCATTGAGAGTTGTGCCTGGTAGGCCATTCTTCAAATGCACTGTTTGATTCAACATGCCAAAAATAGTTTACCTTGAAACCTATGGATTTTTTTGCGTAATGAGTCAGTGTATAGGGTCCTCTGGCACATACCACTTGGTGAACGTAGTGTATGGATGTAAAGGTGCTTGCTATCCCTTTGCCTTAATGTTATTTATATCCATATGTAATTTTATTTGTGTGAAGAAAAGTGACATGAATGATCGTATAGGGTTTTCATTCTTTGGGATGCATCCTGCTTTGTTCAGGGCTTTGGAGGTAATATAGACTTTTGACAGAATAAGGAGAATAAAATTAAACCTTGTACGGCTTGGCATCTTTTTTGCTGGATTGCGAAGGGCTGGACAAGGAAATAAACAAAAGCAACTCGTTGGGGCTTTTTCCTCCAATTTTTCAAGGCTGTCAAAATAATAGTTGATTCCTAGTTTATTCTAGGGCCTAGTCCAAATTTTCATTGCAATTAATGTATGAACATTCCTTTGTTTTCAGTGGAAATTGAGGATACTTTGTAAGAAATAAGATACTTTACAAGTGCAAGTAAATCTCCCTTTGCTGAGTAGTACTTGATGTTCATGTCAATGGCTAGTTTCAAAAGATCTTCAATTTTTAATTTACAAATGGAAAATAAAGTAATTAATTCTCTCTGTGACATGACTTCTTCTACCTAAACCTTTTTCTTTCCATTTTCATCCCTGTTTTCTTTTTTCCTTTCCTCAGAAAACGTTGTAAACTAAACTAGGACATGAACACGGTCATTCAGGGCTTGTTATAGTAATAGAAATGGAAGTATTTTTCTGTTTATGTGATGCTTCCCCCTTGCATTACATTATTAAACATTTGTTCAGTTTAGGTTTTGATCTTCTAGTGTTAATGAGCTCATTACAGTGGTATCTGAACAAAAGCATTACAGATAATGGGGTTCTGCTTCAGTTTCTTAGAGAGATTATTCCACAATAAATGGACCTGAATGTCAGGACATTAGTTTATTTGACCCAATTCTAGTCTTCTCCCTCTTGGTTTTGCACCTTTTCTTCTAGCCATACTTTTCAGATTGCCTCATTTTCTGTATGCTTACTATTTTCTTTCTCCTTTCTTTTCTACTTTCCTAACTTTCCTATGGTTTCCCCCTTGTTGCTGAGGAGGTAAATATCTACATTCTGAATAGTCTCAGAATAGTATCCAGCCATTCCAATCCAAACTTTTGTCTTGGTCTGGTTTGCCAACTTTTGCTTGTCTTTAGTACTAGTAACAAGCCTCATCCATAGTTTGTTCCTTTGGAATTTTATAATGACTACTTTGAGAATAAAACTTTCCATAATATAAATTATGATTCTGTAATATGTACTGACTTCTCTCTTCGAGAAAGAGATTTTGTTTGAGTACAGAGGGTTAAGTCTGGCTGGGACCCCTATGGTGACATTTTAGAGAGGTTCTTATGGTACTGACAGGCATGTTAGCAGTAGCTTAAGACATGAGTCAGTGCCTTGTATGAACCAGAGAGTCTCTGGAAGCACTCAATTGCAACCCTGTTGTGAGAGGGGAATCATCTCAAAGAAGGGGAAAAGTCTGAGGAATTAAGATTCTTTTCTGCAGTTACCTTGTCTTATGTAGGACCATCCTTCAGCAAAGGACAGGTTAAAGTACAGTATTTAATTTCCCTCTGCCTCCAGATTTTGGGATTGATTTCCATGTTCTGCTTCTTAGTGGAAGAGATTGTTTCAGTTTAGAGCTTTTCTCTTATTAAAGAGTGCTTTCAAAGGGGCAGGCAGATGCCAGACATTGCTTTCCTATTGTGGTGGGGCACATGAAAACTGTAGTATGCGTTTGTTCTTGCGGTGTCCCTACCTGAGATGTTTATGAACAGTTGCCTGTGCAGCCTGAGCTGCAAGAACACAAGCTCACAAAGTGGAACTGAGGGAAAGGTGTCTGTGGATAAAGTGCTAGTCAGAGTATCTGTGTCAAGCAGGGTGATAAGGGGAATGTCTCTGAAATTAGGAATCCTCTCAGCCCACTCCTACCTAGTACACATCAAATCTCTGTGTTGAGGATGGACCTCATACGTCTTCCTGGACACATCAAGTGAACCTTTCTGCCTTGGTGAGGCTTGGGAAACTCATCTGTTATGTACAACTTCAGAAATCATTCTGAAAGCATGATTTGTCTGTCAAATTTGCTTGAAATTTTCCATTTTCTCTTCCTTTTCCAAGTTTGCTTGAATTTTTCCCTCTTCCCTTTCCTGTGACCTTAGATTTCAACAATGTGAGGAAAGATCAGCCCTTTGAATCTGTTGTTGAGGCTGCAGGACTTCCCTTGGCTTTCTGAATGGAGAGGTCTTGTGCTGGTAAGGGTTCACGGGAGCCTGCTTATACCAGATGTGCCACTTATTACTGTGATGAGACTGGCAGGTGGAGAGGCTAGAAGAGAGCCAGAAAAATTGGTTGTCTGAATTGGGTCTGCAAGAGACCTTGTAGATAAAGCTCTCTGTAGATTTGCTTGTAGAGAAAAGGCAGTGGGTTGCTTCTGATGTTTGGATTTTCAGATTTACTAATTGGGGTTGTTTTGGATCACTAATATAGTCTCAAATAGGACATTTTTTGTTTTTTGTGATTTGTCTTTTAGGAAATGTATTTGGTCAGCCTTTATTGAAGACTTTTTTTCATTCTTTAGTGAGGTAGGAAGGGTTTAAGGACATGAAGGAGTGAGAAATAAAAACTGAGGATTTGAACTGCAGTTATTTTTAAAAAGTGTTTTATTAAAAATATGGTACTACACTGCTGTACAAGCTCATTTTAAAAGTGTTTCAAAATGATACAGCAGTATGCATAAAACTCTTTGCACCACAAATTGTTGCTCATAGTATGAATGACCTGTGAAACATGTTAATGGATATGTGGAACAGGAATGGAAGTCACGTCACTTATTCATATTTTACAATGAGTTCTTCCAGTGACTGAAAACATAAGTCATGGTTCTTCTTCATTTATAGTTCTGAGCTGCCTGTCCATGCCTATACGCTGAAAAGCATTGATGCACTATTGAAAGAGCACTCCACTGCTCATTTAATCAGTGTTGGCTGTGTATTTTACATAGAGCAGATCAAATCTGACTGATTTATCACAGACTTTGAGATGAATTTTCCTGTCTATGCAGGCATATTGCCCATTAATGAGAAAGAGAGTTAGACATGTTAGGCAAGAGCCTTCTGTTATCTACTTACTGTTACGCTTTTCTAGACATGGTTCCACCTACAAAGTCAGTCTATAGGTAGGGGTTTTTGGTTTGGAAGATTAAACTGGTGTAGAGCTCTACATTAGTACTAGGTGCAAATGAAGCTCTATGCATAGGTCAGAAGAAAAGACTTCTGTATTCCCTGTGAGTTTATAAATAATTGATGTAAGTTTGTCTTTTGTGCCATTTCTTTCCAAAACTTACAGATTTTTTTTTTTTTTTAAGATGTGGGGAAAGAATATCAAAATTATTTTTCTCCATTTAGTTTTTATAAAATAACAGAAGCTTGTTTGTGCTGCAGTAGTGTTAAGTGTTCTGTCATTTATCATCACTTTGCCTCTATGTGCAACACGATTGCTCTACGATGCCTAAAATATCGGATATACACATGTTCAAATTCTGGAAAATGCTGGATACCCAGCCAGTAATTTACTTAAAATATTTTAAATTATCAGTAGCAGTGTGCCTATGTATTCATGGATAATGAACTCCATTTTGTCCTCCTGTGAATATTTGCAATTTAGCATAGTCTCCTACATTTGAAGCCCTATAAGGGATGGGTTTTTTTATTGAATGTTCAGTTGGGTCCATCAAGGAATGAGGCTTAGTCAGAACAAATGTCTTCTATCTTGTGCCTACAACAAAGTAAGTAAAAGCTGATCTTTGGTGCTGTGAGTCCCATAATTCTGACTATGAGCATTTGGTAAATTACACGATAGCAAAAGAGGTTTCTTCTGAATTTTGTCTATACTTGATGATGAAGAGAAGCTGCCATCACTTAAAGATTTCAGTGTACTTTCAAGGCTTGTGTTACACTGAGTACAGAGTAAGACATTATGTTTAGTATGTGTCTGAATGCTCTAAGCCAAGGATAAAGAGGAGTATGTGTCTGGCTTCACTTGAACAGATGTAGGGATAGGATTGAAAAAAATTATACTAAATTCCAAAACCTCCCTGTCCCATACTTTCTAATCAGTGCTATCTGCAGTGACTGTTTAATTGTGAGAAATCCTGTTTTAGGCTTTGTCATTGGCCCTCCAGCAACTTTAGGTCAATACATTCCATGGGTTATGCTTCAGTTTTTCTGTCTGTAAACCTAAGATAATGTCTGTGACTAGCTTCATGAAAGATGCTGTGTTTAATTCATAAAAAAAAACCCCAAACCTACAAAACCCCCCCAATGTCTCAGGTTAATTTTAAAAGATCTTTGCATGAATCCTTTATTGCTTCCAGAACTCCCCATAAACTAAGTATCAGACTTTGGATAGGTGACTTGCAGCAGAAATCTAAGGGCTGTAAGTACTGTGGAGTCAGTGAAATACCACTCTTAATCCAGGTCAGTGCTGAATTCATGCTTTAAAAGGCTAACGGCTAGTCTGCAGAAAGAAAGACTAATGAAAACCAAAGGATCATTAACAATCATGGAAAAGCAGAGCTGTTAGTCTTGGTGCGTCGTCTTGTGTTCCCTCCTAGGAGGCTAAATCACACCACTGTACCTTTTCTATATAAACTTATTGAATAAAGCATGGATTTCTACTTTCTATTCTGAATGCCAGTGAAATTAGTTCTCTGTTTAGTTCATAAAACATTTTAGAACGACTCTGGATGAAAGGTGTCAGAAAAGTGTAAGATGTTTCCCATATATAATATTTCCATTTCTTAACGTATAAATAACCTAGTTTTAAGTACCATTGATATGCAAATTCGAGGTTCCATGTATTGAAAATTACCAGAATTATTTACTAACACTAGCCTGTAAAGCAATCAAAATTAGGGGCCTGTGTCTAACAGCTTGTAACCAAGGTACATCTCATCTATGCCTCTTGAAGAGGATTATGCCTGTCTCCTGTAACATCCTTTCCTAAAACACAATTACTTTCAGAATGAGAGTGTACCTAGGAATGTAGTTGTGACAACATCCCAGGGCTCCTACCAGCTGTCTTCACCCCAGAGATAGCAACACACTCAGAACTGGGATGCTGTTCAACACTCAGGCAGCCAGGTGCAATTCAGAAGCCCTGCAGTGAGCATCACAATTCTGGTACGGTGATGTTATGGTACTCTGTGATTCCGGTGGAGACACTTGTTCTCTGGCTCCATTTACCAGAGGAGAGGAAATAAGAGGACCTGTAGGCTTTGGACTGTCTTTGGAGAGTATTTCTGTGGTCAGTATTTCACTAGCATTGCCTAATGGCAAAAATGGTAGAAAGACTATATCTAGGTTGACAGGTTCAGAGAGAAACTTACATTATTTGCCAAATTGTTTTGAAGACTTTTAGCATCAAAAGCCTTAGAAAGTCCACTTGTGAAATATCTCTGTTTATAGGAAGCCCAGGTGAACAACACATGCAGCAAGTGTTATTCTCTTGCTAGTTTTTTTTTTTTCTGGCTTATGAAAAGACAAGATGCAGTTCCCTTAGCAAAATCTGTGAACATTCTGAAGTATGTTTGCTATTTTTCTCACAATTTTCTTTTAAAATGCTTTTGGACTTGCTTGTCAGTGACATTCACTGAGCTGCACTAATTTTGAAAAATTCAGAATAGAGTTTTGCCACTTTAGAGATAATCCATGAAAGCTCTCTTCCTGTAGAGTGCAATAAATCATCCCCTCCACTAAAAGCCTGGATGTCATTTGAAATTTATTGCATGGAGCTGGTAGTGGACTTAAAAGCCATTTCACATGTCTTATTACTCCAGTCATCTAATTTATGGGTTTCAGCCACAATTGTAGTTGGAAAAGTATTTTCCTTCAACTGATTAATATGATTTCTGCTTTTGCATTCATTTCCCTTTTTATAGTTTTCTATAATCATTGCAAGAGACTTTGGCATCCAGTGTTTAGATATGAAGCTGAAAGAAAGGTGCCAAGACAGACTGATCCAGGTTGACTAAGCTTTGCTGGCTCTTAGCTGCACTTGTCAAAAGGTATCTTAGTTATTGTTAGTTGAGCAATCTTGCCCTAGGAAAGAGAAAGCTGTCAGGAGCTTCCGTGTTTAACATGAGAATCTGTAGCTCTGTGAAGACAGTATGAAGGCAACCTATTAAATGCAGATGAGGTAAGCATAAGTAACACACTTAGCACAAATAATAACAAGATATTGATGCTTTTTTCCTATTAGCTTTTTAGTGTGAAAACCAGTTTGTGTTTACTGTGCTAGGTAGGAGTGCCCTTTGATTCTTGTCAGGCTGATCAACAGAAGGAAAAATGATATGAAGGACATGTGTAAATCAAATAAAAATTTGTTCAGATATTAACTTCTGAATGTGACCATGTTATCCATTTTATGAGTTTAGTCTTATGCTCAGTTCTGTTGACATGAGTGGTGTGTGAATTAGTAATTCCGCAACACACAGTACTGGTGTATGTGGTCTGTGTGTATGCTTGCACAAATAATTTGTAAAGCATACTATGAAAATATCAAAAATTCTACACTCTTTCTTTTTCTTGTCCTGACTAGCTTATGCTATCCTTAAATGTGGTCCAGCCTACATTTGTCCTAGTGTGTGCATGCGTGGTAATGGATAACTGGTGAGGAACTTCTTCAGTAACACCCCAGTTACTTCCCTAGCATGAGAGCACGTCAGGGGAATTAAATGTTCTCACTGTATTTACTTCACACTTAAGTCAGTGCAGCAGTGATGGGTCAGGCACAGACCAATACAAAACTGCTTGAAGACAGTCCATGAGGTGTTGGATGGAGTTTGTCTGCAGAATAGTTGTGGCTGGATATGGCAGTCTTGCCCGTCTGATGTCTGTGGCCTGAATGCCCAAAGATGGGTGGCAGAAGGCAGAGCCAAGCTGTGCATGATGCTACTTGCTCAGCTGGTCAAAACTATGTTTACTGGCCAGATTGGTGGCTTTCCTATGGTGGTTAAAGTTGACATGCTACAAACAGATTTTTAAAACTAATACGTGCTTTAGTGCATGATTATAAAAATACAGTCTAGTGAGGAGGAGGAGAAGGAGAAGGGAGTCATACAGCTCTGACTCTCAAATAAATACCCATTGACTCTGTTTCCTGAGAATTCATGAAGATTTAAAACAAGAATTATGTAAAGAGAATCCTACTGTGGTTTCTACAATGCATGTTTTCTGATAATAACACCTGGGAGGCAGTGTGAAGTAACAGCTGAGGTGCTTAAGGGCACCTCTAGTGCCATCTACCTCCTGTGCACATCTGTGGATTTGGGCATACATCCAAAAGGAGTCTGGGAAGAAAATCAGCCAACTATGAGACTATTGCAACAGGAGGAGGAGATAGTCCTCTGCTGCTGAATCTGTAAGTTTCTGGGTGTAACCTGGGCACTCCAAGGTTCCAAATATTTGCCAAGTGTTTGAATCACAGCAGACCTCAGAACATGAGCTTGGTGCTAGGGAGCTGAAATTGCTCCTTGTGCTACCAGAAGGAAATATTGCACTTGGGAGGCTTCCTGTTCCTCTTGAAACAAGCAGCTGCTGGCAGACAGATTCTGCAAGCCTTGGTAAAGTAGAAATACTGCCTGCCTCATGCCCCCACCTCTGCTGGGTGATGATGTGTATGGAGATGCAGTGTCCTGGTTCAGTACAAGTGGACCTGGAAAGTGTAAATGGCAGTTTTGTAGAGAATTTCCTCTCAGATACCACTACTGAATAGAAAGCTGATGCTGTAATAGAGAATACAACTCTGGAAGTCCCAAGATGATGAAAGATTAATGAGTAAGGTTTAGGCTTGCAACAGCTGTTTCTTTCTTTCCTCCACATAGACAGTAATGTTATGCAAAGATAAATATATTAGCCAAATATTAACTCTTTTTTAAAGGCAACAAAAAGCAGCATGTGACAGGTTCCCGTATCTAAACCAGAATAATGCAGATTGCCCGTTCCAGGCTGAACTCATCTGAGCTGCTACTGGAATTTCAAGAGAAGATTGTTTTGTATAGCACCATCAGTTTGCATTAGGATTTAATAATGAAACAAAGACTTGTTTTCCATGCAGAGAAGTTTATCTTGGAAACAGATCTTGAGCAATTAATGCAGCTACTATAACCAAGACCTAAGGTGATCTACCATATTTGAGGTTTGCAAAGTAGGCACTGCATATTTTCTGTCAT
This sequence comes from Platyrinchus mystaceus, assembly GCA_035041135.1. NCBI lineage: Eukaryota > Metazoa > Chordata > Aves > Passeriformes > Tyrannidae > Platyrinchus > Platyrinchus mystaceus. The sequence goes on from JAWWLV010000088.1 coordinate 60,931,232, forward strand.
TAATTTTTCACAGTTCATACTTCAGCATAATGATCTGTCTGTAGCTGGACAATATTTTCGGGAATGTTCAATCTGAAAATTAATTTGCTTCATCTGTAGTGACGTCTTCTTTGTGTTTGCTTCCTGCAAATGTTCCTGCTGTCAAATTTTGCTGGCACAAATATGTAAAGACACCAATTTTTTACCTTTATGCACAATTGTTGGTGCTGGAAGTGCATGTGTGTTCTTTCATTAGAGAAACAAAAAAAATGTGTAAATAGTCTCAATTAGCTGATGGAGCTTGAAAAGAAAATATTGAACTGTCTGTGCTTGCACTTGCAGAATGTTGAAATAGAGATTTGCCCTCAATTGGATACTTTCAAGTGAATTTGAAAGGGGGGAGGGAGGAGGAGGAAACTGAATTAATGTAATAAATTCATATAGTGAATTATTTGTTCAAATGCTTTAATAGGTAATTCAACCTATTACATTTTAATTATTTGCTTTTTCCATTTGGCTTTTGTATTTTAAAGCAACGTGATCATTTAGTGAAATCAATTGCTTTCATTATCTGTTTGGTTTTGGTTTTTTGTTTGTTTTGTTTTTTTAATGTGAGATGGTAGGTATAAAAGGCAAATGTACAATCATTGTGCTATTTCTTCACCTTGCCACACTGAAGGTGTCTTCTATATGTTGCTTTCTATGAGGCAGAGACAAAAAAGACAAACTGAGAAGTGAGGCCCCAGAGCAGTGCAGCTCAGCAGACAGCAGATTGCTAATGGCACCTGTATTTCAGTTTACAGTAGTGACTGCTAACATCACACACAGTGTGCTCGGCTTTTTTTTTTTTTTTGGCCCCTCCCCCCCCCCCCCCCCGTTCTTTCCCCCACTCCCACATGCTTAATTAGAAAATCTGATGCAGCCAGAGACGTTATCTGCCATACTGTGTGTGTTAGTGAGGAATGCATTCTTTGATGTTGCTGATAAGCTTCTCTGTGTTGTGGGTAGTTAATTGGTAGTGGAAAGGAAATGTCTGGACTAGAGTAAAAAGAAGCTTCCTAACTGTCTCTCCTGCAGCTGGTCTCACTGGTTGATGAGCCAAGGTGTGGTATTGATGTAGCAGTGGTGAGGAGGTTCTGCCAATATTGCCCACCCCCCAGCAGAACTGTGTAGAGCACCTGCACCTTTGGAACAGGTTCTGAATTCTTCTCCTCTTTCATCTCTGTAAAGGAACAAAAATAGGAATAAAACACAGTTCTTCCCAAAACCTGGAGGGCCAAATTTTCTGCCAGTATAAATCAGCATGTGAACTGTAATCTCTCCTTGGGTCATGCTAGTCCATCAGCCCTTTGAGAGCCGGGAATGTGGATGGTAAAGCATTACTTAAACAGTGAACTAGCCAGTGGGTTAGCTCCTTGCAAAATTCAAAATAAGAACCTCATTTTTATTTGAGGCTTGTTTTCTGCATATTTCAAGCTTTAATTTGCCTTTCAATCATATTTCGCCTTTGTTGAATTTAGTAGCTAAGTCTTCTGTTTTAGCTCCCCATTTACACTACTACAAGCTAAGTCTTGCTTTATTCTTCTATTTTAACTGGACAGTGGAAGGATCATGCTCTTTCTCTGGCATGCAGGACATATTTGGGAATTTTGCTTTTGGTTTGTTCAGCAGTATTAGATCATCCGGTTTTCTTAGATTTCTGTATTTTGCTATTATTGCTCACAAGACAACTTTCTTCATCCAGTAATAGAATACTGTCATTGTGAAAGGTCCTTCTGTTCCTAATGAAATTCAGATACTTGTTCTAGTTCTTTGGCTCTGTTGGCTAATGGTTTGTTATGTTGTTTTGCTTCCCTTCTCCATTTTCTACAATACCTAGTTTCTGGTTTATACTTACAATTTTCAACTTTCTCTTTCTTCCATTTGTTGCATGCATTTGAAAAATTACAGATGCTTTCACTTCCAGCTGAATTTCTGCAACCAGTGTGATTCTATTTTGAATCACTACATTGTGGCTTTTGGAGTATCTAATACAAAATATTCTCAAGCTCTTAATACTCATTGTCTTCTTTCCATCATATTTTTTTTTTTCCTGCTGGCTGAATTTTGGCCCTAATTGTATTCACTCTTTTTTAAGTTGACCCTTGAAGAGCACCAAGTGGAAAGGTAAATGTTTTCATGTGCTAGGCAAATGTACCAGATGTAATGGAGCCCTGCTCACTTGTATATAGGCAACACTAGTTATTAATTCTGTTTCTTTCTCATCTGCCCAAATCATATGCAGTATGGGATGAAGGTCCTCAGTGAGACACAGAAAACTTTCCTTCCTCCTTATTTTTACTAAATTAGTGGTTTCCCTACCCACTCACCCCAATGTGGAACTGACAGAATTAGCCAATAATCAATACTTATTTTGCTTGGAGTTCCATGTTGTCTTGGGTTAGTTGAAGGGTTCTGGCAGAGATGTCAGGCTCAGTTCTGACCCTCCTAGCCATCTGCTGCAAGTTGGTAACACACATTGTATGCAGGCTGCTGCTTTCTCAGCTATCCTGGTGTAGTGAGTGGATAGGAATTACACCAGAGTCCAGCTATTTAAAAGAGATCCAGAGCAGCTCAGAACAGATTTTCTGTGTTAAACAATTAGGTGAGTACTCAGACATTAGCCAGATGTGCTAACCCTTTGGGCCAATTTTTGCAGCTTGGTTCACAAATGTGTGGTAAGAGAAGTTTCAATCTGTTTTCCCTACTCATACAACAGGAAGGGAAAACCAGTATACTGCGAATGCCAATGAGGAGAGCCAGATGGTTAGCTATTCTTGGTCATGCACCTTTCACAGTGTTGAGCTGCCCTTCTTGCTTTGTTCCCATCTGTATCTGCAGTGCTGCATTCCACGTAGAAGAGGTGCTGAAGCATCTAGAAATCATGGAAACACAGAAGAGGAGAAAAACTGTTTTGTCCAAAATACCAGATTCAGAAGTAAGGCTGAAGATAATTTAATTTTGGTGATGTCTTGGAGGTGATAGTATCTGGGTGAGTTGGGAAAGTGCGAACTGTGATTTTCTTTGCCACTAGCAGTAAGGCCCTCCAAGAGAAGTCACCAAACTTCCATGCTCTGTCAAAGAGTAATGGAATATGCAAGAAAGGTTCATCCAAATTAATTTGTCTGAGAAGAGAAGCTGACAAAAGATTTGCAGGGAAAGTCTTGGAAAGGACAAAAGAGGAGAGGACAACTTAGGAAGCATCTTAGTCTCTCCAGTTCATCTGTCTGGTCTCTAGTTCAGGTAGAGGGTTGCTACAGCACTGATGAGCATGAATATCTGATTCCACTTTCGCTCCTTAGTTTCTGTGAAATAGGAAAGTAGGCAGCTCTGTTTGCAAGCTGTGAGGAAAGCATCTTACAGCCTATTTGTGATTAACCTCAAACTTTCCCATCTTGACAGGGTCTGAGATCAATGACTGAGCAAATAATATATGACAGGCCACAACACTTGCAGGGTGTATGGCATGTGTGTGGACTTTTAGTATTTTGTTCAATACACATCTCTTCAATTTGAAATACAAATAGCTAAGTTGTGCATTGCAGAAACCATTAATAATTTGTATTTCAGATTGCTAAGTACATACAGCTACTTACAGTAGCACGCATACACCATAGATGGGTAGCTCTTGTTGATGTTGGACAAAATCACAACTCTGTTACAGATTTTGCAGTCAGTTGAAAGGACATTAGAAGGCTAGAGTATTGTGACAATTCCTGCTAGGGCTGAGAATGTATGAGGAGGATTTTGTATTTTATTTTATTTATTTTTTTATTTTCCCCTGATGCTACTGACTCATCAACTGTTTTTGCACTTTGTTTATGTTCATTTATATTCACCTATTCAGCTGACTGGTTAAGTTCCCCCACCCACTTACAACTGCAATGAATAATGTTTTAGGCCTGGTGTCTCACAAGTGCAGGCCCCTCACATATCAATGTCATTATTAGAATTGCTTTTACTGATAGCAGACACGTGGCAGGTGTACAGAGAGCAGCCTGCAGAATGAGCAGCATGACGAGCATCATTCATCAGGTTTGCTTACAAAAAGTCATCTTGCCTCTTAGCGTGAGAAAATTGTGGTCCCATTCCTCCTCCGTTCCATTCCTTCTGCTGCCTGTGATCACACCGTGTGCTCTTCTCACTGCTTTGTTTTTTCACATTGTGATTTCAGGTGAGGAGTCCAGATAGGACTAGGTTGTGTCTTGCTGTTGCATAGAGCCTTTGAAGGAGAATCACGGAGTCTCTTCTGCTTTTGGAGAATGGAGCAAGTGTCATTACTGCCACATGCACCAGACCAATATGATTTATCTCTGGTCGAAGATACACTTATCTGCAGTACTCAAGTGATTTGCTCAACTTAAGCCATTGCTTAAATTTAAATACATGCTTAAGTTTTGCCTGAGCTGGAACCTCATAAGGCCCTCTCAAGGAGAGACATCAACAGGTTTGTAGCCCCATCCCTGTGGTGCTATTTGTGAAAGGAACAGTCTGCACTTGCTTCATAAGTTTCTTCTGGCTACTGATGATTTATTTTGACTTTTATTCTATTTTAACAAAGTGCCTCTGCTTGCTTGGTATAAACACCACAATGAATCCAGTAAGCTTTTGTGACCTTAAAAAGGGTAACATTATTGGCATTAGATTTTAAAAGGTGGGGGGTTGTCATGATTGTTCTTAATTGAATCTGAAAGACAAAGAAGACTTTAAAGATCTCCGCTGGCATATGAAAGAATGCCCTCTTCTTGTTCTAGGTTGTATTGTCTCATTAAAATGCCCCCTTTCCTGTAATCACTATTTCACAGTTCAGCCATCTCCAGATACTGTGAAACAGCTGTGCAAAGGTCAAGTACAAGAGGGCAATGGGAAAAGAAAATGACACCACAGCTCCCAGAGTTTCCAGCCACCCTGTTAACAAATTTACTGACACAGGGCATAATTTTCACTGACGCTGCCCATTTTTTACTGACACCGACTCTTAAGACTCCATAGGGAGCAGATGCTGACATCTCTCTTGACTTTGAAAAGCTCACTGCTGAAACAAAAGGGTTTTATGCAAAGATTTACATACAGTGTCTAAACATTAAGCAGGAGATCAATAGTTCTTCAAGTCTGAGTAATGATCCCACATGGCAAGGCTACATTTTAATTAATAAGAATGCATCCATACTTCATCTTTGTATTCCTCCCCCTCCCCCCATCTTGAAGGGAACCAGCGCATCCAGAGTTCGTTCAAGCACATACTGTTTCTTATCACATCCTAGCCTGAGTCTTCTTGGGCTCTGATTCTGTTCTGTAGACAGACCAGACACTTTTATGGTTTTTAATGAGGCCAGTGGAGCTTAGTGCATCTGTATATCCTTGCAGATATTACTGTAAGATCAAGCCCTTGGTTAAGAGATAAGGGTGGCTTGTAGATCTCAAAGAGCTTCTCCCGTCCTGGGTAGATTTAATTTAAAGTAGACCTTGCTGTTCAGAAATAAGAGTTTCCTGGTTTGACACCATGCTTAGCTTTTGTCTCCTTGGTCTCTCCACTTATTTGCTGTTGACTTTTCACTCCTACATAAGCATGGTTTTTGTCTAGTTCATCTCTTAAACCTGACTGCTAAACTGTGCCCTGTGTGGTGCACTTATAATTCTTTCTCCTTTTGCTGCTTGTGTTCCCTCAGTTGTTGACTGTGACTGGAAAATAGGCGTACAAAGCATTTTGCATTCTCTGAATGTACCACACAGTAATTCTGCTGTCTGAAAACTCTGTAATGTCAATAATTGATGCACTTGAGAAGTGGTAATTAAATTAGTTAATTATGCTGGTAAAATTACATGCAATTATGTGACTGCAGGGTATGTTTAGTAAATTAGGCTTTCCCATACTCACTACATATTGTGGTGCCAATTTTGTTCCTTGATGATTAGGTAGCTTTTGATACTTCTTAATTGATTTAATACCTGGATCTTCATTAGCCCTCGATTGCTATGCAATGTATGTCTGACATTTTTCTCTCTGATATTTCACAGAATATCATTCATCGAAAAAAAAATTCAATCCATACATACATACGTATCCCTGTCAGATGTTAAAGCACCAAGACTTCAGGGAAAATGCTGTCTTCTATGAGTGTCTTGCAGTGACTTGCCCACTAGTGTGAGATGCCAATCAACTAACTGTCCCTGGGAACCCTCTAATACAGAATGACTGATTTCATTTATGTTTCTCTTGAAAGACCCAAATAAATAGGTGTCTCAGGGAAGATTGGCACGGTGACAGCTGTTTTAATGACACCTGTTATCTTCGCAGAGAGCAGTGAAAGGTTATGAAAAGGTAGCATTAATTCAAATAAAAATTTCAAGGGGGTCAGATTTGATTGTTTCTGGTGCATGGGTGGGGTTTGATGTTCTTCATTCACGCTTGCTCAATATTTTACAAGTCAGAATCACCTCCCAGCAGATGGTTACCTTCATGCTGGCTGTGTTTACTATTGCAAACCTTTTCCAGGTATGCTTGTCTCCACACCCCGTGTTTACCCCCACCAACACATACTCTATTGCTGTAAAAAATGATGCTTCAGAATATGTTCCCTGTTTAGGGCTGCTAGTGACAAGCTGTACTAAAGCCTAAAAGCCAGATCTTTTATTTCTGCTGATAGGGCAGAATCTCTATGGGAGAACGGAAAGTGTAGGGTGGAGCTTGTCCTCTGGCTTTGGACCCATGAAGCGTATAATGTGGTGACTACCTGAGCCCAGTCCAGCAATGTGCTAGTATCAAAAGCAGTGGGATCTCAGTGACAGAGCAGTGAAATAACTGGACTAAACTGACCTGAGAAGAAAAGGCTCCACTACTATGATTACTTCAGAAAATGATGAATGACTCTATCTTATTGATGTAAGGTTTCTGGAAACTTGATACAGGTATAGGCAGGCAGGACCCTCCGTTTGTCAGTCAACTGTGAGACACACCTTCCTTTGTTTCTGTCCCTTCACAGTGCCATTTGCCAGGCTGCTGGGGAATGTGGAGCCAGTGCTTATGCAAGGACAGGAAAGGTGCCCACGCTAATGATGTACTTGTCAGCGAACTAAGCACCACAATGCACTGCTCACAGAAATAACTCCCAAGGAAAGACTTTTGGAGGCATACAGGTAGCCTTGTCTGAGCTTTGCTTCTTAAAGGAAAACCAACTTTTCTGTAATCTTCTGTTGCTGCTATAGCATCTATATAATGGCTTGAATATTAACCCAGGGGAAGTCAGTCCATGTTGCTTCTGTTTGCTTTGTTTAGCCCTTTACTGTCTTTTCTACTTCCTTGCTTCTTTTCAACAATGTTTATTACAGAACTGTAGTTTTGGCCAACTCTTTTTATATAGCAAATACACATTGTAGGCTTAAAACATTACAGAAGAGAAACTCCAGTATTTGAAGAGTGCTCAATAATACCTAGAGCTGGCAAACTGGCTGGCTTCTTAAACCCTGCTTGTCATGGCTCCTCGGACTTGTTGGTCCCAGGGACTGAGGCTGTGTAGTTTGCAAGCACATGGAAGCTCCTGAAAAGAGGGAGTCTGCATTTCTCCAGACTTATGAATTGCTACTTATAGGGAAATTATTGCCTTTATGAATACAACATCTTCTTGAGCTGGTTCTGTCATTTTCAAGCTTACAGTAAAATTTAAGTTAAATGAGTACTACTGGATGTGAAGGCTTTCCTGTGTACTTAATCCAGCAGCAAGAGCTCTGGTTCTATTTAAGAGGCTAATCAGCGTTTTGGAAAAACATAGTTTTGTTCTATGGGAAGAGCTGCTCTTAAAATATGAAGGGGTAGAGTCAATTAGAACACAGGGAAGAAATGTGCAGATTTAGATGGGAAAGCTCTCTCCTAAGGATATTAGAAAGGTGTTTATATAGAGATATAGGACCTCCTGCAGGCATGCGATGGTCTTACTGGTGAGTCTGTTAAAATACCACCTGCTTTGCCTGGCAATCTATGATATTCAACAACTTCGTTCAGATTTCCACGTTTGCGATGGTGCTTGAACACTGAGAATGAAGGGAGACCAAACCTAAAATAACTGTAGGAATGCTGGGGATGTGCAGAAGCTTCTTGCTGTTTTTCTTTACTGGGGACCTGGCTCTTGCTGTCTTCTGAAAGCAGTGCATTCAAAACAACCTATCTTTATTTGGCACATTTGTGCTAGTGAAGCTGGCATGCTACCTTGTTAGCTGGCGTAATGCCATCCCAACAGATGGACAGGAGTATAGACAGCCAGGAGACCATGTACAAGCATCAGTATGTGTGTTGAGGGCAAGATCCCCTAGCCAGAAGTGTTGAAATGCTTGTCTGTCCCGTGTTTCTGCGCTTGTGGCTAAGTAAGATGATGTACCAGCCCTGAGTGGAATTAGCTTCACTGGTATAAACTAATCCTTCACCTCCAAGGCAGGAACCTTTCTGGTCATGCTGAATTTGAGATGGTACTCCTGTGGAAAGTCTGGAGACTCCTGAAAAACACTACTGCTTTCTGCATAGCATATAGTTTAAAGTGTGGTGAGGCCAACTTTTAAAGTCATTTGTGCAATAGGTTGTACTTGTAACAGTCTCAGAGAACAAACAGCTCCATCAATGGTGACAAAGCCAGAGGTGTAAATGGTCTAATTCTGCCCAATTCATTGTGCCAAGATTTCTGCTAATCTTGGAAACTGGCCAGAGCTTGTCTGTAGATTGCCACAGAAATTCATTGTTAGATTTCTCTGGACATCTTTCATGCTGTTTGTCTTTGCCTGAAGAGGCAGACTTTCCCAGTGAGACACACAAAACCACATCTGTTAACATTAGGTGCTTTTGTAAATTCAAGTAGTAACTTGACTGCATTTATGGAATGAAAGACAAAGAAGAAGAACGGATTCATCTAATGGGATGAATTTCCTTCTGTCTAAGGGACAGAAGGAAAGCCATGGCTCCCTAAGATGATGGCATCAGTTGAACTCTAATCAGTTTTAAATTTGGGATTCAGGTAGTGGGTGTTTAGTTTAGGAATGGCCACTTTTGTATTAGTTCAAATTTGCTTCAAGGTGCTGAAATGTGCACTGAAAAAAATCCCTGCTCATAACTGAAATGAGCACTTATTTGTAAATGTCTTGCTAACTAAAGTGATTTAAATTTACTGGGGTTAAACTGTAATCAAACCCCAAATAGAGACTCTTTTCAGACTCCTACTTGAGTTTACTTCATATAAAGAACTGGCAACTATTTCAGAAGAGTTATATGGTATTTTTAAAATAGAAGAAAATGATAGAATGCTATGAGGCAGCCCACAAGAGGTTGAGCTCTGTGGTTTAGAGGCCCACACAGTTGTAAGCAAAGGCAGGCAGCAATATTAGCAATGATACACGAAGCCAGTGTTGTAGTGTTTAATATTTGGAAAAACTGGAAAATTGGAAAATTATATTTGCAACCATAAAGGCTGTGTACTTAGATTTTCTATTCCACCAACAACATATTAGATTCAGCTTTTAGCTGAAATATTTTCACTTGGAAAACTCTGTCTTGCCATAAGTATCGTGATGAACATTTTTGATCCCACGGCTGCCAAAATCAAGGTCTTTTTTCCATACTTTATCATGCTATACCTCTTCCTTACTGTGTATTAACAGATATTTTAGGGTAGCTTTGCATGAAAGACATGTATTTATATTCTCCTAATTTTAGCAAGTGGAACTAGTGTTGAAATGGGAATATTCACATTTGCACATAAGCAATCTAACAAACGAATTTGTTCCCTTTAAGCATATTTAAACATAACACCAAGTATCTACTTATTCAATAATCCTTGTCAGTCTGAATTGCAAAGGGTCCTGCAGATAAACTAGCAAAGTCCTTGATATGGGTCTGGATGATGTTTGTTGGATGAAATATTAAATGATTTGGTCCCAGTTTACTTCCAAATAGTTATATGTATGTAGGTAGCAGAAATGTCTGTTGGCCTACACCCACCTTTAAGAAAGATTGTTGAGACATGATTGGAGAAGAGAAGGCTCAAGGGGATCAGATCAATGTATATAAATACCTGAAGGGAGAGAGCCAGACTATTTTTAGTGGTGCCATTGACAAGACCAGAGGCAACAGGCACAAACACAGGAGGTTCCCTCTGAACATCAGGAAGTACTTTTCTTACTGTGAGGGTGATTGAGCACTGACACAGGTTTCCCTGGGAGGTAGTGGAGTCTTTCTCCTTAGAGATATTTAAAAGCCACCTGAATGTGGTCCTGAGCAAGTGTCTCTAGGTGACCCTGCCCTGAGTGGGGGGTTTGGACAAGATGATCTCCAGAGGTCCCTTCCAACCTCTGCTTGGAAAATAATTGCTGTTGAGATTGAATTCAAATCATATGTGCCATACCTCTCAGCCAAAGGGAATTTAGTTCCTTTTTTTTTTTTTTTTTAAATGCCTTTTGGTTGTGTGCAGAGGGTAGTGAGATGTATTCATCTTGTCAGCATACTTCCTCCTTTTTTCTGCAGGAAGTGCTCAGGATCAAAGCATTGAAGAGCAGTTGAAATGTACTCAGCAGGTCCTTGATTCTCTATTAGTGCTGTTAGTGATTTTTTGTACAGCAGGTCCTTATGTGAAGGCACAGGAGAAAGCTGTGCCTGTGATCTCTCTGATAACTCTTTCCAAGTGTTACAGCTCCCAACATGGGTCTATTTGGGTGTATCCCAGTGAGAGGTTTGGATCTTTGTGTGATAATAGCCTCTGTTCCAGTTTTTTGCCATGGCATGCTGATGAACTAGGTAGGAATACTCTTTGCCTACAGAATGCTCTACATCATTACTTGCAGTGATAATATGATGAGTTATATATCCTTAAAGCAAAAAGAGACACCACTTACTTAAGTATAACCTTCTCTACAAACCTGTGGGTTACTAACTTGATTTCACAGACTCATTCCAAGACCACTTAGATTCATAAATTTCCCCATACAGTGTGGCCAAATATGCAGTAGAGTACTAGTGCTTGTCAGTTTGCACTCATATGTGTACACTAGATATTAAATCTTAACAGTAGGCTTTCTACCAATATATCCTCGTCCTTTGCACTTTATATTTTAAATTATAATTAGTAACAACAGGTGCAGACTAGATTCTCCTGCAGAAGAAAAATAAAATGCATTTGGATAGCTAGCAAGGAAAAGGAATGCACACTTCAGAATGGTAAATGGAACAGCTACAGTACAGTTGTATGCTGGATTGGCTCTCCCAAGACATCACAGCTTGTGAGCTGTTTGTATCAAGTTCAAAAATGTTTCCGTTAGAAAGATGGAGTGCAATTCCACCATACAATCCAAAGATGCTTGTTTACTCTTACAGTTCTCCCTTCATCTTTGTTACTTAATGATTCTTGGCTTTTCTCTCTTTTCTGTCTTCACTGTCATGTTGATGCAGCTGATAGTGAATGCTGTCCTTATTTTAACTCCAGTCATTTTAAGTTTGGCTTTTCAAGCACCCAACTCACAGTGACTCCAGAATCAGACATTTAGCTACATTAATAGCAATGTGGGTGCATTGCAGTAGCTGACTCTTTCATCATTTAGATAACCTTTCCTCTGCTTGCCACTGCTCTAATATACATGTTCAGACCTGTGAATATGCTTTACTGTGCTTGGTTTTTTTCTTTTTTTTTAAGTCTAAGATTTGCTACAGCTAGGTTTCTGTCACATGAACTCCTTACATGAGTCCTCTCTACTTTATTGGTTCTTGATGGGATATATACCAGGGAAGTCTAGGCAGAGGGTTCTGAGGAGATTGAGATTATACTGTTCAGAGTAACTGTAATGTTTCAGTTCACTGCTCCAGTTAAACAAATGACAGAATTATTAGCATGAAAGTACGCATTTAGAGATCCTATATATTTGATGCTTGATCCAGTCCTATCACAGGGGCTCTGGAAACTCGAATTTTTATGCTGCTGCTATGCTATTATATTAGCAATACCTGTATAAACTGGTGGTTCCATTTGAAGACCTTGGATTCTATTGAATTTGAAAGGGAGAGAGGAGAGATGGAAACTGTGCAGGGTGAGGTCTCTCCGTAGAGCCATTGGGCTGGAATTTAATGTCTTGTCTGCGTTCTGGTACCGCCAGTCCCAGATATTTAAAAGGCCTTAAATTAATTCTCCAGAAGGTTTATGTTGTGAGGGGCAGAAAACCAAAGCAAATTATTAAGTTGTAAAGTGGCTTTATGTTCTCTTTTAAAGTATTTTCTAATTTTTTAATTTCAAGGTGCCAGTTGAGTCATGATTTTAAGTGATGGTCTTGTTTTTCATTTTTGGGGGGGGGTTTATTTATTTATTTGGGGTTTTGTTTCTGTATTTTTGTTTGTTTGTTTTTACACCTTCGTTAGTTTTAAAGAGAACTTTTGGGTCTCACATAACTGCTAACTTCTGGAAGGTGGAACTTTAACCAAAGCATCAAGCACTTTAACACTTTTCATTGAAATCATCAGAGCTGGCAAAACTGGGCTTTCTGATTGCCAGTTTATTTTATAGGCATGATCAATTGCAGTAGGGCACCTAAACACTGTAAAAAAATGAAGTAAAATGATGTATTCCTTCAGTCTGTTGCGAAGTAGTTGAGAACATGCTGTCAATCAGATGGAGCCATCAGACATGTTCAGCCAAAACCCAAATGCGTTGTACGTGTTCATCTGTACTTATAAAGAGAGTGTATATATACAGAGTATTAGATTGTGAGCTCTCTGTGCATATTTGAAAAGACTTTTGTATCTTTGCGTAAGGAACACTTTTATTTTAGTGTGCATCAAAAGTAACCCTAACTAAGCCATATAAAGGCATATCACATCCTTTGACTTTGTGACTCACTTATTTCTTGATTGTATGCCAAACACAAATTCCAGTTCCTTGTGTTTTACTTACAATAACATTAGTGTTTAATTCTACAGACTCAATCAAAGCTACACTTAATATAAAGAAAACAGTCTCTATTTTATAGCTGCATTAAATACTTTCCCCGAAAATGGTTTAGGGGGTGGTTTATTTAATTTATGGATTTTGTTTTTCACAAAGATAGAGACTTCGTTTTGGTTTTAGTACTTTGTATTTATAGTTGTGGAATGATCATTTTCTGGTTGATTTCACACTGAGCTCTCTCAAAACTAGTTGTAATAGTTCCGTGCTCTTGAAATCTTTTTTTTTTCTATCACTGCTGTTACAATATATTATACTTTATATTCTTAAGCTATTAACTCGGAGCTCAGTTAATGATTTGTTGGTGTTTTAAGGGAGTGTATCTGGGTTGTTTGTACTGTTATTAGCTTTTTTTTTTTTTTTAACGAATGGCAAATAAAATAAATCCAATAGTGAAAAAAACAAACCAGCAAGGAATTTGTTTTATGGGGCTTAAATAAGATGGGCCAATGCATAATATAGCAATCTTGACCTATTTTTGGCAAAAAACCAGCATGGTGTTTGGTAATTAATGATGATTTGCTTTTTCTTGGAGAGATGCAAAGGATAAATGGGACTTTTTTTTTTTTCTTCTTAATACCTTATTTCTAGTGTTTAAGGAAATTTGTGACTTACTTCTGGACTGTTTTCATTGATCTTTGAACCCAATTAAATTTAAAGGTGCAAAATCAAAGACAATTACTATCTCTGCAGGCTGGGGAACAAGAATCTGCTTGCCAGCAGGCACTGGAATATCTAAGTCTCTGCTCAGCACAGGAACAACTGAGCAATCCAGGCATCCCACGGCAGAAGAGAAGTGATTTTGTGTCCATGGGCATGACAAACAGGAGAAAGAAACCTGTTCCCACTGAATCACTGAAATCCTAGTCTGGACTTTGTATCAGGTTTTGAAGGCTGTGTGTGTGGTTGTCAGAAGTCATAGAATCATAAAATGCTTTGAATTTGAACACACCTTAAGGATCATCTAGTTCCAACCTCCCTGCCATGGACAGGGATACTTTTCACTAGATCAGGTTGCTCAGAGCTCTATCTAGCCTGGCCTTGAACAGTTCTAGGAATGGGGCATCCAGAACTTCTCTGGGCAACCTGTTCCTAAAAAGCATTCCCTTGCCATTCTATTACCCAACACATACACATGCATGCACACTGACTTATAGGAGTGTAGTGTGGACAGAAACTACATTGCCATAGCCTCTCTGGAAGCATGGATGTGATTATACTAAAGTGCCAGTTGGGTTTGGTCTGAGGGGTGATCTCTAAGTACATGATGGATGAGTAAAATAAAGCAGGGAGGGAAATATGGGGAATGGAAAGAGCACTGCTTCTCCATCCTCATATTGTGCCTGTTAAAGCTCCATTTTGTAAGGAACAATCTCTTTGCTATTCCTAGACTTTCAAAATCACGTGATTATGTGTGACAACATTAACTGAAATGATGAAGGACAAAATGTCCTCTAAGCATCCTCAGTTTTCACTGTATTCTAGGTTGGGGCAGTACTGAGATGCTGCCTTGAGGCTCACTGAAATTTGCTGTGTCTTGACAGTGGATAGTAGCATATGGATTTCCTTTGTTAAATA
>JAWWLV010000088.1:60945889-60979998 GCA_035041135.1 Platyrinchus mystaceus
AGTTTTCCCCTTAACTCCACTTTCATTGCAGGACAAAATGCCATCTATCCTTTCTTACTCTGGGACTGACTGCTACTTTACTTCCTTAAATAAGTGCTGCTCTTTCTTGTTTGTTGGCAGGGCTCCTGTTTCCCAGTGTCTAGTTTCTTGTTTCTCTTTAGCAAGTGTATACACACAGAGTAGTGTCACAACTTTGGGATGATGGAAAGAAATTTTGGATAGACCAAACTGAGGGCAGAGCTGTATGAAACCACAGACTTATTTTTGCTTTCTACTTGAGGAGTTGGACATAGAGGATCTTTTTCTGGCTTGTGATAACTGGTACTTACTTGTGAAAACTGGTACGTGCTTTCATGCAACAAAATAATCCCTACAGTTATATTTATCAAATATTTCTGGGTTTTTATACTTCCACTGAACTTGTTTGCATGTGAAATTCATATAAGAGCACAGATGATCAAGTCAAAGGTTTTACCTCAGACTGTCCTTGAGGCTGAGGATATTACTTTGAGTAGTGTGGTCTGAAGGACAAATCCCCTGAGCTGCAGCACAAACTGGAGAAGGTTTTACAGTGAAAGGTCAGAAAAGCACACCACGAAAAGGTGAAGTCAGAGGGGAGAATGGGACACTGAAAGGTCTGATTTTTCAGCTGTTGGATTTACAAGCAGACAGAGCAAATGAGCAAAACCTCATGGAGCAAGAAAGAGAACTCAATGTCCTTTGCTGCAACCTGTGTTTTGGCACTCCTCTTTCTCTTCATTACCAGAAGAATAATCCCATGAAATGCAGGTTTTCTGCTAAATTCCTTTGGGATATGGATCTAAGTACATCTGAGTAGGACTCTTAACACTGCCTCCTATGCCCTGCTTCTTTTGAAGAGGTGCTCTTCCCCTTCACTTGATGCAAGTATCTGATATATGATCAACATGTTCCTGGAGGTACCACCTATTTGCTTCCCACTGTAAGCAACTCAAGGAAAGGTTACAGCTTTTTACCTGTATGGTGGTTTTTCCATCCTCCAGGTGGCTACAGCGGTGATGTTGGTGCAGGTCTTCCCTTGAGTCAACAATCTCTCAACTCAAATATAAATATATTTAATCCCCTTAGTGCAGTCATAAAAGAATCTTTGCATGAACTGTTTTGAACTGGTAAACATGTGAGATACTTGGAGTTGTCTTCCAAAATCAACAAAGTTTATGGGTTATTTTCAAGTTATATATGTGTAGATAGGCACCTAGTCCTTGTTGTGCTCTTCCAGGGCTGCATTGAACTGCTCAACATAAGTGTGCTCAGGAAAGATTTAAAGTCTAATGCTGTTTCCAAAGCAGAGCTGCCAAGGGTTTACTGCATGGGTAGAGCCCTTCTCATATCATTGTTCATGAAGCCTAGCCATGATAATGAGGTGATGTTTTGTCAATGGGAGAAGATATTGCAATGCTGTTTCTAGGAAGACATAAAATCTATCTATTTTATAACTATACTTTTTACCATCTTAGAAGTCTCTAGTCTTAGCATCATGTTTGTTTGGAGTTTTGTGTGGTTTTTGGTGTTTGAGTTTTTTTGGGGGGGTGTTGGTTTTTTTGGTTTGTTTTTTATTTGGGGGGGGGGGCTGGGTTGTTTTTTTTTTTTAAAAAAAAAATTTTAAAAATTGTTTTTGTTTTTTTTTGAGGGGGGGCTGGTTTTTTTTTTTTTTCCAATCCTGTTTTTACATCTGGATGATAAGTTTTATTTTTTAAAGATCCCTCACAAAGTATCCACCATCACTCCAGGGATAAATAGAATAGCATATGCAGTCTGGTGTAGGTGTAGAGGTAAATACATTGAATAGGAAATGGAAAGTGGAAATGGGATGCTTCATGTTTCCCTGTCTTTTGCAGTAGCCTTTTGTAGTCAGGACATCAGCAGAGGTACCAAGACAAATAGTGAACAATAGTGGAAGTGGAGAGAAAGCAAGGGGAAAATAAAGTGGTAGAAAGAAATTTTGTGGGAGTGAAAGTTTGCTTTTTATTGCTACTGTTGCGTTTTGTGTGGGTGGATTGGTGAATCCCAAAGCAGGTGTAGAGAGTTGTGGGAGAGAAAGGCAAGAGTGAGTGAAAGGATGGAAAGAAAGACAGTACTTTTTGAATACAGAGGCCACAGTTCACAGGTTGGCAAGATTAGGCCAGTGAAGGATTTCTACAACAAGGAAATTGATTTTGATCTGAATCCCATAATGATGTGATTTCCAGTGGAATTGTATAACTTAACGAAATCCAAGTATTCAAAGCTCATGAACTTTCTCTCCCTGTTCTCTCCCAGTTCTATTAAGATATCTTGAAATTGGTCTAAATGTCACAAGACTTTAAAAAATGATCCACAGTGATTTTATTTCCTCTTTTAAAAAACTTTATTCTTTATTTGCATCCAGATTTATCAATTTTCAGCTTTCTCTGAGACCTTGCAGAGCACCAAAAACAGCAGAAATATTTATGCTGGTGTAGTCTAAGGTGTCTTAATTCTGTCTGGCAGATTCAGGCTCAGATATTACACTGATGACTTTTTAAATACATCTTGTCACAAATTATTTGCCAAAAGTATTACTTTTTTCTCTCTTCAATTTATATAGGATTTTTTTATTCTCCTTGATAATGGCAAGTATTTTTTAAAAATATATTGAGAGAATTGTCTACAGCATGAATTTGTTCATGGACTGCTTTTAATAGTTAGCCTCTGCAGATTGAGAGTGAGACTTTGGAAGTGTGCAGAGGCCTGACAGTTCCTAAGCTATCGTAAATAATGTTGATCTATGCTTGGTTTATTTTTTTTTTATAATGTTAGTGCAGGCAGCATACTGACAGAATGCAGACCCTCTCACAAGCTGTCCAGGGAGTGAATCTTTTTAGAAATGCTACTGGCTTGTGATTATAGAGATCTATAGTAGCACATCTGGGGAGATTCAAACAAAAAGCAATTATTTTTTCAAGAATTGCAGCATCTTTTTTCAGCACAGATGTGTCTGTGCTGTGCATCAGGCTCTCTGCAGCAAGTTTTTAACCAGTACATCAAAGTAAATTTGCTGCTTTTAATTGTATCTGACCAGTAGACAGCAGCAATAACAAATCACGAGGATAAAACCTTTGAGTGTGTCATACCACACTACATCTTTTGTCCCTAGTTTCTCATTTTGACCTGTATTTTGATAGCCTCCCAAAGTCTGTGCACAAAATCCTGGCTGAATTTGCATTTCTTTAGGGCAAGCTGTGTGTACCTTTCACTGGTCCTGCAGTGACTACAGGAATGACTGTGTGAATTCCAAATGTACGTTTGGCACAGGTGCAAAACTTTTGATTGTGAAAAGAAGTTGAAACACTTACTCTGTTTAAAAAGAGCAAGAAAAACAAAGAATAAATTTTCTATGGTAACTCAAAAATAAGTACCTTTCTATTGGTCTATCTTGATTTCACTTTAAAATAACACCTTAGAGCCAAAGCTATAAGTTTCCTGCTTCAGTAGCAGCTCTATTTCTCAAGTACAGACTGCTTGCCAGTCTTGCTAAGCAAAGAGGATTTGGGAACCCAGAAGTCCTGGATCATCTGTGCCTGTTGTCAGATGTCACAGAGCTTTGGGTTCTACTCTAGTGCCAAGAATGGGGATACAAATATACTGATGTGCAGGGCAGACAGCAAAATTACCCTGACTTAATTTGGGGGGGCTAGAAGCCAAGTTCTGCCTTGGATTTTTCACCTTGCTTCCCAGCAGGGCTGGTGAGATGGCATTGCTTCTGGTACTTTGTTGTGCCCTGTAGGCAGAGAGTCCTAGCTAGTGCTGAGCCTTCTCAGGCCCGCAGAGCTGCTGTATTAACCAACTCCATGGCAGCAAGCCTGCAAGCTCTGAAGTCCCTGACTATGGATGTGATTTGACTGTGAAAATGGTTGCCATAAGGCGTTGCTGAGGCCAGGGGATTTAGCAGGATTAAACAAGGGATTGAATGCTTTTGTATAAATAACCAGAATATCCAGAATTATAGCTGTTAATACTAACAAACATGTTAAGTGGATATACTAACCTCAAGCTTTAGGGTTTAACTTCTAGTGATCACAGCAAAAAAAACCCCCAACAAATAACAACCTTCTAAAGGGTGGTATATCCCAAATCTTACCTCTAACAAGTTTTCTTGTTTCTTTTTCCAAGACACTTGGTACATGGCTCAGGTAAGAGGCAGGATGTTAGAATAGACAGGTCACAAGTAATATTCTGTGTGTCAGTGTTTCTGTCTCCTGTGGCTTCCTCTGCTCTTACTCACCATGAAGATTAAGTGATTTTGGTACATTTATTTATTTACAAAGCATTATCCAGCATTACTAAGGAGAAATACATGTGAGTAAGGTGTACGTTGGCATGAGCTCCTCTTGTTAGTTGGACAGCGATAGCAGATTACTGGCTGTACTTGTTGTTCCAATAATTGGGCATCTTCACAGAAACATGTCAAAGGGTGGCAAGGAAAAGAAAAATCTCACCTTTCATTAGGTTTGCTTCTGTAGGCTGAAGTGATGACTCAGCTTTCAGGCATGAAAAACACCCATAGTACCACACCTCCCTGGCAAAGCCAGGTGCAGGAGCACTCCAGAGGCTAATTCTTGAGGGAAACCCTGGAAAGGCACTTGTTCTCCATGCCTGAATAACATCTAGTGTTGTTACCTCAGGCATTTTTCTGTCCAGCCCTGTTAGTAAAACAGCATCATACAGAACTGTTGCTTTGCTTGGAATAGCCTTGCAGCACATAAAATAAAGGTCAGTAGCTGTGATCTAAAGAGCTCAACAAAAGAATGCACAGATTTTGAAAGTCAATGGGCTTTGGTCAGTGGTTCCCAGTTCTTATGTCTTTGGTGCAACTGAAAAATTTCTGTCATCCCTTTCCCAGTTTATAGGTAGGAAACTGAACGTACTCAGGGAAAGGAGATGCTGGAGACCCCTGAGTAGTTTAGAAGTGGACTTGGTAGGAGCACTGTGCCTGTTGTGCCTGTTATTCCTGCTACCCTTAAAAAAACCCCATGTTCTTCAGGATTTCGTACAGGCACATGAGCTCCCAGTTCTATTTCTTCATGTCATGTTTGTTTCTGATTACTTTCTTATAAGCTAGGGTTCGTTGTGGAAGTACTAAAATATCTCAAAGCCATAGGATTACCGGACAGGTTTTGTGCTTTTAATCAGTTAAACATCTAGTTCTTTAAGAGATGGTTCTACTAGCTCTTGAACTGTGGGCATGGGCCCAGTGTCCTCAAACTAGGTAGAAAAGGACTCATAAAAGGCAGAATTAATGAGATTCTGTAATTTGAGCAAGGCTCATTGACTTGCCAGATCCTACATAACCAATGATTTTAGCAGCATGAATTGCAGAGGCATTATCAGTGCAGGTTGCAACTTTATACCATGCCTGGTATAAGTTGCTGCATTTCTCCGTATTTCATTTATTCAAGGATGCTTTGAGGTTAGAAAGTGTTCTGGAAAGTACTAAGTAAGTGAAATTCTGTGATTCCTGCTGACATGAAGAATTCAGGCAAAGCTTTTTCCGTAAAGACAGAAGACAGACATATTTTTCCTTCCTCTTCTGTTCTTGTGAATGAGAAAGCAAGGATAAACAATGTATATGCCTGCAAGATCAGGGAGAGGACTCACACTGCAGCTTGTTCTGCTACACCACAATTTCAAATGTCAAGCTCCTTTGTCTCTTGTCCACTGAGAGGTGTGGCTAGGTGTCCATGTCAGTCACATAGTTAGGCAACATTCAAATAAAAAACTTCAAAGCAAAATCTTTTCTTTATTGTAATTCCTTAATCTATTCCTGCTTATAGCAAAGGCTTGGGAAACTTTAACAAGGTTATTATTTTTTATTATTATTATTTTGCTACAATGTTTGCTATTATACATTAAAGTATATCATCAGTGCCAAAAGGGACATCCATTGAGATCTAAGCATATTTCCTTTAAAGTGGGTCTCTGTAAGCATACCTACTTATGCAGAGAGAACAGATAAAGATGACAGGAATGAGACAGGAATCCAGACTTCCCTCCTTTTACAGGTCAGGAATTTTAAACCCTGTGGGACAGAACACAAATGTTCTCTCTGGGATAGCTAATGACTTTGTTCTGTTGCTTGCAGGAAAAGCTGTTTTGCCTTGATTTCAGCGGGTTTTTTTGCTAGAAGATGCTTTTTCTAGAGAAAATGGCAAATAATGGAAACATTTTTCTCTTGTTCACATGCATTAATGGTCCCAGGCCTCACAGTTAACTGCATTGCTGGAAGTAAGGGGAGTATACCACTTGCAGACTCATGCTGGAATTAGTATATGAAAGATTGTTCCCAAGGGGGCAGTTTCTTCTGTCCAGTTGAACTACCTGTGAAGTAGAAAATCAAGAGCTGATTTTATTTCATGTGCAAACAAGGCTAGGAGGATTCTAGCTAGAGCACATTTTGTGCACATTTTCTAGTTGTCCATGTAGTTGGTGGAGGGATGTTGGCCAATAAAAGGGCACAAATAGTTTCCTAATTGGTCAGTTGGACTCTAATGCATCAGAGCCATCTTTTGTCCCTGTTGCTAATGTCCAGTGCCAATCCCACTTTCACATTCATTTCAGATTTCACAGGCTTTCTGAATGCCTCTTTCATCCTCTGGCCCAGAAGTGTCTCTGAGAACTCTGCCAAAGGCTTGATTTGCTGGATCCAGGTCACACTGATGTGACATGTCTGTGGTTACAGATATCCAAGAGAACCCCTCCAGTGAGGTGATGAAGGCAGCGAAAAGTCAGAGCAACAGCTACTTAAACCTTTCTCTTGCATGAATTGGCCTGTCTAGTGCTGGTGTGTTTCAGTGAGACCTGGCTGTCACAATTCCAGTTTCAGAACTTATTTAACTCCAAGGACCTTTCCTGGTCTTTCTTGTGCAGTAGGGACATACCCTAAGCCAAAAGGCCAGCAGCTCTTTTATTATAGAAAATGCTATGAAGTCTATTGGCTAGTTTTATCCATTTACAACCACTCTTTAGATTATATAGTAAGTAATAAACTTTTCTGCTTGATTGAATACTTAAGCAGATGTGTTCTCTTGTAGTTTATGATGCTAAAATTGCTGGGCAATTTTCATGAGCCTTGCATACAGTATGAGAGCTCTCTGGATGACACATACTGTAATTCAGATAGTACACTGTACTGGTACCTATGCTATGACATGTTTGACTAAGAGAGGCAGAAGAGTCCCTCACACATTTGTGCAGGATACCACCAGTGACAGAACTAAACTCAGAGAGCTAGACTTGTGGTAGTTGTGGTGTATTCCAATTCAAAGTATCTTGCTTAGATTAGGTTGGGACTAAGACATATGAAAACTGAATTAAGCCTTTGAAGGATTAGAAGTCATAATTATAACCAGACAAACATTTAATTATATGCAACAAAAACAATGCCTGTGTACTTCTTTAGCTTGTGTTATATTAAACCTTCTGGTATGGTAAGCCAGTTCAGAATAGATTTTTTTTGTTTAAGACTTCAAATTCAAAATTAAAGGCTTCCAAAAACCTTCTTTTTGTGATTTCTCCTGTGAAGTTTGTAAAGACAAATAGAAATTTGTAATTGATTCTTCTTACATTATTAGTATGCAGATTCATCTGAGCATGACCAGGGAAACCCTGAATTTGCTGCTGTCAAGCTTTGTTGAGAACCTCCTTGAGGGCAAAATGTGCTTTCCCATATCCCTGTGTTATCATGATCTCCGATATAGATGGTCAAAAAGGAATAGGAGGAAGGATGTGTTTTGTCAAAAAGTCCCCAGAACTCATTGGTTGAGGTGGTTGAGGAAGCTGACAATGTAACTGTTGTGGAGATTTCTCTTCTGAGCTTCTTGGCCAAGATAGTGTCCGTTGGCTGGGCTGAGGTCAAGTAGGTATGGAGAAAAAGGTCAAAAACCTGTGACCTGACTGCTAGGCAGGTTTAATGCATAACCGACAGTGTAGAGTGAGGGCAAATTGAGCATGGTAGGAAGCAGAGATGAATCTCAAGAAGTGTATAGCCACAGAGACTGTAACCTTGCCATCATGAGATCCAAGAGAATTGCAGTATTCATCCATAGTGAGTACTGCTTTGGCCCAACTCTCTTTCCTTGTTCTCCCAATGTTAAAGGTAGGGAATGAATAGGAAGAGTACAGCTGTCATCTTCCATTTGTTAGTGTGGCTAAAGGTTGTAAAGGTGAGTGCCTGGAGGCTGGACAGCTGGGGATTCAAGAAGAGGGAATTTTGGTTTTGTTGCTGCCCTTGGGGCAGGTCTCATTGTGCATGTCTGTGCCTCAAACATGAGGCTTTATCTTTTTGCTTTACTTGCCTTACAGAAGTCTGCAATGGAGACATTCCACTTTATAGTGTTTCTTACATGATAGCCTGGTGAGCCTAGAGACAGGTTTGAAGCTGAAAATTAGTTGTTCCTTTTGGGGCCCTATACTTTAGCTGATACCTTGTGTTTTGGCACTCTTTGACTCCTCTTGAACATTCTTCTTTACTTCTTGAGATCATTTTCCAGAAATGATTCAGTGTTACCTGAAACACTGCTCTCCAAGTATTTCTTCACATCACTACCTTATTTATTACTTTTTATCTCCTGAAGTAGGGGATCTCTCTAAGTAGGGGATTTACCTCTGGTCCCTTCCTTTTATAAAACACAGGGCAAGCTTTCAGGTGCTTATACCTACCCTATATGTAGCAGGTTCTCAACAACTTACCTGACATAATGAAAGAGACTGTATAAAATGGGATGTATAATCTCTCCATCTGTCCATTGAGTTTAGACTCTATCTTTTACAGTGGCACATATTTATCATGATGCTGATAAATATGGGGAACTTTGCAGGGATGATGGGTTTAAATATTAAAGGTCTGCCCTAAAATATTTGCCCTGTTAATTGAGTTTTCTCTGCTGTTTGAACCATATATGCAGCAGACTTTAGCATTTAACTCAGGACTAAATATTTGGAGTTTGCCTACAAGCCAGATATGTAAAAACATGAAAATGTTTTACCAAGAGATTGGTAAGACATGGGGATGCTAGTGTAGAAGGTCAGTGTGCAAACTGAAACACTGTTTATATTGGCCATGTTTCTCGTGCTCATATTTTTCAAGTATTTTATCCACTTTTATTAATATTTTAACATCAGTATTATCTTCAAAGGTAGTTTTTCAATATAGTATATTTGACGTTTTAAAGCCTAATTTCCCTGTGTTTAAATGATTTCTGAACAGTGTAGGGTTTTCATGAATTTATTCATCATTTGAAATTGTCTTGATCTGTAGATTGTTCTCAAGCAGCTTGTTATGACTACACGGCATAAAAAATTTGAGCTGCGTTGGTTACTTTGATTGGATTAAACTAGTACTTGGAATCAGGACTTGGGTGAAGATACTTACAATTTCAAGTCCCAAATTTGATTTTCATGAACATTTCCTAACATTCAGATTGTTCTTGCTTAATGACTTTGCTTGCTTAACTACTCACAGAAGCAGTTGAAAGTATGGGCTCGTTGTTACTGCTGTAGTTATTTTGGGCATATTACAGTTTATTATCTATTTCAGTTTGTCATAGTTCTATTTTTACATGAATAATTAGAGAAAGGAAAACAGAAACTATACCTGATCTAGTGTCTGTGAAGCACATTGAGAACCTTCTTCAAGAAAAAGGAAAATTAAACAGCAAGTGGAAGACAGCACTGCTGTAGTGACATTGCAGCAAACACTTGTTCATATGAGCAGGGGTTTTTAGAAAAAAATAATCTTATGCATAAGGTGATTAAGACAACTAAACCCAGCATTGCTTCTTTGTTGTTAAACAAAGATGTTATTCTCGCACTTGTAAGATTTAGTAAGACATTAAGCATGTGTGCATGATGTCAAGATATTGGCTCTAGCATGTGTTCTTGCAGCCTTTATAGTTTGTGATGACATAATTAGGTACATTCTGTGAAAGTAACTTAAAATGTTACTGTCTGTTCCAATGAATTGAATGTATTTGGTCCGGGATATCTTGCTGCAACATTTGCACAGCCTTTTGTCTGAAGGCTCAGGGAGTTCAGAAGTGAAACCATCTTTTTTTGTTCAGTGCAGTCACGTGCCTGCAGGTTTCCATATGTTTCCAGCGTCCAGAGATGCTGTCACCACTGAGTGCCTCATAAAGCCCCAAGATCCCTGGTGAGAATCCTACTTTGGATTTCCTGGCCTGATGAACAGCTGTACCTCATTGCAGTTTGCAGGCAAACTGGTGCTCAACCTGGAACTGAAACTGCTGTCATAGATATTCAGAGGTACAGATCACCAAGCAGTACTGAGCTTGCTAAGCCCAAACTCTCCCTTTGTATTTCCTGCTTGTCCTCTTTTACAAATGTCTGTGCAGCCCTGGTTATTAGTTTACCCTTCTGTTTCTGGCTCCCAGTTATTAAATACTTTATACTTGGTGCATTGCCATTCTTCTCAGGATCTCAAAGCACTTGGAGACCTTAATTCACAGCATCTACTGAAACAGGTACTTAGGGCATCTAAAGTATTAGAAGCAACTCACTGTGCGGCAATGGGCTAGCTCACCCAAGGTAAGACAAACGTGTCTGTACACAACCAAGAATAGTTTGCAAGTGTCCAGGCTCCAGCTTCTGCTATTTTATTCATTGTGTATGTAATAATATATACAATAAATGTATTGTAACTTAAACAAAATAATTAAAAAAAGAAGTATACAGTCAATGTGCTGTTGTTAAATTCCCAGTGTTCACTGTCAAATGCCACCAGGAAAAAAAAAAAAGATAAGTTGGGTTATGGTTTGAATCCAAGCGGAGTTTGTGTAGGTATATTAAATCATGCTACGAATTTATATAAGAACAAAATACCCTGCTCAATCAAAGCTGTCTCTACAAGAGCTACATTTTTGGAAACTAGTAGTTTTAAAGACAGAGTGAATAAAACAGTAGTAATTTGCAGCTGAGGTCTTTCATCAATCTGGAATTATTCTAACTGTATCAATTCCTTGGTTGGTATAAATCAATTCTTACTCCTGCTCTGTAGTTGTGCTCAAAATGAGCAAGACTAGTTGTAAATGTTCTTTTTTTAAAAAAAAAATTCTGACTTGGAACTCAGCAGGATCTTGACACTGCACTATTTATAAAAGAGTAATTGTGGTTAGATTTCATAATATAAGAGCTTGTGTTGGGAGGGGAACCAAAGCAAGGTATGTGTGTGTGGTGCTCCCTGGATCCCAGAAAAACGTCTGGTTTGAGCTGCTTTTTCAAGTATGTTGCCACTCTGCTGCGAATGGAAAAAAACACAAAATGTGTTCTAGTCTGAATTTGGCTGTGGTGTTTCTCTCTCTTGGGAACTCAGCTGGTCTTGCACGTCTTGAGAGTGGAGACACACAGCTTTTGCTGGGCTCTCCAAAAAGCTGAAGCAGGTTGCGTTTGTGGATTTTTTAAAGCTGTGGTTGTTGTCCCAAGACAGCTGGGCCCTGCACACAGAATTTTCCATCTTAAGTCCTGACCTATTCTGCAGAGCTCTGTGGGTGAATCGCTTGCTGCCTGTCTGGGTAGGGGAGGGACTCACAGTATTGAACTTGAGTCATCCAAGGTGGATGGTCACACTTGGAGTGTGGTCTTTCCCTGTGGGTAATGGTAAGAAGCAGTAAGTCAGGCTCTGATGTTGAATCACCAGTTGAAAGAACTGCCTTCTTTCTCTCGTGAACCTAAATGTTTCTATATCTGACATGGCGTTTCCTATATGACAGGGCTCAGCAGCATAGTCCTAAATGCAGACCTGTGCATCAACATCCTGGCTGCACCCACTGTGGATTGTTTTGAGAATGGTTATCCCATCTGCTCCGTGTTTACTTGCATGTGGAATGGTGTGTGTACAGAAAGGAAAGCTGTGAGTATTTGAAAATAGCATGAGGTCAAATTCTGGTTTTCCAAAAGACAGGTAGGGAGAAGAGAAAGGGTAGATGTGTCATAGAAGCAGTAATGTGCATGCAAGCTGGTGTGTTTATATTTATGCAAGGAGCTATTCCCTGAGGTGCCTGCCTTGTCTGACTGTATGTCTAATATAATTCCCTTAAGGCTGACCTCTGCTTTCAGTACAGAACGCTATGGGATTACTGCTGTAGCTGAAATATTCCATACATCTAAATGTCTCTCTCGCAGAGAAATTTGCTAAGCGTGTTCTCACTGTGGGAATGTTCCCAAGTCTTTCAATTGTTAAAAAGATATATTCCTTCCCTCATCCTTAGATCATCCTTTGGCCCATGTAGGACTGTTAGTACCTGACTTTCTAAATTTAGCCATATTAGGCACCTCAAAAAATTAATTTAGTGCTCTACAAAACTGCCACTCAAAAGGAGAAAAAAGATATTTTTCTCTCCTTCATAACAGTTTCTGTTCAAAGTGCTTTCTTTTGATGAAAAATATTTTCTTTTAAACCATTAAAAGGAATGGAGAAGTATGCCAGACAGCCTCACTAAAACAAGTTGGCACGGAAGAGGACAAGAAGAGAGAGGAGGAAGAAAAAATGCAAACATGTGGAGCATTATTACTACTGGGCTGAGAAACAGCACCACTTCACATCAAGAAACTAACTGGACCTTGACAAAGGACACAGAAAATTGGCAGCATTTTAAGTAGTAATGCAGAGTTGGTGCTTTAATGATGGCTGAATGAAATCTGAGCATTGATGTAGAGGTGATATATGAGCAGGACTTTTTTGGGTCTCCTTTTAATTTTAAAATAACATAGCTTTAAATCTAAAACCCAATTTGAAATACAGTGGGATTAGGATACAGATATTTAAGATGACATCTTCTCCTTTGTAACTAGCAGGTGGTGTGATAAGTGAAATCCTTTCAATCTGTGTATATGTAAACAAACTTCATGTCTTTCTGGCTAATAAATATTGCACTTGTGAGGTGCAATGACATTACTTCATAGGCTCCCACCTCTGTTCTTCGATTTATGCATTTACAGCACAGTATCCCCACATGATAAATACTGTTGTTTGTTTTTTTCTACTTTGGTACCCACCTGTCTTGTGTCTGCTAGACTCTTGGAATGCCCTGGAAACCTTCTGCCATGCAAAATCTAGTAGGATAAACATGAATCACTTCCTCTTCACTGGTTTCCTGGTACTTTGTTGTGAGTCCCTAGGCACTAGTTTTGAGACTTTCCTGGAAGACATTGTTATTTCTGAATTACTTTTGGTCTGGCTGTACTCTGTGTCCTGGGAGACTGTCTCAGACTTTTTTCTTAATCTGCTGGTTAACCACATGATGCATGAGTTGGTAGGTGCCAGGGCTCCCATTTGAACCACAAGTTCTACCTCCACCTGAAATCCTGGGCATTGAGGGTAGGGAGCCTGCATGTACTGGCCACACTTTTCCCTGTGTTTTGGGTGAATGACGTTTGTTGGCAGGTCTGTCCTCTGTATAACATGGATGTAACAGGGTCATGCCCTCAGGCTTGGGGACTGATGTGTGTTGTGAGTGCACCCCTGTGCCAGAAAATTCTTCTTTCCTGGACAGGTGACCACTTTTTCTGAACATGTACTTTTTTTTCTCCTCTAATTACCCCTCAGCCTTTTCAACAATACTGCTGGGAGTCTTTCCTTGCCTTTGGACCTGCACTTAGTAGGGAAGCAATTTAAACCATCCAAGCATGAGATTCAGCATAATCAGCATCTGCTCTCTCCCAGTTTGACTCCTGCAGTGTATCTGCAGCAGCTCAAGGGGTTGTGTTCACACAGCCATGTTGTTGTAGAGGAAGACCAGCTCTTCATTGAGTGGTTGTTCACATGCATCTCATGTTCTTGTCCCAGTGATGATGTTCCACTGCAACCTGCAGTTTACCTCTGCCCACCTAATTCCTGAGAATTTATTTGGTTGTAGGTTTTCCAGTCATGGAGTTGAGTCTTCAAATCATGGCATTTCAATTTGCCGCGTGGCCTGGATTTTCCTCCTACTTGTCCCAGGTGTGCTTACTAGAGTCTCACATTTAACATGAAAATAACATGACTTCTACAGTGTTTCCCATCTTTTAGGGTCCAAGTATGTCAGGAAAGAAGATTATGTTTAGGTAGCACACTGATCACGTGAAGTGCAAGGAATAACTATTAAATAGGGCTATAATGCTTAGCTATGTTTAAATAACTGGCTTACAGGTGATCCCTCAAAAGATTCTAGTGATGAATGTAGGACGTGCCCTGAGGTGGTGGAGTTACAAGTGGCTCTTAAACTTCTCTGTGGACATGCAAATGGTTAATTCCTAACTGCCGGTAGATGGCTCCCAAGAGCATCGTCTATAGGATATTTTTCCAACGCATGCAAAGCAGTATTTTGGTGCACTGATAACCTCCTGTGCTCCATGATGTACCAGCTGAAGTTTGCACAGCATCAGGACATTGATGATGACAGACTCGTGGTATTGTCCTGTGGCAACGAGGCAACACAGATGCCGTGTGCTGTATGGGAAGAAGTCTGATTTCCTGGTGACAAGGTGATGGTGGTGCGGAAGAGTGGCACATGAGCAAGGCAATATGTAGAGATCCTGAAATAACAGTTGTGTTGTGAAATGACTCAGCTGGTTATAAATCAGTAATGGCTGAGCAGAGGTGATCAGAGTGGGTGCAAACTCTTCAGAGTCTTTCTGTGCTGGCTAGCAGAACTTGGCTGCTTGTTATATTCATTGAATGTCTCCAAGAATAAGGCCCCTGATTTTTCTTCCAGGAATAGAGATGATAAATAATTGTTATAACAACCTTCCTTTTATAATCACGTCCAAATGGATTTTTTTTTTTCACAGAGATTCTAATTAAGTTTTACATTAATTCTAAGTGTGCAGGATCCTTTTACCAGCAGAAGAATCTTCTGGGAATTTCTGCTGTTTTGCGGCTTTGAAGGCCTGATTCTAGTCCATTTGCTGAGACCTGTGCTCCTTGCAGCTACTATTCTGTTTGACTCCCTCATTAAATATCCTGAGAACTCTTTCGTTCTCCAGAATTTGAAATCCTTAATAAGATTTGTATTTTTGAAGGCAAATGTGGTTCCCTGGGAAAACTGGGGAGATATTCTCTTTTGGCATTAGGGGAATTCTCCATCAATTGAAGTCAATCAGGAGTACTGTCAGAAGAGTTTTTGTTTGTGCATGGGAAAAGATTAAGAGAGCAGAGTTATGCTGAGATTCATGAACTTGATAGCAGTTTTCTCAAGGGTGGCTCTCTTTCAGTCTGGCTCTTGTGTCCAAAACTACCAAAGAGATGCCAGCTCAGAGCGTAGGACTGCTTGGTCAGAATGAAGAGAGGGAAGAAGGAGTTGAGGCTGAAGCACAGGCCGTTTAAGGAAAAAGTGCTGTGGCTGCCAGGTCTGTAGAGGAAGATTTTTCAATTTCTTATGGAAATGATGGGCAGATTGGTGTGGAAAAACTGCTAAGGGTAGTTTTAGTTCTGAGACTGTGCAGTGCTTTGAACAGAAGGGTCTTTCTCTTTGCCTGCAGTTCCTAAATTTTATTATAATATGATGCAAACCTGAAAATATATGGAGAAGAGGAAGGGGCTGAGAAGCAAGCTGTCCTTGGAGGAGAACCCTAGGCACTTATTACTACAATCTTCCCTTAGAAGATGTCATAGCTGTGCTGACATGCCCATATTGCTACTTTTTTTCTGCAGATGGGTTACCATCAAGGAGCATTATGAAGCCATGCCACACTGCACTCACATCGTTGGTGTAGTGTCATAAGACACACATCTCTCTCTGGGAGTTAGGCAATGCTGTATTAGCTGAGTAAACATCTGGAATGGATTGGTGATGTATAAGTATGTACAGCACTTTAAGGTTAGGAATACAGTGCATGTGGATGAAGAGCAGCAATCTGGTTTATGGAGACTGTCAGGTTAGAAACACTCAGATGCCCATCTGGCCGCCTAAGTGAGGAATTTCTCCACTCTTGATGTGTACTTGGAGGGAATACTTACATCTTTTTGTTCTTATGTATGCATTTGTACATACATATATCTTGAGTGTTTAATACAGTCAGTGCAGTCGGAATGAAGAGGCATTATTTCCTATTACAATGCAAGTAGCTGGATGAATAGGTATTACCTACCTTTGTTCAGTGATAAGTAATGGCTGGAAATCTGACAAATTTATGTAATGGTTTAATGAGTTTTTTGTGTAATGTATTAGCCTTTAGTAAAGTTTAGCTGCTGCTGACTTACAGTACTGCAGTTCAACATATGTTTTAGGTACATTATTTCTGAAATAAACCAGCCACCTGAGGGCAATTATCTTGTGTGCAGGGTCTTTTTACATAATGGTTTTTTACCCACAATGTGGGTAGTGAAACTGAAGATAGGAGTTAAAGAGAAGTAACAAACGCTAGGTAAACCAGCACCTATGCAATCTTCCTCAAACAGGGTTACTTGCTTTTCAGCATGTCTGAGCAGCCTTCTGGTGGATGTAGCACTTCCTTTTGGCAAGTAGTCTGGTCCCAGCGTGTGAAATAGTCCCGAGACTATGCCAACTTCTGTCACTGCCATGTTTTGTGGGGTGCAGACCACCAATTGCTGCTGTTCTGGAATCCACAGAAAGGCTGAGAAAATCATTGTCCAGCAATTCAGCTCTTACTATTCTGATGAATCTTCCTTCAGGAAGTATAGGTTCAAGGGAGCTGGCCGGATTGCTCTGGGTGCTTTGCAGTCAACTTTATTGTTTCATTCTCAAGTTTGATGGTGGCACTGCTTGTCAAAAAAGAGAACTGTTCCTTAAACTGAGTGGAAGTGATGGGGGGCATAACTGAAGTTCTTACCATAAGAATTCAGATGCACAAGAGCAGGGTGCATGAAAACTCAGACGAGTCTGTGCTTAAACCCCTGCCTGTTTGGCAGTGTTACACAGTAGCTGAGAACATTATCATAATTCACCAAAGCTGTTTGGAAAAAAACCCAAATAGAATAAGTTGGCAGGAGGAGGGGGGTGGCTGTTTGGAGTTTTTTTGGGGTATGTTTGGTTGGTTGGTTCTACATAGAAGTTCAACATTGGTACCTTTCCTCATGTAAATAAATAACCTCACCCCATGCTATACTCACTGGATATCAAACTATTAATTGAACATCTCATCTCAAAAATCTAACCTCCAATGGGAGGGATTTACAGTAATAATTAAGTTCTGTGGCCATCTTGGAGACAGGTAAGTAAGTTGGTTTAGTTTGTGGTCATTGTTGCTCATTGGTTTAGTAAACACATTTCTGTATCTATTTTTGTTCAGCTCTTTTAGCTTTGTTGTAAGCTGCTTTTAAAATTCTTTTTTACAGATTTGGAGATGGCACATAAGAGATGAATATTTCAATTATTTATCTGCCATGAAGACCAGCTCTATATGTTACTTAACATATCTGAAATCAACTCTAAACAAAAATAGAACAAACCTAGATCTTTGAGAAACTGTCTTGATTAATAGCTCAATACAATCATAAACCCATCAGACTTGATGTACTACTCTGTTATATAAATCTTCTAGTTGCTATAGTGAAAAGGTTATGGATGATTGCAGATCGCTCGATTAATAACTTACATCCAAGTCCACCTTACAAGTTGAGATCTAAGACTATAAAAATACAGTTCAGTCATATATTCATTACCATATATGAATTTGATGCATTAATAACACATCAAGCCTACTAAGTAGAAGTCAGTGCTAATGTAGCCAAGGTGAGAACTTCGAACCTACTGGTGGTGTTCTTGCTGAGTTAAGGAATAAATGCCTAATTTTTAAATATTTTTATTTGGTTGAACTGTTTTGATTAAACCATTTGGTTGAACTCTTGCATAGGAATAGATATGTATGTATAAAGGAAATTCATGACCTAATGTTGGTCTCAAAAGGATAATTCCTGATGCCTTGTGATTCTGCAAGTCTGGGATTTGTTGTCAGAGGAAATTATTGCAGGGGAAGGCACCACCCAGGGCAGGGCTGGGCCGAGGATAGATCTGGAAAGCAAGCAGTGAGCTGGAACAAGTTACCCTTCATTTGGGATGCAGGGATTTCTGGGAATGACCCTTACTGGGGAAGAGTAACCTGCCAGTCTAAGCACATGTGCACAACTCCCAGAGGACAGGGTAGCAGTGACAGGAGACCTTGTTAGAGGAAAATGAGCATAAGCCTTCTCCACACAGCACTGCTGCAAGTTATCAGTGGCATATTAATAAATAAGCACTCTTAACTTGGTTACGGTCATTCTTTTTATAGAGCTGTTATTTTCCCTCATTTGTGTTTGGGGGGTATCCCATTTAGGTAAAGAGACAAACTAAAGAAAAAATAGCTTATAAAACTCACGGTTCTGATGCTATGGTTTTTGTAATTTGTGAAATTCAATAATCTTTGAAGATTACTGTGAGAAGGATGAACTATGGCTGTTAAGCATTTTTTAATTTGTGGACCTGCATTATTTTAGCAGAAATGATCCCTGTAATGCAGGAATAAAAAACTAAGTTATCATAATTACCCTGATTGACCTTAGGATGAAAAAGATCTTCCTAAATCTGATTCTCATTCATTAATACCAAGTCACTAAGCAGCACAAATATGATCTGGATCAAGTGTCAAATTAAGCAGAACACAGTGTGGAATTTATGTTGGGATTTTGCCAGCTGTGGGGGGAAAGACAATACCTAATCCAGCATAAAGTATGCTAGAAATGAGATACCTCTTCAATTTTTTTTCTTCTTTTAGAACACGTTTTTATGGAATGAGTTTGCTATAGCTCAGCACTTTGCTTATGGATTTGATCCAGCACAAATTGCCTTAAAACCAAGTGCTCTGCTATGTGGAAGAGTGGCCTTGGTCAGAAGCTCTGATCAAGTCTTGTTAGTCGTAGGCATTAAAGCTTATGGGAAGAGCTGTGCTGTCTTCACTTTTCAGAAGGATTTTCAGCTTCTCTTGCCAGTTGTGGAAGTGCAGGAAGTCAGGGGATTTGTGAGCAGGGTTGTACCACCAGCTTTCTCAAAGTTCATGATGGCAGGTTCCACTCCCTGCCTAAGGTTGTTGGGAAGGCATTGCCAGGGGATTATTTTGCTTACAGAAATATTACTAGCCTGTGGTCTTGCAGGCACATCTAAGTGCATGCAGGAGCCATGATTGTCCCTCCCTCAAATATGATTTTTACATTGATACTATGTAGCTAAAATTAATAAATCAAATTAAACGTCAGCCTTGCAAATTTGGAATTGGAGATCAGGGAGTGCAGTCGTGTTGCTAGGCCTGCCTCTTCCTTTCAAATGGCAAGTTTGCAACTTGGGGGCAAAAGTCCTCTCAAATCAATACTCTCTTGAGAATGTGGATTGCACACCCCTATGAATTTGTACTGTGCTTGTCATGCCCTGGTTTCTGAAGCTTTCCCTGATGTTACAGAAAAATGTATTATTTTTGATATGGCAAAGGCATGGATCAACTTTTTCAAGACAAAAGCACTATGAAAGCAAGCTGCTCCTGTTTCTCTGTGAGGTAAATTTACAAGGCAGGTATGAGATACTGAATTTTCTTTATTTTAGGGTAAAAATAAAAGCACATTCTTGACAAGTTTTTTATAAGGGGGATAGCTTCTGCATCCTAATCTTTGCAAGGTTAAAATTACTGCTCTTTTTAGCTGTGAAGGAAATCTGTGCAACTAATGATAGCAAGGCATTTTATGTGGGTTTTGTTTCTCAAAAAAGCTTGTCCTTTTCCAAATTGCACAAATACATATGTTGCTGAAGTTCAGTTTCCAAAGTAGGCTCTTGTCTTAGATTTGGAGAGATGAGCTTTGGCTGGGAGCAGGGAAAAACAGCAGCTATATGTTGTTTCTATGGGAAGTACTTATAGCTGTTTATGAATGCCACCGCATTCCAATAGTTTTAAAAAGTCATGCTGAACAGGGTATGCAATGTATCTCATTTGAAACAGCTTTGAAAAAACTACTGCCATAGTCCTTTTTTTTAGCTTGTTTTCCTTAGGAAACATGGCTTAAAAGATCGTGCTCTGTGCTTGTCTGAACATATTTCCTTTTACTCTTAATTACTCAGTGCTTTCCCCATTTTTAACCAGATTTGACAGAAGTTCTGAAGATAATTAGTTCCTATAGAGCTTACAAAACTGCAGGACTCCTGAAAGTAAATAGAGGAGATATATTGTTGATGTCCACATCGACATAAAGGCAGCAACATAAATGTATTACTGGGCAGTGGAGATCAGCAGAGGAGAGTGATGTTATGAATGTCCTGAATGTGGAGGGAAAGCTGTGCCTCAAGCATGTACAGTATTAGACATAGTGAGTGTGTGGAATCCTGATTGATAGGAAAAAACCAGTTTTCATTAGTTTTTCTTCTCAAGGAGCTTCTGTACTGCTGAGAATTAGTAGTAAAATATGCCAACAGATCCCATAACCATCTATTCAGCAAATTAATGTTTTTATGTCTACATAGCTCTGGAAAAATTAGCATTGTATTTAAAATATATTTATATCTTTAGCTCATGTTTTCTGATGACGTCTCTTATGTTTGTCCTCAAAAGAGCTATATAGCTCCCTATGAAAACACAATATATATGACTTTCCAGACTAATTGAACCCTAAATAAAGTTAGTTTAGCTAAAAAACCAGACAACTTTTATGAAAAATACAATTTATTTTTCCTCTGGAAAAGTAGTATGATGAAAAAAATCTGAATTGGTTTTAATCATCTCAGTACAATTCCATACAGAGCAGAGAGAGATACATACAGACCTTCGTAGTAGGTTTTTGTGACCCAGTGTGTTACTTCTTCCCTTCCCTGGGAAGAGTCATCTGCAACTCTTCAAATAAAACCAAGTGTCACATCCAAGAAGTAGATCCAAAAAGCCAAGCTTTTCAATAGATACCTTGAGACCAGAGATAAGATTGCAAGAACTGTATGGTAGATAACCCTGTCTCTAGTCCCCTCCTGTGATTTGACATAGCCAGCAGAGAGATATAAGAGGATGGATTGTTCTCCCAGTCTTCCTTTCAGTGCTGTAACTGAAATTACAGATACCTACTGCTTATTTGGACAACTTGGAGTTTAATTGCTTCTTGCTGCCTGACCAAAGAATCTAGAAAGATGCATCTTACTATCTTTTAAGATTTACTGGGACACTAATGAGTTTCTCATAGTTTTTTATTTTAAAACCAAAAAGGTAAAGACTTTTTCCAGAAATAGAAATCTTGAAGTTTGCAAATCTACCCCCAGCCTTTTCTGTTTTCATTTCCATAAATTTCTTTATTATGAAAGTGTTTGCCTTCTTTGCACACAGAAAGGCATCCCATTTTCATCTTGCTGGGTGCTGACACTGCATTCCTGTCTGTCTGCTGAGTTATTGTCTGGATTAATATTCATTAATTATGTTGGCTCAATGAGGCTGTGCTTGGTAAACAGCTTTGTGAGGATGTTACATGTTTTACTCTGAGTGGTGTTCAGCGTCCAGAAGATTAAAACCCTAGATTATGGGTATAATCCAAATCCAACAAATGCTAACCTTTCTTAGGGTGTTTTACAGTATGGAAAAAGGGGAAAGGAAGTGAAAGAAAGTATATAATTGCTCTCACATCTATAGCAGGGTCTGCTCTGTTATGTGAATGGCCAATGTAGACAAGCCCACAGTACCTGGTACTGCTCAGCTATGGATAAAGGGACACATACTAAACCAACCTTGTCCTGCTACAGAACTCAGAACTTCAAGATATGTTTCTTAATGCTATTCATCTTCATTTACATAATCAGTTTTTCTGAAAATGATTCAGGCATTAAGATGCATCTGAACCAGGCCTCTTTCCTGCCTGCAAAGGTAAATCCCTCTGGTGAACTGAACATTATAAATTTAAATACAAGATGTGGGCTTGGTTGACACATTGTACTTAGCAAGACAGGTACAAATAGATTGGGGAAAAAAAACTTGCTTTGAATCTCTCTGTGTTTGTATACCCAAAGGGGTTTGCTTTAAAGGAGATTACAAGTGTTTTAAGATTATCTAAAGGTAATATCACAGAATCACAGAATATACTGAGCTGAAAGGGACCCACAAAGATTGTCAAGTCTAACTCTTAGCCCTGCATGGGATCATCCCCAAGAGTCACACCATGTGCCCAAGAGTATTGTCCAAACACTTCTTGAACTCTGGCAGGCTTGGTGCTGTGACTACTTCCCCAGGCAGCCTATTCCAGTGCTCAGCCACCCTTTGGTAGAAGAACATTTTCCTAATGTATGACCTAAACTTCCCCTGACACAACTTCAGACCATTCCCTTGGGTCCTGTCACTGGTTACCACAGAGAAGAGATCAGTGCCTGCCCCTCTTTTTCCCCTCATGAGGAAGCTGTAGACTGCAATGTCTCTCCTCAGTCTCCTCTTCTCCAGTCTGAACAGACCAAGTGCCCTCAGCAGCTCCTCATACAGCTTCCGCTCAAGGCCCTTCACCATCTTCATTGCCCTCCTTTTGATGCTCTCTAACAGCTTAATGTCTTTCTTACATTACAGTGACCAAAACTGCACACAATATTCAAGGTGAGGCCACACCAGAGCAGAGCAGAGCGGGACAATCCCCTCCCTCGACTGGCTGGTGATGCTTTGCCTGATGCCCCCAGGACACGGTTGGCCCTCCTGGCTGCCAGGACACTGCTGACTCATATTCAACTTGCCATCAACCAGGACCTCCAGGTCCCTTTCCACAGCACTGTTTTCCAGCATCTTATTTCCCAGTCTATACAAACAGCCAGCGCTGCCTCGTCCCAGGTGAATACGTGAGTAATTAAGGAACCATGAGCAGAGGAAATGTTTGGGTTTTTTTAAGCATAAACACTGATTAACAGTAATCTTTAAAAAGAATAAGAGGTCTTGAGGATGATGAAAGTTCAAGCAGAACTTTTCTTCTCAAGTGGAAGATAAGTCAAGAGCCAGCACTTGTTTGTATGACTATGACTTCTTGAATGACTGTAAAAACTAACTTTGTAGCACATAGAATCCAAGGATTTTAAGGTCTACATATATATAATGACTGTTAGCGGTATGGTATTTACATTGTTTATGGAGAAAGAATCCTGCCTAGATCTTGCCTGGTTAAATCAACTTCATTCAGGAGACAGAGCTTTTTTTTTTTTTTTTTTTTTTTTTTTAAACACACAAATTATAGTTCTCTATTTGTTTAAAACAAAGCCCAGCTATAAGCTTAGTTGTACTTTGACGTCTTCTTTCAAGGTGTTTAAAAGTAGTAGTTAAAAGTAGTCGTATTTTTAAAAGTACTTTTATTTTCTTCTTTTTCAAGTGTATCTGTTAAAGACAGTTACTGCTGGGAGGTTGAAACTAAAGTCTTGCAAAAGTTAAAAACATACTCCACATTAGAAACTCTTGGTGTATTCCTTGATCCTGTGCCAGCTAGCCTCCTTACAAATAGCTGTAGTCATAACTCTGTAAAATTCACTGGAAATTAAGCAAGCATTTCAAGTTGCACTCAAGGATTCTGTATTGTCATTAGTTGTATTTGACTCTTGAAGTGTATTAAAAGCATGACTACACGTGGGACAAATCTTTTGTCAATGGCTGGCCTGGGGAAATGGGTTATTGTAAGAAAAAGGATCTTCTGAACAGGCCACCTCACCATTCTTTCATGCGCAAGCTCTGAGTGAAAAAGCATAGATATCAAGAAAGCTCTCTGCTTGCCCTGAAGAAGAAAGGGCAAAAGCTAACTTCTGGCAATCTTCATTTGCATACAGTATACATACAGTATTATTTATATTCAGTATGCATATGCAACAGCACCATATTTGAGCTTTGTCCCGAAGAGTTGTGCATGTTTTGTTGTGTAACCTTTCTTTGTGTTCTGATTTGAGGAAAAAATAGCAATTTCTTTCACATAAACCATGGAAGAGATGCTCAGCAGAATGCAGGTTAGCCTGACTTAACAGCTTGTGTGTTTGTGTTAGTTTGGGTTTAAGAAAACAAGATGAGACAGGTGGGGTGAGTGTTTCTGCTGGTCAAGAGGCCTTATGCTAGAGAAACAGCTTCTGGGGAATCCAGGCTTTGATTCTCAGCAGCTGGGGAAAGCCTGCTTTGGTGAACTAGCCTGTATATGTGAGAGATGAGTTTTTTCACTGGACTTGGTTTCACTGCACACTTTTCTGTAGTTGCTGAAATTGCATCACCAGTTTGGTACTAGTATGATTTTTTAAAAAGAAGTGACATTGTTATTCCATAGCTTTAGAGACCTATCATGCTGCTTAAATGAGAGAGTGGTATCTTATGTGTTGTTGTTTACTTTTCCCTAAATAATGTTAGTTTACTTCAGTTCAAAAACCTTTCCATATTTCCAATATCTCTTCTGAACTTAATGAATGAGGAAGAGTATATAGAAGAAAACACTGGAAGGTTTCACATTTGCATTTTTTAAACTTGGAAGTGACTATTGTTTCAGGTTTAATTTTGCAGATAGAAGTTACTTGAAAAGGGACTTACTCAATTCACCCACTTAAAAGACCAAAGGATTTTGCCTGTAGAACTTTGGCATGGTTATTGCTGCTGATGTCAAGAGTATGCTTGATAGATATTACAAAGCCTAGCATAAACGTCCAATCTAAGCTTCCTTTAAAGAAAGGGTAAATTTAATGTTCATTTTATATCAACAATTAAATCCCTTAAGTAACTGTGAGAACAATTGCCTTTCTTTTTTTTTAACATCTTTTTTTATTAGTAGCAAAAGACTGAACTTTTCATATATTTCTTGATCAAACTGAAAGAAGTGGAAATACATAAACAGAGTAAAAATATATCAAGAGAGTTATGATGTTCTGAGAAGCCCAGTGCCAGTTGGGGAATAACAGGAGGAACCTAAGCTTCAGTTAGTTTTCCTGAAACTAATATTCTGGTATCAAAAGAAAGAAATCAAAAAAACTCCATTTATGAGCTCATTATGACAGGAACTTGTTAGCCATGTGTTAATGTCCTTCAGAAGTAGTGTTTACATAGCTAAGATGCTTCCTAGTTTAGGCCAACAATGCTAAGGAGGCTTTTGCAACTACAATTTAGGATATAACAACTCTTCACAGTTTGCATTTGAAGTGGCTAAAGCTATTTAGCTTTTGTGGGCAGATTCATTAACCCACATACTGTTCTGCCCAAGTAACAATAACAGAAACTAAAACTTTCCTCTGACAATGGAATTCTTTTGTCCAATGAAAGCAAAACAAACACTTTTATAGAAAAATTGAATGTAACCAAAGTTGTGAATACTCTGTACAGTTGTGCATACAGTTGATCATAAACCCTAGGGAAAATTAACATCATGCAACTATGCCATTGCTTAGTTACAAATAGTATTCTGCTTGTAACCCATTTTGCTGATTTTCAGAAAGCTAGGTCTCAGTTCACTTAAACTATCAGCATAAGAGTCTATTTGCATGAGCTCATCTTCTCAGCATAATATGGAGGAAAAACTTAAGTAACGGTGAGGGTGGGGACATGTATCCCCTGGGATTCTTTTACAAATAGAGCATTTGTCACTTCTTGCCTTTGAACAGAGTTTCAGAAGTGAACACTAATATTCAGTAACAGTGTGAGTGCCTACATAGAGTAAGCACTGTAAGACAATTGAGTCCGTGGCTGAAGCAGATGGAACCTTTTATAACACTAGCTGAGACAATGTGGGAGCTGAGGGTAACACTGCATTTTCAGGCCTGGAAAGAAGGAAAGCACTCTTCTTTTGCTTCTGTGGAAAAGGGACTATTGTGTTCTCTATCATGTCCCTCTCAGGCTCCACTTGAACTTTCCAAAGGACTGTTTGGCAGTGCAGAAGCTCTGGTTTATTTAATACAGAAGGACCTTTTTTTTCTTCACCAATAATGTTTTGATCTTAACTGGGATTGAGAACCCCCTCATTCATTATGACTGCTTGGCAGTGGCATAAAGGCATCCAGTGTTTAGCAGGTCTTCTGAATGTACATTGCTTGGAAGGAAAGCTGAGCTTCTTCATGTGTAAACATCTGTCTTAGTCCTGTGAAGCCTGGACAGCTGAAAAACATGCAGTGCACTGCAAGCGTGCTCAAACTTCATCCCTTAACGTACCTCTTCACAAAACTAAAATTGTAATATTTATGGAGGGTGGAATTGCTTTTCTTTGACCATGTCACTTGAAGGGCTCTGCTGTGTGTTTTCCACAAGCCTGGATCCTGTATTAAGTTTTGTTCTATCGTTTCTGTTTTTGATGATGTCAGGTGTTGCAAACACCACTGAGAATGGTGAGGAACATTTCTGCTGTGGTTCCTAGTTTTACAGCTAAGCTCTGTGGAGCATGATCTTCTTTGGGGGTCCATAAGGCATTTAGTCTATTTGGGTCACTGCCTAAACTAGATCAGTTTATGGTCTGAGCAGAAAAATAAAAACATCATAAAGTGTGTATGCATCTTTTGTTTTCACATATAGAGAGACAGATCCATACAGTGGTACTGTTTGCTTTTGCCAGTCCAGGCAGTGGGATGTTAGTGCACTATGCTGTGGTCACTTTGCAGACATTTGTAGGAAGAGATTTTAAATAGCCCCAATATCATTATTATGATTCCATTTCTGGAAACCTTTTTTTATCCTTGTTCAGGTCTTGTTGGAGGTTAAAAGACATTGTCTCAACAAGGAACATTAGGTAGCTGTGTCACCTCATGAAAAGCTGCAGTTGTTCATTTTTGCTGAGTGGTGCATCCTGTCAACCTGTGTGGCCCCTTTCTTCCTGTTCTACTGATACTGGCAGCTGTCACATGTCCTAAACATCAGGGACTTTCTTTGAGCCTAGTACCTTGATAGAATTACAAAAGAGAGAATATTGTGAATGCCCTCCCTGCACTTATGAGCACATATGTATCAGACTAGCCATTTATGATTTATAAATGGGGGCAAAGGTGTAATTTGTCACACTTCTTCCAAGCCTGCATTTAATGTAAATAGAATTGCAGATCTATCTCAAGAGAGTGAATGTGACACAGTATCTTTTCCAAGAGAATCACGTGGAATTACCTGGAGGCTGCCTGTAAAGGTACCTGCATGAAGCATTGCTGTTTTCTTCAAGACAAGGGCATGCGCTTCTGAGGTGCGGTGCTCCATTCTGCAGTGTGCCTGATCCACAGTGGATGCTTTAGCACACCTGCTGGATTGGACTTCTCAGATGGCTTGGGGCTAATTTCTAGACCATGTGGGCAAATGTGGGCACCTGCAGCAGAAGATACTGACAACCTGGGTGATTTTTGACAGTAAGGTGCTTCGTCAGCTTATGCAGCAGCTGAGCAGTGTTTCATGGAGCCCTGCTTGATGTGCTAAAAAAGGACACCGGTATCATGGGTGCTTAAGGTCTGTTGACTTTGGGTTCTTGGCTAAATCTCCTCTGCTATTTTGCAGATTCTCAAGCCATACTAACACCCACTTTGAAGAACAGTCTTAAGGTTTTGCTCTTCCTGCGTTGCATCCTTGATGTGACATTTTATTTTGGAACAATTTCAGATTAAGTGGCATTTCCTTTCAAGTTCTAAAATAGTAGGTCTTTCCTTGGAAGGAATGATGTTAGGATGTTTGACAGAAATTGGTAAATCTAATGACCTTTGATTAAAGCCTGCAGCTGTACGATAATACAGAGGAAGACAACTTTGAAGACAGATTCAGAAGCCAGGAATTTAGAAACCATTTTCAACATTTCAGCCTACACAGATTACTAAATAAAGGGTTTCAACAACTGATGCAATGTTTTTGTTTGTAAAAGTGGGCACTTAGTACAGTTGAATGATGAATTAAGGACAGCCGGAATACATCAGAATATACTTTCCCACACATCCAATATGGTTGAGCATTAATACGTTTTCATCCCTTTGTAATTATTTTCTCTTTGCAGCTATTTCCAGATTGTTACCATCTGTAACTGTGACACTTTTACAGGAAAATTAATTTAGTCAATGCAGTTTCTGTGATTTTTATTATTGTTGTCATTGTTTCAAATCCGGAACCTTCTAACTTGGCTTGAATTCTTCAAACCTCTTATATTGTGAAACCAATAACCGGGGTTTTTTTTTGTCAGAAACCTTAATTTTTGTTTGTTTGCTCTTATAACTTTAAGTAGACTCCCTAACATACAATGGTCAAGTCCTCTGGTGACATTTCAATAAACTGTTGAGCAGTTTTGCAAATTAAAGAGACTGGGGACTAAAGAGACAGCCATTTAATAGCTGGTTTTGAAAGTTGTGCACTGGACAATTGGAGAAATAGCTATATTGTAAACATGTATTGTATGACTGAGACAGGCTTTGGGGCAGACTAAATTGAATTCTTTCAAGACAAACATAGTTTGAGAAACTGTGTCCTTTGAAAATCCAGTCGTGTAGTGGCAGTTACCTCCTTGTGAGATGCTAGTTTTTTACTCCCATTGAATTCAAGGGAATTGAAGTCCATTACCACATTCAGAAGCTCTTGATAGAAATTATTGTAAGTTTAACTAGACAGCCAGAAAGTACAGATTTTTTTTTTTTTTTTTTTTAGAACAACACAATACAGAACATTTGAAATGGATAAATCTCCAATGAACTTTTCTATGCCGTGTTTCACTAAAAACTGGTCTCCAAACAATTTTTTAATAATTTTCAACTTTTGAAAATGCCAATTCACAGAAAATAGCAGGGGTTATATTCTTGTTTAGCGATGGCTAAGAAAAGACTGCTTCTGGTGAAATAAAAATGTCAGTGATTTTTGAAAATTGCTTCAAAATTATGTGGACATTTAAAATAAAATAATGGGGGAAAATTCTTCTGAAAGATGAAAAGAGAATTAGCAACAATTTTCTGGTAATGCTATTTCAGTGACAAAAATGTTGTGGGGACCATTTTAGTGATAAATGTGTACTGCGTGTGTGGGAAGGCAAAACCACCTCTGTGATGCAGAGCTGAATTGTGTGTTTGCTTTGCTTGCTGGTCCATGCAGCATAATAACTTTAAAGAAATATAGTTGTATATCTGAGTCACATGGATCTAGCTGCCTGTTGTCCACTTGTTTTCCAAGTCTGTCTAAGCCACTATACTGAAAGAGTAGTTTATGTGCAAGCTCTGGATTGCGGTGAATCCCACACTTTTGTGAACTTCCTGGTTTCGCCTGGACCAAGAGGCTTATGGATTTACAATCTCCCAAGAGGGCTTTCCTGTGTGTGCTGTATCTGTTGAAGGAGGTAAAAGTGGGTTGACCCTTATTCCAGAAGTAAGATATGAGCACCAGAAGATTTTCAGCCTCTGAAATCACCATTCTGATGGGTAAAACATTCTCTTACATAAAGATATAATATAGCAGATGTCATCTCCTATGATAAGTGATGCATTTTATGTATTGTCTATGATGTACTGTCCTTCTACTGAGCAGCCTTCCCTGTGGAAGTGTATGCTATTTTTTACTCTGTGGTGATATTCAAAGTACTGGAGGGCAAACATTAAATGTATGTGTTCAGATCAAATATTGTATTTGTAGT
Source organism: Platyrinchus mystaceus (assembly GCA_035041135.1). Taxonomy (NCBI): domain Eukaryota; kingdom Metazoa; phylum Chordata; class Aves; order Passeriformes; family Tyrannidae; genus Platyrinchus; species Platyrinchus mystaceus. The sequence continues at coordinate 60,975,435 of JAWWLV010000088.1, forward strand.
GATTGCACATGGGAAAGTAAAACAGAAGAGCAATTAATGATTTACAGAGAAAATCTTACAATGTTCTCAGTAGCTTCAGTGATGAAACAATTGCTGTAGGTTAAAACAGTTGCGAAAGAGGTGAGTGTACAGGTGTCATCTTGCAAAAATAATGAAGAAAGAAGAGGTCAAGGAGGTATTTTATTTGGAAATGGAGGAAAGACAAGGGAGTAGCTCTTCAGCTGCCATGAAGGGGCATATATGTGGCAAAATGTGTACCTGTAAAAGTTAGTGAAAGCTGTTGTCTTATTGATTTCAGTGGGAAGGAAGATCATCCCCAAGATCAGGCAATTAACATTGGCACCAAAAATGGTTTGAATGATGAGCCTTCCAGTAAGTGATGAATGCAGAATGGCTGGCTAATGATTAATGCATATTTCATATTAATAAATCATATTAATTGTCCTCTTCCTCTCTCCCTTTGTATTTTATTTCTCCCTGTATATAAAAAGCACTCTATATGAGTCCAAAACCAACATGATGTCTAATAAGAGATAATTATGCTTGAGTCCAGAAAACATTAAAGGAGATTTAAACTAAAATCTTATATTCCTTGTAAAACTACCAATCTGAATTACGTAGGTATCTGAGAATATCTAGAATTTTGTACTACAAACTGGCTGTTCAGCAATATGGTTTTCTAATGTGTGACTTTTATATCTTCGTATTGTTACATGACATGGCATAATATACAGACATTAATTGCTATGGATATGACTCCTGTATTCCAAAGGGACATAACTGGAGGTAAATATGAAAAATCAAATCTTAAATAAATAAATAAATTTAGATGATGAGCACATTTTCCAGATTTTTTTCTGAAACTTTAAGAAGGTTAACAGAAGAAGCTAGGCCCAAAGCAGAAGAGGTACTTATGAACAGAAAATACAAAATGTAATGTACATCACATGAATTAAGTCACTGAGTATCTGAGCAGAGTAATAAGAGACTTGGAAAAAAATCTGAAGATTCGACTATTCATCCGAGCCCTGAATCAGGGAAATGTTTTGACATGTCCTTGTCCTCTAAATGGTCAGGTTGGCATGTGAGCAAACCCTTGATACAAACCTTTATTTTGGAAGTTAAACATCTGCTGAGCACTCTTCTGAAACTCATAAAAGCACAAGGGACAACCCTTGGGAAAAAGGAGGGTAAGGTAATTGCCGTGTTAGCCTGCAGTGACCTCAGATTTATTTCTGTTTGTCCTCAACCTCCTGAGGGAAGCTATGCAAAGTGATTACACTCTTCCTTCCTTGTACATAACAGTGGGTGAATAGCCCTGCCCTGGTCCCTCAAGTATTTTGAAGATGATTGTTGGGCACCAGGCACTTACTTGCCATTTCTGTCCTTGGAAGTTATTTCCTTTTATCAGCTATGGTGAAAACATCCAAAAGGCACTTTGCATACCTCGTTTTCATCAGAAAAGTTTCCAGAGTACTGCAAAACATGTATAAAGTCTTCAAGCTGTTCCTCATGTAAAATTTTACACAAAGTTAAGGTACATTATTAAGAATTGCCTTTCTGAGTAGGATGTTGCAGAATTAAGTCTTCAGTCTGCTCCTACCATTTGCAGCTGCTTGTTTTTAGTTTAGTACAGTTCCCTTTAATATTTATCCCCAACTGCCTGTGAATTTCAGGCATGAAGTTTACAAAATTTGTAAACTGATATACTAAAAAAACAGAAAGAAGCAGATGAGAGTGGTCTAATTTAGAACACATTTCCACCATATTTTTTTACTCCTTTATTGAGGAAAAGTGTTTTAGTAGAAGCTAAAGTCCAGGCCATATTACAGGTTTTAAAGTGCGGGTTTTTTTGCCGTATCTCCAGCAACCCTGGTAATTATAAATCTTAAAAAAAAAAAAAAATTAAAAAAAAAATAAAAAAAATTAGGAAAGCTTTTTAAGGAGGTACTTAATGGTAAAATAGATGAAAATAAGCAAATTGTGGCCATTCTCTAAACAGCTGATTGATTCTAGATTTGGAAGTTCAAGAGGAAAATTTTGAAGGGATAAGAATTCCATGGAAAAGCATGTCTGAATCATTTGCCCTGTGTCCTTTAAGCTCTTATTTCTCACAAGGAGTCTCCCATTCAAGGGCCAATAACACTTGATTCTTATTACTCTTTGGCATTTGAGGAGGTTGCAATTGGAGGTAGCAAAATTACATCCTTAAAATAGTAAAGACTTTTCTTATTCATTGATCTGAAGCATTACTTGATGCAGTAATTTAGATTTTTCACTATTGACTTTCCCTGACACTGTCTCTTGGTAACATATTAACTATTGAAACTACCATACTGAAGGAAATACTCAGGTGGTCTTGAGCATGCAGCAATCTTGAGGCTGATGGAGAGTAGTGGGCTATTTTCTTTAGCAATGGTAATGATGATCTCATCAAATTTATGAGTTTACTGACACTGTGTTGAATATCACTTCTCTGGCATCTAGAAGAAGGGGCAATATAGAATCTACAAATAGATTTTTTTTTATGTTCATCTTACTCTTTTTGCTTTTTGGCTTGGAAGTAAACCTTCAAGTTCTTGGAGTTGTTATAAAATGTATCTAATTAATCTGTGTTTTTTAACTTTTCATGGTTTTGCTACTTTCAAAATAGACATTATTTTAAAAGTGTTCTGGGAAAGATATCAGCACCCTGAATTATTTGCTGCAAATAAATTATACAATAAACAACCTACTTTCTATTGTTTGCAGACCAAGCCTGTTGTCTCTGACTGTGTAGGTTGTAAGCATTAGGTGCATCTGTTTTGATCTATGGATTATTCATAACAATTTCACTTCAGCAAGACAATGCTTGTGATATATAATAGATTATCCAGTTCATATCCATTTTCTCCCCTGTTTCCTCATTGGGTGACCGAAACTCTTCTTGAAGAAACAAATGTTTGTGAAATAATCATGAGCCAGAATTATTTTGCAAATGACCTGGCAATTATCTGCACACAATAAATAATGCAACTTGGTGAATAATATCAGAGCTAACTTGTTTAATGTCTTAGATCTGAATTAGTTCAATGTCTGACCAGATCTACTTACTTCATCCAACTAGTATGGAATGCAGACTGATTCTTTTTTCTTCCTCACTGTGGCTATTTGTTGGTCTGACTCCACTGACATTGACAGAAATCTAATGCCCAATCAGAGATGTAAATGATGAGAGGCATGTTCTCTGCATGCAACTATCAAACAAATGTGATTAGACTCCATAGTGGATATTGTGTTTATGCTATTCCACTGCAATAATGATAAGTGAGATTGACTCCAATCTTGCCCTAATAGCACAGTGGTATCCCAGAGCTCAGTTATGTAGAATGGTTTACATGCAATGCTAAGAATGTGAACAAATATCCCAAAGGTTTTTGGCCTATTAGGTACTAGTTCTTGTTGACTAGAGTGCTGACATGGCACATGGGTGACCTACTAAATTCTATTTGACCCACCAGTTAACACTTGAGATTTGAAGAATTTCAAATTGTCTACTTTCTTGGCCGTTACCCCACAAGACTGAGATCTGAGAAAGATCCTTGAAGAGAAAAACGTAAGCAATAGTTATATGAGAAGTGCCTGTCATGAAAAATCTTCAAAATTTTGGCTCGATGGTCAAAAAACAAACCCATTTCCTGTGAGTTTAGCAACTCTGTCGTGAATTATCTCAGTTTGTTTAACACAGTTTTCAAAGGTGTGTTTTTTGTTAATACTGTGTATGATAAGTGCTACAATGTTCCTGACAGCTTGGATAAGAAGTGATGAACACAGTGAATAAGCTCCATCAAATAAGGCCAAGAATTATATCTGTTCTGGTAATGTCAGCTCGTCTTAATACTGCATTACTTGGCACTATACCTTTATCACATTTTATAGCTTGCTTTGCCTCTCCAATCCCTGCCCCCAGTCAGGTTGCCTTCTGACACCTACACTTCTGTCACATTTCTGCATTCCTCTTGGTAGAATCCAAAGGAATAGCAGAATTACTGAGGTATGAAATAGATGATAAGTTACAGTGTTTCTCAAGTTTGTTCCTTGTCAAGGCTTTATCATTTGGAGATTTGCAATAGATCTGCTTCTCTTTTTTCTTTCTTTTTTTTTTTTAATTCATCATTTCTTGGCAAGTCACTTGTTTTCCAGTGAAAGCTGTTGCCTTTACTGTAAATGACCATTCAGAATTTTGAGCACAGCAAGAATAATGTGTCTGTTTGGCTAGAAGACATGAGCATGGGGATAATCTTCTACCTCTTCTCATACAAAGAGATCTGTTAATGAGCCAGCACATTACTCAAATGCTGGCAGCAGAGAGCCTGCATTTTAAAATGAGTTCTAACTTTAAAAATATCCATCAACTTGATAATGTGTCAGGGAACTATACCTCATTGCAAATAAAAGTCCAGTTTGCTAGGTCATGAAGAATTATTTTTTTAACATAGATTATTCTGAAATTTTGATAGCTATAACAGTTTTCTTAAACACAAAGTAAAATCTCTTGCAGGTTTCCTATGTTACTGTCATTGGT
>JAWWLV010000088.1:60984049-61015864 GCA_035041135.1 Platyrinchus mystaceus
GAGTGACCTTCTCTTAGATGGATGGCCTTAGGGGCTGACGAGCTCCATCTGCCCAGGGGATTGTCCCTGAAGCAGGATCGGGAATCGAACCTGTGACCTCGGCGGTGAGAGCGCCGCATCTTAACCTGTGTATACAGTCCTTTACTTGGATTTTCCCTTGTGCATCAACTAATACTGTTCCTTGTTTTACTGGTCTTCCTTGTAATTAGGGAATAATAGTTCTTGTAGCATTGGTCTCTCTCTAGCCATCTAAGGGAAATGCAGCTACATTGCAAGGACAGTATTCAGAAATATGTCTTCCACTTGCTGACTGCCTGTTTCCCTACCTCCTCACATATGACCCCCCAAAACAGGAGGCTGAACATTTTGCTAGGGTGGTGTGACATGAACTGTGCTGTCCCAGCTTTGAGCTAGGAGTTGTGAGAATGCATGGTGTATCTCTAAGATGTGTTATAAATTGCTAGTGGCCTAAATGTGCAGGGAATACAATGTACGCTGGCTACCATGCTGGGGGCTTACGAGAGAAGCAAAACAAGGCTCCTGCCCATTCTTCTCATTCTCTGTTCTCCCTCTCACAAGTGAATGAAAAGTCAATGCCACTTAGCTTACTTGTCTCTGGTTATAAGGGTCAGACAGCTGGCAGAAGGGTGTGTGTGAAAGGAAGTTTTTTCCTGTGCATCTTTGATGTCTTGCTTGGCTCTGTCAATCATACTCTTGTAGCTAACTTGGGTTAAAAAGAAAACCCCATGATGTCTGAGGTACTTCTGTGACAAATGTTACATTTTTCTTAGTATCACATACTTCTGTTGAGATGACTGGAGCACCACACACTTGACAATGATAAATTATTTACAGCAGACCAACAGCCATTTATCCTGTGGTACCATCTGCCATAAAGATCACATTTTGTCTTAGCGGTTTCCTCCCTTTGTTATTCTTTGCAACAATATTTGAAGATGTGGAAGCAGTGAGGAATGGATAACCACCTCTGGGCCGTGGTTTCAGTGGTGTGTTCAGATGCTTCTGGACAACAGTGTTAAAGGTTAAATGCTCTTGGCATTTGATGGGAAAAACTCTAACAAAGGTGAAGTGAATGATGCAAGCCTAGCATGAGCCTTAACTGTTTAGGATGTTTCCCATGTGCATCCTTTGCTGGTCTCCTTGGTATAAGGGTCATGTTGTGGGCAAGGAGGAGGTGTGACTGGAGCAGAACTGGCAGATGGTCCCTTGAAGGTCGTTTCTTGTTGCTATCTCCTGTAGTGATGCCATATGCTGTGCAGGGGGATGTTTCCTTCCTCTTCATGGAGTGTAAACTCATCAAAACAGCAAGTGCAGCATGCCATCAACTCTCAGCTCTTGAAGTTTCTGATTAGGTCTGTGGCTTTAAGACATTTTTTAGTATGTTGTCAAAGAGTATATAGAATACGTATGTTAAAAAAGAAATTTTTAAAAAGCTGTCCATTATGAAGGTGAAGGTTTTTTTCTTTAATGATTTAACGTTTTTCTCCTGAAATTCTCTTTCTACCTATAAGAATTTTTATTTTTATTTCTTTTCCCCTAAGATTTTTCCTTGTACCCTGTGAGAATCCAGAGCATGGACAGTGCTACATAAGAGATTTGGCGGCATTGAATGCCACCACTGCTTCTGGAATCATAGCTGTTCCTCTCAGCTGTTGGTTCCTCTTAGCTGTTGGTAGCGGCAAATATTTCCAACAGAAAATACCTGAAGCAAACACCCACAGCAACGGGGGGGGTAAGCAGTTTAGAAAGGGCTGTCTTGGCATTATGCCACCTTATGCCAATGATATTAAAAATATCACTTGCTTATCAGTGCTGGCTATGATCTGGTTGGCCCAGACAACAACTATAATCCCAAACTCTGCAACTCTTAAGAGGGAAGAAAAGTTTTGGTGAAGTTACTCAATCCACTTTCCCATAGTCAAGGCAAAGATCAAAGAGTTTCTTGTAGCCAGGCCATCAAGGCTGTAAGTGGCATAACTTTGTTTTACTCTTCTCTTTAGCTCTTTAGGTTTCTTTGACAGATCTGTGTCAGCCTGTTTACAATTTGCTGTTAAAGCTATTTTGAACACGGTATTTCATGAGGTGTAAGCAGTAGATGAGTTTAGGATTGCAAGGACTGCACATGAAGTTAACAAATTAACAGTGATATTTGGTACTACTATTTAAAGTTGTAATATTTACCTGTGGCACTGAATCAGTCAGGTTGAGGTCATCAAGTCTAACCTATGACCGAACACCAGCATGTCTACTAGACCATGGCACGAAGTGTCATGTCTAGTCTTTCCTGAAACACCTCTAGGGACGGTGACTCCATCACCTCCCTGCGCAGCCCATTCCATTAACTAATCACCCTTTCTGTGAAGAAATTCCTTCTAATGTCCAACTTGAACTTCCCCTGGTGTACTTGAGGCTATATCTTCTTGTCCTGTTACTCATTTCCTGGGAGAACAGACCAACCCCCACCTGGCTACAACCTCCTTTCAGGTAATTGTAGAGAGTGATGAGGTCTCCCCAGAGCCTCCTTTTCTCCAGGCTAAACAGCACCAGCTCCCTCAGCCGCTCCTCATAGGATTTGTACTCCAGACCTTTCACTAGCTTCGTTGCCCCTCTCTGGACATGTTCCAGCACTGAAATGTCCTTCCAGAATTGAGGGATCCAGAACTGAACACAGTACTCGAAGTGTGGCCTCACCAGTGCCAAGTAGAAGTGGAGAATCACTTCCCTGGTCCTGCTGGCCACACTGTTGATGATACAGGCCAGGATGCCACCGGCCTTCTTGGCCACCTGGGCACACTGCTGGCTCATGTTCTGCCAGCTGTCAACCAGCACTGCCAGGTCCCCTGCTGGGCAGTTTTCCAGCCACTCTGCCCCCAGCATGTAGTGCTGCCTGGGGTTATTGTGGCCAAAGTGTATGATCTGGCACTTGGTTTTGTTGAACCTCATACTGTTGGTCTTGTCCCATCTATCCAGCCTGCCCAGATCCCTCTGCAGACCTTTCCTACCCTCCAGCAGATTGACGCTCCTGCCCAACTTGGTGATGTCCCTGAATTTTCCAATGGTAGACTTGATCCCCTCATTCAGATCATCAATAAAGATATTAAGCAGTACATATATAAACAAGAATACTGACAGTGTATGCAGTTACACAATTTTTCTTAACATTAGATATTTATAATTAAGTTACTCTCTGTGTAAATATCGATCTAGTGATAGATATCATGAGATTTCACTGAATTACTCACACTTACCTTGTCAAATACCTAAGTTTTTGGGGTGGATGGTGGTGGTGGTGTATTTAACAAACTACATAACTTATGTTGCTAAACTGATCCTTTCCCTATCAGCCTTTTCTTCTTTGTATTCCAAAAAGCATATCCAGTATTCATGCAGCTTCCTTGATCACTTCTGCCTCTATAGCAGGGCAATATTTTTCTGATAAGATCAGACATGTGAAAACTGCAAAGATTAAAGGAAAACAATGGTCAAATTAAATTTTTTAATTTTTTTTTATCCCTTGACCTTGAAAGATGATTATCACACTGACTCAAAGGTAGGGAAGTTTAAAAATCATAGTCCGATTTATGTTTATTCCATTTTCCTACTCTAGAGTGGCAACTTGAAGCACCAATGTGTTGTCATTCCTGACCACTGAAAGTACTATTTTAGCTACTACTTCTGACACGGCTTACTTGGTGGTGTTTTTGCTGTGGCGAAAAGTGATCTCCATCTTATGAAGAAACTATGATATGATCTGTCTTTGTTTGTTTAGGGAATAGGATTGTAGCCAATAGTTCAAGATATGTTGCTGAGCTTTCCTTAGGTCTCAGAAATTTTGTTATTTGCTGGAGGCAACTCCTGTCTTTAACTGGGAATGTTGTAAGTAGAATAATTGGCATGTTGGTGGAGAAGGATGTTAGAAAGATTCGGAACACCCAGGTACAAAGCATCATGAGAAGACAGGTGCTGGAAGCTGAGGAGATTTGATTCATCTTCAGTAGAAACACTGCTTCTCTTGCTGAGTGTGTTGGTGGAGCATCTCAATGTGAAAAGGCGACCTGTAGCACCTGCTTCCTATGCACATCTTCCCCAGCAGCCACTTTCTTCATGAAGTGAAAGTCTTTCTGTTAATGGGAGTGTATGACAATGCAATGTGACTTTTGGAAGCGTTACAACAAGTTCTGAATGATATATGAAATGAAAAATCCCTGCCTGGTGAAGAGAAAGCATGTACTGCTGTGGCTGATACACTGCCAACAGTTCTAACAAGGGGCTCCTTCACAGATTTTCCACCTCAATCAGCAATGCAGTTGACATCCCCTGAGCAAAATCTCTCCTCTATTTTTTTTTTTTTCTGTACAAGCAAAGAAAAATTCTTCAGCTTTATAGCTTACCCACTGCCTAAAATACTCATTCAATGATCTTTCTCTGCTTCCAGTTGTGACAATCTCTACAGGAAGTATTCTCTCCCCATAATTCATTCAGCTATTTCAGGTACTTTTACAGTAGTTTTTACTCCATATATGGAGAGAGTGGGCCAGGCAAATCTTAAGCAGTGGTATAGTCAGTGATGTACAACATCAAGTTTGATGAAAAAATTAGCAAGGAAGTAAGCAATAAGACCAGGTAAAGAATAATCACCTAGTTTAATGTTTCTGTTCCAATAAAACAGTGTTTTTTTAATACAGTCAAGCCTGAGCTATTATATATTGGAGAATGAAGTAAATCCATTTTGGAAAACAGTGGCTTGTGGACTGACTTAAGTGGCATCATGGATAATATGTTTAACTTGAATTTTTCCTGCTGTGTTGTGGCAAGAAAGGGATGATGGGATCCATGAAAAAGAGAAGCATTTAGTACTGTTTGTAAGCTTCCTCATCAGGTGATGTGTTCTGTTGTGTCTAAGCTGGGCTATAATGTAAGTTAAAGACTGGAAAACAAACATCAGGATGAGGGTCTTCAAGAATTCAAAGTATTCAAATCATTTAAGAGCAGGATGAGAGGTCTATCTAAAGACACCTGTCAGCAGAGGCTTTTCCACCTGGCTGACAGAAGCTGAAGTTCAGCTAAATTCGATCTCGAAATAAGAGGCTTGTTTCTGGCTGCGAGGTCCGATGAACATGAGAGTTCAAGCCTGGCCTGGACAGTGAGCCTTTCTCATCCCTTTCCTTTATGGGAAAGCATCCAACTCAAAAGCTTATAGCCAGTGACTCCACATTAAGACAATTAACAGACCTGATCACAGATCGGGGCAGATTTCTTTTCATCTCCTCCCTTGAGAGATGAACCAAGGTTTCTGTGCGGCTTCTTTTCATTGTTATTAACTGCTTTCCCCTGAAGCATTAGAGATTGGCCAGAGCAGGAGATCTCTTTGTAGGTGGTATAGACAGTGATTACAGATTGCCTAAGTTGGTTCGTGAGGGAATTTTCCCTGGGTCAGGTTGGCAGGCTCTGTTGATCTTTCACCTCATATTCCATGAGGTGTGGTTTGTCTGCTAGGATCATTTGTGTACATCTCACTTGATTAATTCCTTGCCATTGCAGGGCTTCCTCAGTTCTTGTCAAACCTGCATCTTGAGCAGATTATTTTCTAAGCACAGAAATGCTTTTCCCTCACTAAAGTCTTTGAGCATCCATTAGGATGTTTTGGTTAAAATTAATGGTCTGTGAATACACAGTAGGTGCATCTGGTATCCTCCTTGGCCTTAACTTTTAGGGAATGATACTGTCTGATTGGTTAAGGCTGCAGTGGTTATGTAGGAAAGCATTCTTTGCTGTTCTGAAAAATGGCCTGATTCCCTCTGAAGTCTTGTTCTGATAGCCTGAGAAAAGCTTACTCTCTATGGAACAGAAGTCAGCTTGTTTTAGTTTTATTTCAGACAACAGTCAACAAATATGGTTCAAACTGTGCATTTCCATGTGTAAAAACCTGCAATTCTATAGACTGATCTCAATGGAGTATCCATACTGTCTGAAAGGATAACTCTTTCAATTACCTTTCTGGCTCTGTATGGAAACTACAAGTGCGAAAGTAAAGGTAACTCACCTTAAGTGGTGTTCTGGTAGTTAAAGTAGCTCAACAGCCAATGAATTCCTGTCTTGCTGTGTGCTGGTACTACAGAAGTACCATTTTTGACAGGACTGACTTTTTCCATGTCAATGAAGTCAATGAGATATTCCTGAATGTGAATCTTTTTTTAAAAAGCATGCAGTTTAGCTGTTAAATCTGTCTGTTGCAGCAAAATAAAAAAGCCTGCCTCCAAAATACAGACTTAGCAGCCTTGGAGGCCCTGTGATATATGTGACACAGAACATGACCTGCCCTTATATGGGGGCAAATATTTGTGAATGTTTATGTCGATGATATTATGGTATAGTATGCATTTTAAGAAAACTTATGTTTCACTGGAGCTAGGATTTCACCATACAGGTATATACAGGTGTTCAAAGACAATGAGTCTATGAAATGTTAAGTTGAAGTTCTGCTATTTGTAAAATATGCAGCAGCACGACAGTAATAGACATCATGTAAGCAGCAGTGTTTGGTAGTTATCTTTCTCTTTCTGATCAAATACAGAGATATACGAGGTTTTTTTGGTGAAATGCCTTTGCAAAAACACCATAAGCAATCAAGATTCACCCTGTGCATGTCAGGAGAGGATGCCACTTGCAGATGTCTGACTTCATCCTGTAAAGTAGAAAAGAGCAGCAATCATGTGACTCCATTCAAGTGCTATCTGTTGTTTTGCATCTTTCTTGTTTGCACCCCAAACTAAAAACTTTAGAAATAGAGTATTCTGTTTTACTTTTATTTTAAGCTGAGTTGTCCTTGAAAATTCATTCAGATAACATTCACAATACCAGCAGCTCCAGGGCACTGGAATATGTTTCAGCACAGAGACATTTGAAACAAAAATTGTAATGTTCTAAATGGAATTAGATGAGCAAAACCATGTCATACAGAGATGAAATATAAATAAGTGCTTTAGGCCCACTCCATGAAAAATGTATGTGCTTTTTAAAAGCATTCTTCTGCAATAGTTTAATTTCTATAGAAACCAGTGGTTGGTTGTGTGCTGTTTTTGTTGTGGGTTTGTTGGTTTTTTTCCCTCCTAGTGCATTCTCCTAGAATGTGCCTTTGCCTCTCAGTAAACCCTTCTTTCTATTAAATGTCTCTGTATTAAGCCCCCAAGGAACTGAACAAGCGAAAGGCAGATGGAAACAATAGGCATTCCATGTTCAAACCTACAACCTACAGAAAGTTCATTTGTCAAAAGTCTGAGGAACACTTCCAAGGAGGTGGCTTCATAAACAACATCCACATGGGGCAGATCTGACTTGCACTACTGCTTTTCATAGACATATTCCGTAAGAATTTAATAGGCTGTTTACTCTTCAATTAATAGTTAAAGCAACATTTATAGAATTTTGTTCCAAATCCCAGTCTCACTTCTTCTCTCCTCCCCCTCCCACCCTACTTTTTAAATCTCTTTTACATGCACCAACTACTTTCCTTCTTTTTACAGAAGACTTATCCTGGCCCCTCTCTTGAGACCAAAGCACTTTCAAACATTTTGAATTCTTTTTTTTTTTTAACTTTTTGAACTATTTTTGTACCTGTTGAATTTGAGCTCCTTCATTGGTAAGTATGCAAATTCTATCCACCACAGTATCAGTCTTTGAGATATCAATCACTAATGCCAGTGTAATAGTGTTGAAAGTTAATTTAACCATCTGACATTTAACCATATGCCTGGAAGATAAAAGTTACTCTGGTTGGTACTGTCTAGCAGACAGCATACTTGCTTTTTAAAACTCTAATTACTTATGGTAAATGTTTACCTTCATTTCTTGGCTTTGTATTAATGCAATATTTTTAATGTGATTAAGATGCTGATTCTGTAAAGCTGTGAAATCACTTTGGCTCCTGTGGACTTCAACAGCTTCCCTGATCAGACCCCAGGTTAGTGGCAAGGAAAACAGGGAAGACTTTGTTGATATCTGAGTATAGGAACCCTGTTTTGAGTACCTGACAATACCTAAATTTGTTCAGGTGTAATCCAGAGCTGAGACCAGTAGAGTTGAAGAGCTATCAGCCAGCTACTCATAGGTCCTACATGTGCAGGACATAGGTGCCTAGAATACGTGTTCTTATACCAGGCCACATCTGTTCAGCTTCCACCTAAACACCTTCTGAATATATAGATTGTCAAAATAGGCAGCTGATTCAGAGTGCTCTCATCATATAACTGGAAGTAACTAGTTTCTGGATTTGGCCAATTTGAATTTATCTAGGGCACCCAAATCCTGTATCTGGAGCTTAAAATACAAGGCAGTAGTTTCTGGTGCCTAAGGAAGGTGACTAAATTGTGTCATAAGAAAATTATTCACTCACAAATGCAAGATTCAGTTTTTATTCTGTAGTTAATCAATGGCTGTGTATTGCTCTGCAAAATAATAAAGTGTTAGAAGGTGACGTGAAACCAGAGGTATATTGCATACATTTCTATGAATAATCTTGCACTAAAAATGCATAACAAATTCTTAGCCTCTGGATTTCGAAGCAGCATTTGCAAATAATAGACCTGGAAGACTGGAGACAACCCCAGAAAAGTGGAGGCTGTGGCATGTAGTTTACCATGTGCCAAAGAACATCATAATTTCTGCCCAAGAGACATCAAATTCATCTGAATGAACCACTTCTCAGAACTTGGATCTCCCCCGTGCCTTAGCTGAATGGAGGTGCAGGGGTGTGAAGGAGCATGAAGCCAGTGGCATGTTGACAGCTTTGGTTAAGGTTTCTCTGGTGGAAGTACTTGTCTCTAAGATCACCAGTAAAGTTTTGTCTGTTATGACTATGGAAGCTGTTAGCTTTGCAAGGTTTGACCAGTACAAGAAGAGAAGTTGCAATCTTACCCTACTGTAATGTTAGATAGGAGCACAGACTGGATGTAGTCTTAAAATGGATCCAAGTCTGCTCATGGCAGCTCCTAAGTGTGTTTATGGCTGACACAGGAGCTTTCACCTCCCAGACTTGAGGCCAAAATGCTCCATCTGTAAGATGCTGACACAGTCTATGCGTTTCATTGCCCTCTGGTGGCATGTCCACCAGAATTTAAGACTATTGCTCTTACCAGTTGCAGGAGTCTGTGCTCCTTGTGTAAGAGAAGCAGCTGAAGAAGCAGAGAAGGAGCAGAGAAGAAGCAGGGGAGTATCAGTCAGGGCCTTGTTTTTTAAGAACTGTTGACTGCTACTGCTTTAGTTTACTGTGAAAGTTGTAAAAGAGAAAACAATGGGTCAAGGTCAGCTACTAGTTATCTCTGTGCAAATCTAGAGACTTCTGCTGAAGCCAGACTCAGAAATTTGGATTTATACCTGTGCAAACAGAGTTGGAAAGTGGCTCAGAAGGACAGGGAAATTTTAAACTACTTGAACATTACTGCAGTAAAGTCACGAGCCTGTGCTTGCAGCACATAGGGTGCCTCTTAAGGCACAAAGAAGAAAAAAACAATTCTCAGTGATAATCCGAGTGTGTTCAGTACCGTATAGTCACTGAAGCCAATAGTCAAGTGGACTGAATCTAGAACCCTTGTCTATAATAGTTACCATGTGCAATCTGAAGTGTAGCACCTTGCCTGCAGCCTTAAATCATTTACAGCCCTTGACATGTTACATTGGATTTTAGCAGATAAGGTCAGATGCTTCTTTCAGTTGAGCTGGTCCTAGTAGAGTAAACCTATACTTATACCCATGGATCTGCTGTCAGAGATGTGGGAGTATATGAGTGTTCAACTGTAAAACATTACTTTTTCATTCTTGCTAGAAATGGTTCTGAGGAGAAAAATACTGTGAAAAGGAGTGACAATCTTGGAATCAGATACTGTAGGTTTTGTATGTGTTGGTTTATTGACTTCAGTGGCTGTCTGCTGATACATATATTACGGATCATTTGCATGTCTGTGGTATTTTTATAGGTGGGAAAGAAGTCAAATCTATTTAAGTGCTTCCAGGAATAGGTTGTTACAAGCCATGGCAAAAGCGTGGTAGGAAGTGAGCCAGAGAAGCAACGCTTTTTCCATTTATGCTGGAAGAATTTTGTCTCCATAAGGTTATCTGTTATCAAAAAAAGTCCAGACCAGGAGAGGCAATGTAGAATTTTCTTTGTGGATTGTTGGTATCTCAGCTACTTTTTCTTGCATTTGTCATGGAATATATTAATATAGTCGTATTCCACAGTCCACACAGCATGTCAGCTTTGAGACAAGCACTTTGAAATGTGCTCACAGATGATAAATTGCACACTATGTCAACTACATCTTTGTCATGAGATTCTGTTTTCTATTTATAGTTGAAATGAAACACTTGAGAAAATTCTAAACCAAAGCAATTTCACAGAAATCTCGTAAATTTTTCCTTATGTATATATCAGTGAAAAGACCCTCCTGTGCTATCTCTTTGCTCTGTGGGATTCCAACAATCAAGTTCTGAGATCAAAGTAGGATGCTCTCAAGTTTGTGAAACTTATAATGTGTCCATGTAATCTAGCTAGTGTGCCTTTGGAGTATGTTCCCTTTGAAACGTTAAGGGGAAAGAGCACTTAACCATAACAGAGTGCAAATACATACAAAATTTGATACAGTTTTTTGGAATTAAAACCCATTATCTCCATAAGAGAAGAGATTATTTAGTTACTGCTTTGGCTTGTCTAACTGGCTTTGTTTGAAGCTGTCAGTGATGTCTGTGATGTGCTTTGCCTTTGTTTCACCCTCTTTTTAGGATGACTTCTTTTTCACTTATATGTCTTGAACACCTAATCTGCTACAACAGAGTTGTGGGTAGCAAAAATTGGAAAAAGATAAATTTTTGGAGATAGCACTAGGTATGCTTTGAAGCTAGAAATGCAGCTGTGGCTTGTTGTGGTTTATTTTTCTTTTCTCTGATTACAGCAGCCTACTTTAGGAAAAGCATGTCTGAGTAGCAGCAACTATGCACTCTGATGGGAGATCTCTCACCTCCCACTGGCCTAGACAGGGCAGGACATTCTGTAATCTGCTAAATGATTATTTAAGTTAAGTAGGCCTTTTGCTTTGGGCCCTCACGTCTTCATGGATAGAAAGCACAAGGAAACTTTCTTGCCTCAGAGAGAATCATCCAAGCAAGGATCTAAGATCAGTAAAGTACATGCAGGAGAGAGGAAGTGCTGTCTGATCAGTATCCTCTGTATGGGTTTCAAACAAGAGCTTGCTTGAGAAAGGTCTTGTAGCTGTCCACATGGTGAGCAGAGCACTTGTCCAGGAGGGTCCAGATCTCTGAACCCCACATCCTGGGGAAGCCTGGAGCAAGAGCAAGTTGCACTTTTCTTACAGTTGTGTAAGTGGCTTTATATGCGATACTGGTAGAAGTGTTTTCATTTCTGTGGCCTTTGTGGCTTTCCTTTACTACTTCTGGGCTTCTCAAAGTATGCTTTCCACCCAGCTCTCCCTTCTTAAATCTAAGAGGAGATTCGGTGGTTTATTCCATGTTTGAATACATATAACTGATTTGAAAGGCAGCTCTAACTTGAACACTAGAATGGCAGGTGAATCTGAAGATGTTGATACTTCTTCAAAATGCTGTGTTCCTACTTCTGACTCAGCTCTAAAACTGTAGTGAAAGTAGGGAGGTCTTGGATTTAAATTGCCTTCAGCTCTGTAACCTTAACCATCCATTGATCTGAGTGCTGTGATCTAGTTTAGAAGTGTTATGTAGGGCAGTAACTGACAAAGAAACCATTGTGATATGTGTACTGCTCTGGGAAGGCTGAGATAGTTACTGAAACTCAGTTGGACTGTAAAGGTAATTGATGATATTTAACAACATTTTTACAGATAGTGAGCTAATAACTTGTGCCCTGCCTTGCAAGGTGGTAGTATCAAGTGTCTTTCTTTAAAAATGGAGGAAGAGATCTTTAAAAGCTACAAATAAAAAATTTATCCTGATGTTCTTTACATTAATAAGACCATCAAAGAGAACATAAAATCCAATTTCCTTGTTTTGGAGACAGCACCATAAAAACAGTTTGGCGCTTTTTTAAAAAAAATTTTTTTTCTTTCTTCCATCTCTTCTCAATCATCTCTGTCTCTTTCCTTCTGTTCCTATTCAATGCACTTGTTCTATGCACTCTTCTGTCAAATTTTGGATGACCTTAGAAAGTGAACCTCCCTCCACATTCAGTTTGCTTGTACTGCCAGTTTTCTGCCAGCATTTTGTTTAATCAGGCAGCTTCCTCTTCTGCAACTGGTCTGTCCTGTTTAACTAAATCTTTTCACCCAGAGCAGCAATACTGTTTTGCTAAACTGTTGTGTTGGCAGAGATTACTAAAGATATCTGTCTGGATGCTGATGTGATATGCACTTGGGTCAGCATCTTTAACTTTTACTACATGGTTTTGTTGTTAGCTTGTTTGTTTCAAATACTTGACTGTTATATTTGCAGTGATGAAAAATAAACTAACTAGCATCCGGCTCCAAAACTGTTGGTGGAGGGAGGGTTACCCACTTGAAAACAAGCAAGAAGTCTTACAAATATTTGGACTGATTAATTCATGAACTTTTATTTACAGAGCTCTATTGTGCTATAAAGCCATTCATTGACCAAAAGAGTACATTGTCCATTTAGTTACTGTTTTGTATCTTGTGTCAAACAAAAGCCACTGCCTCCTACAACAGTAACAGCTGAATATTTTCACTGCTCATGCAGTTTCCTCTTCTAGCTGCTGGATCATCAAAAATTCTAATCAACTCTGATCTAACGCAAAGTACTGCATGGCATTCATCATCTGTTTTAGCCTTTAATGCACCATGCAGGTTTTAATCAAAGGTATGCAACCATTAGCAAAAAAGAAAGACAAGAATTATGATGGTGTCCTAAGCAGAGCTCTCAAGCTGACATCACAGGCATCAGATAAGTTCACCTCCCCCTGCTGAGTACAAGTACAGGAGAATAAGATCAGTCTTTTTTGAAATAATTGCAGGAGAGCACCACTGAGGTTTCAAGGCCATGACTTCTGTTGTTCTGTTTCAGTACTAAATGCTAAGACTTATTTGCCTGGCTTTCCTGAATATTGAAAACAAATGTTGGCACTGTTGCCTTAGTGTGTGGGGGGTTGCTGGATCATCTACTCAGTTCAGCGTATGCCTGTGTCTTCCACTGTTGTAAGAGGGAGCCAAGGAGATTGGCAGTGACTGGCAAAACAGAGCCCTGTGCCTTCCTTGAAACAACCAGAGATTCTGGTGTCTCACCTCCTCCTAAACAAGCCCCATTAGTCACCTTTCCTCTTTTTTTTTCTTAATGCAGAACTAGCTGTGTCACTGTTGGCTTGGTGGGTAGAATTGCATACATGTTCTCTTCTTCCATGTAAGCAGCAAACTTATCCTGTTTCTCCTGGATTTGGTCTCTGTTACAGCATGTCTTGCTTCCTTGTTTGTTTAACCAGAGATATCTGTCCCTAACAGGATGGCAAACAGCCCCCTCCTGCCTTTCCCAGGCTCACTACTCACAAAGCACCAGGGTTTCATTTGACTGTAAGGATACACATTCTATACCAGGTCAAGAAGTTTCTCCTCCTGCTTCCCCGTCCACCCAGCCCAGTAAATCAAAACCAAGCATGGTATCAGGCTTTGAATCAAGTTTGCCATAGGGAACAGGCAGTGGTCCACACTGCAAAATTGTTTGATTTCTGCCTAATTGAGGAAGGATGAAAGTATTCTTTTTAGGGAGGGGAGCAGGCTGTGGACACAGTAGGAAGATCTTTCTCCTGCCTTCATGAACTTATGAATGTACTTTGCTGGGGTTGGCTTGTGTGAGATTGATAGACCTCACACTCCCTTGTGTGTCCTGAGCAAAGCTGTGTTTCATTGGATTTGAAGGTTGGCTAGCCTGAGACAACTGCAGTTTTCTCAGCCTTCCCCTTTGCCTTCTTCTTCCTTCTCCTTGGTTCTGGTATTGGCAGAGTTTTCAAGGGTTCTGGCTTAATACGCAGTTGTGACCTGTGCCAGCTTGTAGCATTTCCTTGAAGCCATGATGGCAACAGGGAATGAAGTCATGTATCACTCCTTTGGCTGTGCCCCACACAGCTGGGATGGGCAGAGGAGGGAGCTGACAGTTACCCAGGGAGTCACTTTTTAAATTGGTGATCTGGAGGCCTTTGGGTTTGTGAATCCATGCAAATGGTATGTGGGTGGAATTCCTCCTCAGGCCAGCTCACATGGGGTATGAACTTGGTGAATTATATTGACTTTGGGGTATGCATGAGAATTTCCCCATGTCATGGCAAACGTAGAGTACAGTGCTATGGGCTCAATTCCCTCCTAAAAATTATTACCACTAGCTGGAGGTGGCCCTGGACAGACATTAAAAATTGGTCTTTTTAATATGTTGTCTGGGGGCCAATTCTACTCGTGTGCTTTGTTTGTTGCACAGCTGTTGGTTGGAGGCGGCGCTCAGTAGGACTATATGTGTACTTGCCTGCATTAGCCCCTGTTCAGCCTCCTGCCAGATGGAGGTCCCAGACATGCCTGGGCTTTCACACTATCAGAAACCCTATGTAAATTGCTGTCTTTGATTTCGACGTGGCCTTTAATGTGCAACATGTGTGTCTTTTAATGACCACCTCTGGCAGAAGCTTAATTTGGTTGGGGGGTAAAGGATGCTTTAAAACTACCTGCACTTCCTGTGTCTGGCTTGCACACAGCTATGTGTGGAAGCCAGAGATTTTCCACAGCACAAAACAGTGGGATTATATTTCCAATTTCCTATTTAAGTAGGCTAAAAAATAAACAAGTTCCTGTTGTTTTAACCCAGATAGGTAATTTGATTTACCCCATTTGTAGATATTGGTCCATCATAGCAGTGTGTTGTTGTGAGTTCCAGAGGTGGATAATCAGCAGCACAGTTGTAAAGATCCGGTTCCAGGTCACAGACAAGTAATGGAAAAACAGCAGTCACTGAGGATTTGATTTACACACTGGAATGACTATGTGATAGCCCCTTTTGTGAGGAGGAAAGTCTCCCTCTGGAGACTACATTCTAACCAGTAGCAAACATTCAAGCTCCCTGGTGCTTCAGATGTCAATTATACCAAAGCCTCTTATTGTATAATGCAGGTCTGTTATAATAATACTGTCTGGAACAGCAATAATAATGTTGAATGAATTTTCAAACACTGGAGATGGGAGGGGGAGGTTGATCAATATAGCACTAATGATGACCTTGTCTTTCACTGAAATAATTGTGATGGGGTTTATAGCACTTCCTTCCTATACCATGCTGTGCAGCAGTGTTAGTTTACTACCTGCTGTTATTGCTTTTGTATAAAAAGGTGTTAAAAAGAAACGTCTGTCAAGTTTTAAGGCTGTGAGTCTTTTTTAATGCAGCAGGGTTGCTCTAGCCAAGATGGTCTGAAGATATGAGAGATATAATGTTGACAGCGAGAAGTGAAATCTTTTATTAGACACACTAACATAGGAATAAAGAAGCTTTTGGGCTTAGAAACCAGTAGTAAGGTCCCAATTTTTATAGTGAATTACTCATACTTTACCATAAAGATGCCACTGGAAGGACGGGTTTTTTTCAAGTGGACTCATTCTGCTTTCTTGGGTATACAAAGGTATCTCCTTCAGGTGGAAATGTGAGCTCTTGAACACATGAGGGTTCAAAAGAAAAGCTCTCTGGCACTCTAGGCATGATTTCTATTTATTGGATCTATTTATATGACCCTATTTCTTGCCTGATAATTATATGGGGTTTTCTCTGTTATTCCACTATGTCTATAGCATGCATGCTAAGATCTATTGGACCTATGGGAAGCCATATCTTCATGTGTTCCTGAATGCTGGTGGAGAAAGCAAAGAAAACCCTGTTAAGGAGGCTGATAACAGTTTGGTGTTTTATTTTTCTTTGTTATTTGTTTTGTTTTGGTGTTTGGTGTTGGAGTTTTGTTTGTGTTTTTTGTTTGTTTTGTTTTTTAGTTTGTTATATACTAAGTTCTAACATTTTCTGCAGTATTTCAGAGTTACTTTATTTCTCAGTATGCTGGAATGATGAATTCTACCCTTTTTTATTTTCTCTTTGTGAAGAGAAAGAAATTGAAAGAAAATATAGCCCAAGTCTAATGATAAAAATCCTGTCTGTTGAAGCTCTTCATTACGGTACTTTTCAGAACAGAAAAGACGAACTGCTTTTACAGTGGCACAGGTCCAATCTCAAACAAGAATCAATTGCTTTGCCAACACTGAACACAAAAGATGTTCATTGTTTGCAAACTGAATTTTTCTTAGTGTGTGAGCAAAACCAATGATCAAATTATTTTTCTTTTTCTTTAGAGAAACCCCTGCAGTGAAAAAAACTGCAGCTGATTCTGTGCTTCCCATACTGGTTTGCAGGAAGGCTTCTTGCTTCACAGTGTGATTTCTTCATAATAGCTGCATGACAACAGTATGCCAATATTTTGAAAAAGCAGTGGCCAAAGTTATAACGCCATTGCTTATGTTAGCTACTCACTGCTGGGTTTTTTTATTTTCTTGAGGAAATAAATTTGTCTTTGGGTTCATACTCTTTTGATGCTTACCTTGTTATATATAACCAACCTGTGTCTATGTCTGTCCATCTATGTATACAAATTTTGACAGGAGTAGAGGGACCTTCCCAGGCCTGTCCCTTCCTGCAACAAGTAACTGCATTGTATCGTGCTTAGTATCAGCCATGTGAAAAATAAGGAAAGTATTTCCTTTTTTTTGTAATATCTAAACATATTTCTGCCTGACTTCTCCCCATTGCTGTGCCAACATTGTCTTTACATTCTTCTTTCCTCCCTCATATACTTCCTCCTTGGTAGATTTGCAGGGAGTAATAGCATTCTTTTCCGTGTGTTTGGCTGCTGAGCCAGTATCTGACATTATAAGGTCATTATGGAGTATCAAAAACTCACCCAGACATCCATGTTTAAACCCTAGGCCATGATGGATATGGCATGTACCTAGAGTCATCCTGACTATGACTGCAGTACTTTGTCCATTAAGGACTGGATTCCAATTGGAGGCTGAGGATGCTAATTTTGCAAAGTTGTATTTATTCATTAGCCATACCCTCCCTGTAGAGCCTTTCATAGGATTCCCTGATACAGAATGCAGCTCCGTGCAAGAGAGCAGGCTCTACATGTTCAATGGAAAAGCAGTTCCACTTGCTGACAAGCAAGCAATGTTGACGCTGCATTGGCTATGTAAGTATTAAAGCTGCATCGTTTATTTGAATCTTGCCTATGTGCCTTCTTATGCAACATCTCCCAGTTGGCTGCCATTTCCTCAGAAGTCTTTGCAGCTGAATGACACATTGTAAATTATTCCTTGGTTTGTGGAGGTGTTCAATATTGGAAATTCAAGCTGTACTGCTTGTTTGTTATTGGTCATGTGGCACAGTTTTCCTTCCCTGACTGAATGAGCTTAGCAGGTCAAAAATTTCTGTTGAATCCTCACAGGAAGTTATTTGAAAACTTTCTGCAGAATACGCAGCGTTAAAGATTTGCTTGCTCCTGCACATTTGCACTTGGTATAACACAACCACAGGAATGCTGGTAGAAAGCTTAACAGGGGGTTGTGTATGTAGTAGCCCATATTTGTACTAGGGAACCCTACAGAAAATTGTTTGCAGTATTTCTGAACAATCATGTTAGTAGATCAGCAAAAAACCTCCCTCACTTGCCATTTGCTGATATGTATCTCAAGAGGAAACACATCTTTTATGAAAATCTTTGCTAAATATTTAACAAAAGGCTGTAATGAGAATTTCTTTCCTATACGTTATATATACTCATACATTTTCCAATATCTAGTGTTACAGGATATTCCCTGTTTCTCTTAGTAAGATGTTATACTGTATCAGTTATGACATTTATCAAATACAAGAAAGGGCATACATTTTGTGAAGCATTCTGCTTTACTTCTATTTGCAGATTTTTTTTCCTCCTGCTTGTTCACTAATTGGCAGCGCTGACTAATTTGTAATCTGTCTTCCCACTGAACCAGTGAGTGTTCTGTGTGTATATGCATATGTTTACAAAGTCTTAGGATTCGTCTATATGGTAACTAGAACCAAAGGAAATAACTGCATTCTAATTAATAATATTTTGATTAAGGTCTGTTTGTAGGCCCTGATTTTGATGTAATTTAAGCTGATAAAAGAAATCACATTTAGCTATATGAAAATGGCTCTGAAATCTCTGTCTCATGCTAACTACTGATGAAATGTTAAGGGTGTGATTTACAACCGATTTAATTGGATTGGTTTCATTTACCATCTAAACAAGCCCTTAAATGTTGGAGTGTTTACCACCTGTTGTGACTCTTACCTTACAGAGATTTTTGTTCACAGGCAAGGAGGATTTGCACTCTAATGAGAGAGAAAAAGTATGGCTATAAATGTGCATCTCGGCGTATACATGCTATTAAGCTTACTCCTGGAAAAATGTGAAGCTTTTTATAAAATTTACAATGAATTTTAACGTGTTGATGGTGATTTCTGGCTAGCTTCTGACAAGTAGTGCATTTACTTCTCATCACCAGGATAGTTAATATGTGGAACAAAGTTTCTTTATAGTTGTGTTATATCATACTAGCTGCTCTTCTGCTGCTGCTGTACAAATATAGGTCTTGTAAAAGGTTTTGAGGAACTCTGAAAAAATATCCTGAAAAAAAATCCTCAAAAAAATATGAAGGATTTTTTAAAATTTACATGGGATGTTGCTTTTTGGAGTCAAGTCTTTGGCACAGTCAATGGGAAAGATATAAGACTGAAAGGTCTATACTGGCGAAACCCTGGGAGATATTTTGATGTAACTAGTTTGGACAGTTGACACAACTACTTTCCTCATAGTCTTCTCTGCAAATACAATAAGTTGAGTCTTCCTTTGCTAATCTCCTGCAATAGTTCTGTCTTATTTGCCATCCTGCAGAACACATGGTGATTGGGACTTGAAAAGAAAAGTCTATGGCACCCTGTTTGAGGTTCGAGGACTTATATCTAGGAAGAGGCAGAATCCATGTAAGTGGGGCAAAAGCATCCTTGCCAAGAGGCTGGCCAACTTGGTGAGGAGAGCTTTAAGGTAGGAATGACAGTGGAGAAACAGGATGACCCACAATCAGGTGAGAAAACATGGATGAAACCAACCTCCAGGCTGTTAAGGAAAGGGTACAGGGTGATGCGGACAAGACAGATCTGTTGAACCCAACAGGACAGAATTAAAGGAGTCTCACCACAAGTATATGCACACAAATAAAGAAGTGCTTAAAGGACAGCGTGAAGGGGGAAGACTTGTACCTTACCCTGAAAATCAGCACAACTGGGTGCCTATCTGAAATGTCTGAACACAAACATGCACAACCAGGTGAATTAACAGGTCTGCACACAGTTAGAGGTCAGTGATCTCCCTTGGGATCACAGAGATGTGGCAGGATAACTCTCACAACTGGAACGCTGCCATGATCTGATAGAAGCTCTTTTGTAAGCAGAGGTCCAGACATCAAGGAGGAGCATTATCCTTTATTTATATGTAGGAGAGAAGCAAGAACACATGGAGCTATGCCTAGTGATGGATAAAGCCAGCTGAGAGCTTGTGGATCAGAACAGGAGGACAGAACTTTGTTTCAGTCCTTGCTGGTAAGATTTACCTCAAGAAAACCCAGGTCTTTGAGATGAGTGGGAAAGACTGGAGCAAGGGGAACCTGTCCTCTGTGAAGAAGGATCCCTTTGGGGAAGGTTTAAACAAACTGGACACGAGTGGGGCTTCATGACTGCTGAGGGAGCTGGCCAATGTCACTGTGAGGCCACTCTTAATAATCATGGGAAATGGGGGAGGTTCTGGAAGACTGGAAGAAAGCAAATGTCACTGTTATCACTGATAAGGACAAGGAGGACCCAGGGAACTACAGGCCAGTCAGCTTTATCTCAGTCCATGAGGTGGTGGAGCATATAATTCTAGAAATCATTTCAGAACATATGAAGGACAGCAAGATGGTGGGGAGTAGTCAGCATGGATTTATGAAGGGGAAGTCTTGCTTAAGCAACCTGATTGCCTCCTACAGTGAGATGATTGGTTCAGTAGATGTGAGGAGTTTACCATGTCTTCAATACGTCCTTCGATAGTGTATCCCATAACATCCTCACAGACAAACCCAAAAAGTACAGAATAGGTAAGCAGATAGTGAGGGGGACTGAAAACTGTCTGAACTGCTGGATTGTGATCAGTGGGTGGAGCCAGTCACTAGTGGTGTACTGTAGGGGAACATAGTAGGGACAATACTGTGTAACATCTTCAGTGACATGATAAAGGGCACCTTCAGCAAGACTGCAAATGATACAAATTGGGGAAGAGTGGTTGATAGTTCAGATGGGTGTGTTCCTATTCAGAGGCACCTCAACAGGCTGGGGAAATGGGCAAAAAAAATTAATAAAGTTCAACAAAGGGAAATGGTCCTAGGGAGGAATAGCACCATGCACCAGGACAGGCAAGATTTAATCTGTTGGAAAGCAGCTTTAAAGAGAGTTTCTTAAGCAGGACAAGCTGCCTGAGAGGCAGCAGTGCAGTACTGCAGTGAAGAAGTTTAACACCCCCTTGGGCTGCACTAAGTAAACCATCACCAGTAGGTCAAAGGAGATGATCCTTTCCCTTCTTTCAGTCCTGGTGACAGCTACCTGGAGTTCTAGGTCCAGTTTTGTGTTCTGGAGTGTCCAGGAAAGGGTGATGAAGATGATTAAAGTACTGTATCTGACATTAGGAGAGGATGAGAGAGATGGGACTAGTCACCCTAGACAAGAGAGGATGTGAGGCAGGTCTTTTCAATGTGTAAAAATACCTTTTGAGGCAGCAGTGAAGACAGACTATTCTCAATATTGCTTGGTGTATGGACAAGTGGTAATGGGCACAAACTGAAACACAGGAAATTCCATGTAAACATAAAAGACAACTTGTGTAGTATAAAACTGGAACACTGGAACAAGTTTCCTAGAGAGATTGAGGAGCCTCCATTCTTGGAGTTACTCAAAATCTTACTGGACCAACCTGCTCTCGTTGCCCCTGCTTGGACTACAGACGTCATATTACACAAACTCCAGAGGTCCCTTCACATTCAGGAATTCTATAAATCCACAATTTTTGCACTGTTCTCTACTTAAGGTAAATTTTGGTTGTGGATTCTGCTAGATAAATTCTTTTACAGCGAAACAAAACTGAAACAACAACAGCAAAAAAAAATCAGTCTGAACTTAAACTGAGATGGCCTAGATCACACCACCACCAACAGATTTGGGGAAATATATTTAAAGAAACACAACAACTCAAAAGGAGGAAGTCATCCTCCTTTCCTCCAAGGCATGTTTGCCCCTACTTCCACCATTTACTTCCTTTGTCTTTGACCCCCAGTAACTCATTACTTTGTCACTTCTTTTCCTCTTCGATGTTCCACACTGCTCTCTGTGTTCTCTCTCTGCAATATTATACATTACCACCCCATTAGGTTCACCCTTTTCTGCTGACCCATGTCTCACATTAGAGTCTGATCCAAGCAAGAAAGCCAAACTGGGACATGAGCTATGAGCTCAGGGACAAAAGCAATGATCAAGGTTTCAATAGGATTTGCTCCAACCTTGTTGCTTTCCTCAGATGCCGAGAAATCGGATACCTTTAGGCATCAAGTTCTGTCATCTTAGTCATTAATTTTTTTCTTTGCTCCTTCCATTTTCCCCACTGCTTAGCCCCAAATTCTCTGTGATCTCTAGGATGCCATAATTTAATAACTACTTTATAATTTCCCAGAGTTCATTAGAATTATGGATTTTTCTGCCTACAGATTACTGGGATCATTAGTGCTCAGCTCTTAACCACCTCGTCATTCCATCCAGATTCAAGATGTAAAAATGGAATATATTATTTGGGTGGAGGTCTCTATTGCTCATATGCTGTCATCAGTGAACATCTCAAATTGCTTCATATGTTGGTTTTCACAGCATTCTTCTTTAATGGCTTCCAGCACCTCTGTTCTCAAGCTTTAGTGGATTCAAGATGCTAGATTAAATCAGTAAATGAGCCTCTATGACACATGTGTTTTTTGACCTTCATATGCTCCCTCTCATTAAGGCTGTTGTTTGTCACCTTTCTGTATTCGGAAATGTTACAATTCATCTATAAGGTGAAGAGTAACCTAAATTGTATCTGCCTACCTCAGACACATTCTCTGTTCTCCCAGTCTACCCCTTATTTTCCATTCTTTCTAACCTTGGATGTGTCTGCCATATATTTACATTTACAATTTATGTAAGTATTTTATTCAGCAACATAGTTTGTATTTGGTCGTCTCTTTAAAATGCCTTATAATTTGGGTTTTTTCCTTCAGAGCTGACCCTGAGAATTTCAGAAAGACAGACACATCTTTTAGGATGTCAATTGAAGTCTTTAACTGGATGACCCATTTGTGCCAGCAAGTGAGCAGACTGATTCTCTGTACAAGCAGGTACCCCTTTCATAAACAGAGCCTGACAAACTACTAGTATCATTACTTGGCAGTTTCACTGTTTCTTGCTGGTACAGGAACCATTAAGAAAAAAACTAATTCAACTTATAAATAGCTTATTAGTTCTACTGCAAAATAATCTGTCTGTGTCCTCCTAATTCTCAGAACACTGAAGTTTTGTGTTGGTGTAAAAATAATACTAATTAAAAAAAAAGGCAAGAGGAAGACCAACACAAACAAAGCAAAAGAGCAAGACCACATTATATCGTAAAAGTGTGTGTATACTACTGGTTTTAAGTTGTATCCAGTGTGTTCTATCTGTAAGAGGATATCTTCATATTTTCATGCTTTTAAAGGTTTTAGTAATATTAGATAGGATATTGTGCCTAGTGGTGTTGTCTCTATTTTGTGAACCTAGAGAACACCAGAATTCTTGGAATGTTCTGTGAGTTGACAGGTAGCTTGTGTCTACAGGAAGAGCCCATATCACAGACTCTCTTTGCCATGAATTCTCTAGAGCTATCTGGAAATAAGTATATGAATTTTACAAGGATTTTACTTTAATAGCTCAGTCTCTTACTTGGAGCCTTAAAGCACGTTGTTCTGTCAAGGTAATAATGTGTTAGACTTTGACATACTTTTCACTTGTACTTTTTGGCAAAGAGGAGGCAGGAAAAGGTGGGGTTTTTCAGATGTTTCTAGAAACAGCAAGCTGTTTAATTTCTTTTGGTAGCAGTTGGGATTTCTGCTTCTGAAAGTTATACTGTGGGGACCATAACCATTGACTAAATTCATGATAAATCTGTATTTCTTCTTTGGATTAGGTTATGCTGCAGTAAGTCATGAACTTGAGAGTTATAGGGAGACTTGTGTTGTTTTGAAGACACAGGGGGAGGATGCTGGTATTAGGGCACTGGAGTTAAAACTCAAAGTGCAAACAAGTCATAGTGATAAAGCTCACTCAAAGAAAGGATGAAGATTTCTTAGACTTACATAGTGCTTTGCATCAGGATGCTGCTAGCCATTAGATTTTGCACACCTCCCACTTTAGAGCAGATTAAGCCACCTTTTTTGTCTTTTGAATGGAAAGTGTAGTGTATAGAACTGAAATGAAATGTTATAATTGGTAGGACTGAAGACCCGGGAGACAGAAGAACACGATCATGGTGTGGCATGCCATATGTAGCCAGGTAAATTTGGTCTTTCCACAAGCTCCTTTCTGAGATTCCTCTTGGCTTTTAGTTCTCTACAAGCAGCTTGTAAACATTTCAGCAGAGATTATGTTGCAATGAATCTCTTGCAAATTAAGTCTGATTTATCCAAGTTAAATTCTGTTTCCAGTACTGTTTTAGATTTAGGACAATTAATTGCGGCAATAATAAAATCAAGGGAAGTTGCATGCAGAAAGGGAATACTAGAGCAAAGAAATGAACATTATTGCAAATACTGGAGGGAATCCTTGCCTGGCAAATGTGGTCAGAATTCTCCTGGACTAAGATCTATCCTGAACAATGTACTTAAGTTACTTAAATCTTTGTTAAATCAACACATTTTTGAAATTGCAGAGGGATTTGACTGTTCACATCATCTTTGTTGACAATTTATTGTAACAGACTTCTTTCTGAAAAAAAATATATTTTATCTGTCTAAAGGCTTCTCCCTTCCTCCAAACACTTGTAATTCTGTTGTAAAGCTATTTAATCACTTTTGCAGAATCAACATGGTAAAAATGAATGAGGTCTGTGAAAGGAGAGATGAGTTAGCAGGAACTGATCTATAGAGAATGTTTAAGAAGTATTATTTGTCTCATGCCTGTTCCCCTCTGCTAAAAAAAATACATATTTAAAATTTATTTCAAAAGCTGATTAGAAATAACAGAAACAACCAGTGCTGTCTAGCATTTCTGTTTGTCTGCCTCATAATTATAGCATGATTATCTGGATTTTGTTAAACGTTTTCCTGGTGCTGAAATAATTTTAAATGCACAAACTACACACAACTATGCACAAGGCTACTGACATTATCTAAGGCACATCTATACTTTTTGGGTTTAAATATCAGGTTAAAGTGAATAGATAAAATACTGCTTGTGGGTGTAAGCCTCTTTAGATGTCAGTATGGTTGCTGACGAATCTTCTGTTGGTATCTTCCCTAAAAGTTGCTGCACTGCCAAATCACACAGAAACAAGTTTACATGAAGTCCTACACATGAGATATAAAGAAAAGTTTAGGGCTTTCTGGGTAGTTTGGGTTGGTTTTGTGGATTGGTTTGGTTTGGGATTTTTGGAGGGGTTTGGGTTTGGTTTTGTTTGGTTGGTTTGTTTTGGGGTTTGTTTGTTTTTTTCTTTCAGGATAATAGCTGTTCATTGATTAAGGGTGTTGCTCTGGATCGATGGTGTTGAGAACATCTGGAAAATCATTCCCATGGCTTTGCTTCTTCCCTTTGTCCCTTCGACCTTCAAATCTAACAGTCACTCATGCCTCTGCCTTGTGAGAGGACTTGTGGTTAAACAGTCTTTCAGCCTTGTAATTTGGCACATTGGATGACTGTCCACTTGAGTATGGACAAAAGTAATGAGCTGCCTTTAATACAGAGTGGTCTTTGGACCTTTAAAGGTCTACAAAACAAACCCAAAATGTTTGTTAACTCAAGTGAAGCTGTGGATGGTAAAGCTGAGTGCATTTTTAATGTTGCTCTTAGTAGGGGCGGTTGTGGTCAGGTAAAGAAATCCTACTCCCTCAGGAACACATTTAAATGATCTACTCCTTTTTGGAAGATGTCAATTGCATACTCAGTGTTGCACTTCATGTGCATCTAAAGGCTTCATTGACTCATGCCAAGAGATGGAAATTGGCCTGCTTGTTTTAATACATTCCTGATGATTTTGGTGGAAAATGTAAATGTGTGAAGAACATAAGATCCTTCCTACTAGCAGCTAAAAGGATACCATTTCACATTTGTTACTCTGGGGAATTGGGGGAAAAAACCCCAATACAACAAAAATGTACAAACAAACAAAAAAAATCCCAAACCCAACAAAACAGTAAGAGCAAGCTCTTGAAGTTAGAAAGAGACCAAGGAGGAAAAACTGTGGTTAACCTGAGAGCCACGTATCAGAGACTTTCCCATCTTCTAGGATCACAGAAGAGCCCAGGCTGGAAGGGATCTTGGAAGGTTCTTTTGTCCAGCCTTTCATGGGAGAGGAAACCTAAATGAGATTATCTAGCACCCCATCCAATCTTCCCACACAGCAAAGTTTTCTGGTTCTCCATACACTGTAAAGGGAAGAGTTTAGTAGTGCTTCCTAGCCCACCTCATCCGATTGCTGTGTCAGTGTTTTTCAATTCGACAGTTATTCTTTTTTTTATTGCATGTTTTTGTATTAGACATTTAGCTTTTTGCTGTAATTAGACATGGTGATTATAGTATCTTTTCATATTACACTAGAGTGTTCCTTTAATGCAGAAATCTAATAAAACAGAACACATAAAATACAGGAAAAAAAATAAAAAAAAGAAGACTGCAACGGTAATGCTTGGGTCTGAAGGAGCAAAGAAGCAGGAAAAAGCAAGCTGAAGTTATTGCTTTTGGCTTCAGCAACTCAGTTCATATTTTTTATTATTCTCCAAATTAGGTTTATTCATTTATTACAATTCACTGAATGAATTAAATGTAAAACCAATCCAGATTTTTAAAGACAGACATGTGTTGTATCTAAACTCAACTTTTTGTTGTTGTTCAATTGCTGAAAAACATTTTTCCTTTTAGTGTAAATGTTTTGTGAGGAAAGGGTTATGTGGGGTGAGGAAAGAGCACTCAGGATGGAAGAATAAGTAGTGGAGTATTTAATAGCACAGAGCAGATTTGTGTTGTTTCTTCATGGCAGTATCCAGTGATCAGCAGTGTAACAGCTTCCCTTTATCTAAGGAACAACACGTATATTCCACGTGGCCCCATCTGGGAGTTTGTTTCAGAACAGAATTACCTTCCTAATGATAAGAATGTTTGCTTGTGAAATTATTTTGGAAAAAAGCCATCTGCTAGGAAAAATAATAATAATAAAAAAATAATCCATGATTCAGAGAATAAAACTTTAATTACTGCTCCCTTAGGAGGATAGATGAGAAAGGAAGGGTCCAAGGAGCTGTCCCTGGAACATGTTTTAGAACAAACTGTTGGGAGTGACTATAATGTCATGCAGAGGCTTGTTGTTTGAGGTACGCCAGTCAGTTGTCTCCCAGGAAATTAATCAGGTCCCCTCCACCATCCTGGGCTCCAAGTGGTTCCTGACAGGGTGTGAGTAGTGCGGAAGGAGATTCCTTCCTGATACAAATGTAATCAGCTCTTGGTGGCATCTTAGTGGTACTGTCATGATAGAGTGGGATAGAAATGTCCTGAGGAAGCAAGTCATTAGCTGTTTGCCGAACCAAAGACAGTTCAAAGTAAAATGCTTTTAACAGTAGTTCAGTAGCTAATACTTTAGTACCTCAACAGAAGCAATAGAGATGACATCTTATCAATCAGATATTAGTCACACCTTCTATAAAATCCCTGATCCTGTTCAACATAGAGTTCTATGTAATAGAAGATTTCAGTTCAAGAAACACTAAAGGTTTAATGTACTCTCATTTTCACATGATTTTAAAAACTGGTTTGATTCTCCCAGTTGCTTATACAAGTATAAATCAAGAATAACTTCTGGAGTGACTGCATTCCAAAGGAAGCTTCACAAATTAAATAAATCCTCTACTTTGTTGCAGACCTGGGTGGAGGAGGGCAACTGTCTTTGTAAGTGCCGTGTTTGAAAGTGCACAGAAGATAAGATACACCAGCTGTGCTAAAACAAGCCATTTTCATCTCACAGATACACCCTGCAATTCTACTTTTTAATTTCTAGGCAATCACACTGCTGGAATCTTTTCCAGCCATTGAGTAAAATATATGTTTGTCTTGCAATTATGTAAATAAGGTAAGTGGTTAAGATTTAGACCTAGAATAACAACATTAACATCATTGTCCCTTCAATAAACAGCAAGCTTTGGATGTGATGTTGTTTTTGCTCTATATGTTCCATGCCACAGAAAAACACAGGCTGACACAGAGATGATGTGGTATTCTTATTGTGTTTAAAACGATATTTAGGCAGGGTAGCTCCTACTGCCATTTACATGTGTTCGAAAGGAAGCCCTGCTTCATCAATGGGAATGTGTCAGAATTTTGTAATAAAGCACGCTGTGTAATATATTTAAACACAGTCCAAATTAATTAAAGTGTAGTGGACGTGAAAGATACATACTCAATGTGACATTTCAAATAGGGAGAAAATATGATAATGAGCTATTTCCATGTGTTGCCATCCTTCTGGTTAAATAATACTTCTGTTTTCAATGAAGCCACTGAGCAATAACATTCATTTTTGGAGTTCCACAGCGGTTAGAACTGATTGTATACAGGCTGTAATCATTATCCTAATTCTGCCCAGGAAACCCTCTCTCCCCACCACGGGGAAATTTGGAATAAAAAGTCTCGTTCCAGGAAAAAGAATTTCCAAATAATCCTGGGCACCAGATCAAAATATGAGCTCCAAATCCGTTCCTTTTTCTTAATAAGAATCAGCACTTCGAAAAATGTTGCTCTGCAAGGAAGTAATTGCATTAGTCAGCCTCTTGGCACTGACGTGGGCTGGAGCCTTCTCTTAAAATGAGGCCCAGCCTCACCCTGCAGTGCATCCAAATACCCCAAAGATCCAAATAGCCCCAAGACCCCTGGCTTTGTTCTCACAGGCAGAAAACTAAAACACGGGACAAAAAGACAGATAGGGACCTGGAGACATAGCCTGTCTGATGCTGAGGCAGCCTTGGGTAAGACAGGCATCATATTCTTATGTGCTGAAGAGTAGAAGACAAAGTAGGAACTAGAAACAAAAGGTTACTTACTTCCATGCTACCCATTTCTTACAAAAGATCGCATCGCATGGATGCAGGGTCTTCAGCTAACTGTGTAGCCCAAAGGGCTGGTGATATGTGATTATGCTTTTGCCTCTTGATAGGTCTGTTCTTTTGATTATAGTGCTTATGATCAGGACAACTCCAACGTTCAGGACCTGACAAGAACTAGAAAGAGTCTGTAAGACCGCTTTGATTGCTTTAGACTGCAGTGGTCTTGCATTTAGTCTGGAGAATAAGCCTTATGTGCCTTTCACTTGAGTGATTTTTAGAACCATCCCAAAACATCCCTTTTTATTAAGGCTCTGATTATCTGATTCTCAGCAGTGAAAAAGTTGTGCATCATCGGTGAGGAACGAAAGACAAGCAGTACGCATTACTGTATATCGAAGTGTAATGCTGGAACCTTGATCTACAGGAACAGAAACAAGCCTTGCCTAGCACCTAGCCATTAAACCCTCCAAGAAACAATCTAACCAACATCTCAGAATGCACTGGGAGGTAGGTGTTGAAGTGCTTTTCACATGTTTGTGTTGATTTTATGTTGTTTCAACTTGTCCATTTGAGCCCTCCACTCCATCACCAACAGAACTATTTCTTTCACAGCTGCCCTTCAGTTAGGCAAGTCATCAGTATCAGTTTTAAGTAATGTAGTAGAGCCTATAGTGGAAACTATTAAAGTCAGTGTGGAACAGAATGGTCAACTCCTCTCTTTTGTTCAAAGACTACCCAGAAAGGGATCTATTTTCTGAAGTCCAGGGAGAGTAATTTATTTCTAAGATAGCTGTATACGCAACTTTGCATGTTAGCTCTGCTGAGTTCTACTGAATACCTGGGAACTGAGTCCCTTAGTGAGCTCGATGAACAGGGCAAGCAATCAGATGCCTACCTCCTTCCTGCTGATAACTGCTCTGTTGGCAGTACATTTCAGGTGCTCTATATTCCTCCCTCTTTGGGCTAATATTGTACCAATTGTTTTCTCCTATTCAGCTAAAGAACCAGAAGCAAATGCTCCTTTGGTGGCTTCTATTGACCTAATGGGAAAAGACTGTGCTGATGTAGTCATCATCTGAATATAGTCAGAGAAGATACATTAACCTGTTAGTGCTAAAACTAAATACAGAAATTTGCATGTACCAGTGGGGAAAGTATGTGGTGACACCTATGCCAAATCAGAGCTTGCCAGAGTCCTCACCTCCTGGTAAAGTGATGGATGCAGTCAGACTTTGTGTGGTAGACTGTTTCAGAAAGAGTGCTGATGCACAGGAGAGAGGGCCAGCTTCCACAGGTACCGATGCAAAGTAGTTGTGACATTTTTACAGGCATTTGTGGAAGGGGGGAACTGCTATTGGATAGTTTACTTTGTGCCCTTGTCAAGGTACTACAGAAATGCCTTGTCAAAAATAACAGAGGAATCAAAATTGTTTGCTTTGTGATTTAACTGTTAGACTGTTCTGTGTTTTTCTGCATTTAGCTCTTCTGCTTCTGGAGCGTTCTGGCACTGTGGTCTAGGGAGCTACAAGGTGTGTGAACAGAGAGACAACAACCTACCTTGAAGATCGTTTCCTCAAAAAGAAACACAATGGATAAAGTTCAGACTTGTAAGATCTCACCTAGCCTTACCAGTCTGGTGTGCGTCCGTCTGCCTGTGCTGCTGTTTGGCAGGCTGCCAGTGCCCAGCAAAACCACCAAGGAGCAGGGGTGCTGCTGGAAAAGGGACTGTCAAGGTGTGTCTTTTCCTGAAGAAGGCAGAGTTATCCTTAGACAAAATACACATGCCATGTGTTTGGGACAAGAGTGGGGTGATGAGTCAATGATAAAGCTAGTGTCTTCTGCCACCAGAGAAAGGATAAGTCAGGAATAACTTGTAAATTGGCAGAGGCATTACGGATATCAGTGTGGGATATTTATGGCATGAAGGGGGTCAGAGTTTAGTACTTAGAGGTTACTGTAAAGATTACCCATTAGTTTTAAAAGGGATAGAGTTTTGTGTGAAAGAAACTCTCCTCTTCATATTCAAAGTGTGCTGAGTTTGAAAAGGGCATGTATGTACCTATCCTTCCCAATCTTCTCCTGATTACCAGTACCTGGACCATAAATCTGAGATTTAAGTGCTGCATGCTCAAGTATTCCCCTTTCTTTGCCTACTGCAGATCAGACATTGATAATTCACTCCAGAATCTTCTGGATGACTGTCCTAGTGAACAGGAGCTATGCTGTTTCAGGTTGAATGACAGTTATCCCTCTGTCTTTGGCTTTACCAGATGAAGAACACAAAAAAATATTGCAAAACTGCAAAATCTGACATGGAGTATTGGGAAAACTAGATTTGCTTCTGATCATTGCTGTTATCTCTGGCAGAGGGATGGTGGGAGTTGATTGAACAGCGAGAAGATAGTGGGTTGCAAGACAAAAACAAGAAAGTTGTTTGATGCAGCAAAGGAGATAAAGCTGGAATGGTGCATGGAGGGAGCAGTGGGCAAGAGTAGAAATAACACACTGGGCAGCAACATTGCTTTGAGGAAGCACAAAATTGCCAGGTCCACAGATCAACAACTTAGACAAATTAGAGAAAATAGTCCAGGAGAGGTTTAGACAGAAGCAAGCAAGTTCTCTGGGATTATGCTCCCAGACTGTGCAACAATGGCACTGAATTGAATAAGGCCCACGGGAGCACAGAAGGCAACTGTCAATAAAAGCCTGTGCAGGAGAGAGAGATGAGGACCTGGGCAAGCTGCTGAGTTCCAAAAAGGGAGGGTTGAAGAGGGATCCAAGAGCAGCAGTTAATTTGGAGCATTCTGCACATGGGGTATGGTCTAGAGACTGTTGTAAGGGCGTAAAATGGGGGAAACTGTAAGGAAATAAATCTAGTTGGAAAGGGAATAAATAGCACACAACCTCTGGTAAGTCAGGGAGTGAGAGGACATGATATCTAGAGAACAGGCAGAAAAGAGACAGAAGGAGGGGGATTGCCTTTCTAATTATGGGTTTCTGTAACTTTCCTGAAATATAATGGGCAGAGGATGACTAACAAATGCCTGAGTCACTGAAAGCATGTGACTGAGGTTCTAAATTCAGCTACTAAGGGGCTTGAACATTCACACAAAATGTGGAAATTTTCCTCTAATACTATTCTGGTGCAGGTGATCCTAAGCCTCCTATACCA
Organism: Platyrinchus mystaceus; assembly: GCA_035041135.1. Taxonomy (NCBI): domain Eukaryota; kingdom Metazoa; phylum Chordata; class Aves; order Passeriformes; family Tyrannidae; genus Platyrinchus; species Platyrinchus mystaceus. Next base: position 61,015,718 of record JAWWLV010000088.1, read on the forward strand.
AAAAAGCTTTTCAACTGCTATTTGGAAATATCTAGCTCAGTAAATTGGTCAATATTCATGTTGGCAGACAAGTATATTACCTTATTCACCCATTCCTGGTGGAGAAAGCAACTTTTGGCCAACTAAATAGTTGTTTGTCCATTTTCT
>JAWWLV010000088.1:61015964-61052871 GCA_035041135.1 Platyrinchus mystaceus
AGTATATTACCTTATTCACCCATTCCTGGTGGAGAAAGCAACTTTTGGCCAACTAAATAGTTGTTTGTCCATTTTCTGTTCACAGAACCATCTGCAGGGTGCTTTAAATCAAATTTTTTTGAGTCTTTACCATAGCAATTTGGTGAATGATGTTGCTTAGAATCAGAACAACTTTCTGCCAGCCTTTGTAAAACAATTTATTACCACTAACTGTCCACTACTTGTCAGATTTTCAAATACTTGATGTTTCATGAAATAAGGAGAACATGTGTGCTCTGTTTCAAGGTAGTGACTGCTGAAAGTCTTTGTGTCATGCAAGGTTAGTGCTGACATAAATCGGTAGAGCCATCAAAAGAAGTTACCCATGTCTTCCATTCACCCTCCTGCTCCCTTGTGACCTAGATTCAGGAACTGATATAGGTTAAAATTATCTGTTGTCCTGGCCACCATCTGATTAACCAAGTACAATCACAGTTGTCTGAAATATTTCAGATAATATGTTTAGAGAAAAGATATAATTGTGAAATACCCCCCCACTGCTCAAGAATGGAATAATTTATTTTCCTGATAGCAATGACTGAAGAAATGCAGGCTGATGGAAACCAGGACTAATATCCCTCCCTAGATGGGCTAGAGTTTCTGTGTGTGCAGTTAGGGAGATTTGGGCAGCAGTAGGCTTTTGTGAGTACTGTTAGATTAACGAAGTTTGTCTTCTTCTGACTTAACAATCTCTAGTTTTCTCGAGACTCACTTCTCCCTTACATTTTGTCACAGGGAAAGAGCAATAAAACCAGCAAGCTAGCTACTGAGGGTAAATCTAGAGTAAGCAGGCTTTTAGCCTCAGGTCTAAGACATTAGTCACATGCAAATTGGTGATGATAAATCAGTGCCACCTGGCTGAGGAAGCTGCCTAGGAAACCATCAACTGAAAACGTGATTTTTAAAAGTACACAACTAATCCCTCTCTCCATAAAGAAACAGTCCCGACTTCCCTGTTCAGCAGCATTTTTCAAAGCAGGAGCTGGACTTTTTCACAAGGTTTCTCTGTAAGTTCCATATGGGGATAAGAGAATCAAGGAGTTACCTGACTCCTAACTCTTCCTTAGTGCTCTTCCATTCCTTCTTCATAATAGCCAGAGAGCCTCAGCATCTGATGCTTTTATGAAACAGCAGAGAGGAGGTGGTTCTGATTTTCTTTCTTTATGAAAAGTTTCACTGTCACAATTCCCTGGGTGGTACACAGTGCTCTGGACTTCTGCCTGCAAAATAGCTGGTTTTATACATTTCTGTTTAATCAAGAGTGAAGCAAATGTCAGAGATTCAGTGTTCTAGATCAGCAGTTTCCAACACTGATACATCTTAATCAAGCAATTAGGTGCCTTTTTTTGTTATTGTTTGGTGTTTTCCATGCTGAAGAAGGGAACAGATTTGCTGCTTTGCTCTGATGACTGCTAGCAGCAGTGTTTGTTGTTAACAGAGACGTGAACACCTAACCACCAGTTGGCAGGTGTTAACACTTTGTTACTTGCTATTCCCACATGCTGAGGATTGTGGGAAAGCTGTCAAGCTCTCTGTCTTGTGTAAGGCTTAGCTTTTACAATAACAACAACAACAAGAAGCTCTGAACAAATGCAGAAGCTCTGTAGGAATGTGGTGATGCAGCACTAGCAAGGGAAACGATAGGACCGATTCTCCTGGCTTTGAGGGGAGGTAATATGAGGCTTTGTGGAAAGTTGGAGATATTTCCTTATCTTGGTTTAGAAACAGGTAGATGGAGGCTGAGTGCTCCTTTTTCCTTTTTTTCCACTTTTTTTTTTTAACTTTTTTCCCTTTTTATTGGTGATATGGTCTGATCTTTAGAAGAAATCAAAAATGCACTGTGTGTGTGTCCCAACATTTCTCATCTGCCTCTGACATTTGTACTTGTTTGTATTTAGGAAAAAAAAATCCATGAATACAGCATACAATCAGAGAAAATAGGAATAGGAAAGCTTTTTTTGGGGGGAGGATAACTGGCAAACAAGAAATGAAAATTTCTCTTACTAAAGTACAGCCCCTCTGGAGAGCTCAGACGGGCCCAGAAGAAAAGATCCTTTGTGAACTTTAGCAAATACCTTTATTAAAATACCTCTTTTCTCTTTTGCTTGCTGTCATCCAGCTACACGAAGATACTCTCCCTTTGCAGCTACAAGGTCATGGTTTTATAGTCGAGTAATCCAAGTGATTGATTTATTACTGATGAAGTGAGGTTTGATGGATTTTTGATTTACATGAAGACAGTAAAGAAGAAGGAGTGGGAGGTGCAAGGCAGCTGCAGAGTGGAGTACAAAGCAGAAACTCGCTAGAGCAAGTGGGCCAAACAGTGTGATGACTTAGATGAGTGATCAGTTTATATGGCTGATTTTAATAGTGCTGCAGTGCATAATTGCACCCCCTTCCCCCCAAAAAACATTATACTGATCATTTCTTGAACCTGCAGAATTATGCTCTCGGTGAGGAGGGATTTCATGCTTTTGCTTTTTGATGGGAGTGCTTCAGTTGAAGGTAACATGATAAAAGTAGTGATCATGGATTTTCTAGCATGTGGGCTATGGCTGGGCTGGCTGCCTTTTGAACATGGTTCCAAGTCTGGGGTCATTCTCCAGTACATCTCACATCCTAACAGCACTAGCTTTGGATCGGCTTTATGATGTGGTAGGAAAGAAACTTATCCTTGCACTGCAAATAGGCTGGGTTCAGGATATGGCATTTCTTGAGATATACACATGCTGACTTGAATCTGCCAATGCCTATCCTGTCAAACCTGAGGAAATGTTCCCTGACAGGTGAGTTGGCCAAGTTCTTTCCTGGAAAGGTTCCTACTGTGTGACAGGAAGCCCTATGGGATATGGAGGAGGCTGAGCAGCCGGTTCTTAACAATATGGTTGCACAGTCATGTTTTAGTGTCCTGCCCCCAGCTCTGTGTTACACAAGGCAGTGTCGACACGGCCCTGAATCTGTGACTTTTAAGTTGATTTTAATTCTGGAATACATGTTTGAGATTAGTCAAAAGTTAGGGACTTAATGAAGTAGGAGGTGCAATACAGTTGCAGAAATGAATGGATGAAATGCTCTGGGCTGTGTTTTGCATTGGGTGGGATCCCAATGGTCTCTCCTGACTTCACAGGTCTATTAATCACTGCAGTGAACATGTTTTTTAATGGAGTTAGTATTTTTTTATTGACATGAAAATCATCCCTGTACCTGTGCACTGCTTTAAAAAGCCTTCCTGTTTGCAGAGCTACCCCCTGCAAGCTGGTTCTGAAAGATCTACTTGCCAAACTTGAGAGTGTGAGGAGGTACTGGCTTGCATACATCTGCCTGATGTATTTCCTAATTTCAGACTTCTCTTAAAAATTTATTTGCTCTTACTCGGCCACAGAAAGCCAGTTAGGGGAGTCAGTAATATCAGTAAAATCAATATGTGTATCAAATATTCATAAACACATATTGTGTGCAGGCATGGCCCTGAATTTGTTCCTGCACATATGAAGTGATGCTTTGGTCTTTTAAAAACCCTAAAGAAAAAAATCTTATTGCTTAGGGAAGCCATGGAGAAAGTGAGAGGAGGAAAGACTGATCATTTCATGAATGGGACTCAGAAAGTGAGTGTCACTTCTGCCATGCACCCTCTGTTGATTTAATTTGTTTGTGGAGTGCTTGTCTTTTTGTAAGCGGGCACATTTAGTGTAATATGTAGACTTTGCTGAGCTTGAAAAGCATGTGCTGATTGTTTTTGAGGTGCTCAGGAGAAAAATAAGTGATTTAGTGCAATGAAATTATAGATTTTATTTGAGGGTATGGCTATGGACTTACAAGGGACCAAATTAACAGGCAATAAAAAGGTCCTTTCTTGAGACTGGAGTTCTGTCCTGAAGGGCAGACATAGCTGTGGACACAGTCCCATCCACTGGCACTGGGAAAAATGAGTCGTCCCATTTATATGATGGTTAATGCCATTTCACTTTGCAGTGCAACAGATTGGAAAAGATTCTAGCAATCCCCTGCGCGTTCCTCTTTTGCAGGGGTGAGATCTCCCTGAAACATGGCAGTGGCTTTGCTGTGATCAGATGATCTCATTTGCAGTTGCTATTTTCTGCTCATGCTGTGGAGGTGCCTAGAGGAATTGGGTACAACTGCTTTGGGCTATAGGGATACCCCAGCATCAATTCCTCCTTAAGGATCAGAACTGTTGTGCTGATCCTGCAGACACGAGACCTATCACTCAAGTTATTTGCTTATATGAATTATCTGAAGGACTGCAGCTGAGCTTCATGACTTCTCAGCACCTTAGCTGCCCTAGTTTGAGTAAAGTCATGAGCATTTTGCAAGGGGAATCATATTTAATTTGGATTTTTTGATCTCCACAAGCAAAACACGGAAGAAAAGATTTCTTGAACTCCTGGCAGGATTTCTGGTCTTCCCTCCCCCTCCCCCCCTTCTTTAGAAACTTCATTTGTTTCTTTTTTTTCTTCTTCTTTTTCCCACCCCACCCAGGCTTAAACAGTGCCGGGAAATTCTGTACTTACCCAGCTGTACTGTCTGAGGAAAGCCAAGTTATTTTTTTTCCATGCATCAAAATTATAATAGTTTGAAATGACTTATTAACTCTCTGAGTTTCCCAGAGAGAAGACATCAGCTACTTAACTAATATGCCCCTTGTACTTAGACAAAAGGCCAAACAAAGGTTAGGGCAAGTGGATACACATGACAACTTTATCCAAGTCCTTGAGGATTTCCCATTGACTGAGTTAGAGTTTCATTCCTTTTTTTCAAGCAAAAATAATAAACATGGATCAAGTAAAATGGGTTAATTTATCTTCATTGCAGCGCTCTTACTGGTGCAAACTCTGCAGTCTGTGGACAGAGAAGATATGTTCTGTTACTCAAATGGCTGCCTTGCCTGAAAAAATACAGTGATCACCCCAAATAGCTCACCTCAAATTGGGTCATTGCTTGAGAGTGCGTATTATGAAATAGTTTTAGAACAAGTTGATTTTTGCATTAATAAGTGAATCAAATAAACATTCCCTTGTGTGTAGCCACTGCTGCTGTGTTGATGACTAAATTGTGCTACACATTTCTGCGTCACTTCATAGCAGCACAACCTTTTTCTTGCTACAATTAAATTAAGTTCTAAAATGCTGCAGTTCTGTTGGTCAGTACTCTTTTGCTCCACTAGCAAGGGAAAAATGTTTGTTTTGAACTGGCAAAGAAACACTGTTATTTTATTTACTGTGCTTTTCAGTGGGCACATTATATGTTCTGGGCTATGGCAAGTGATTACATGGTATGTAATCCTGCAGTGTTCACAAGCATTGGCACCCACATCAGGATGGTGAAACCTTTATCAATAAAAACGCTGTGACCTAGAACTAAGTGTTATCTGTGTCTGGAGTTCCCAAAATGCCTAGAGTATGCTCAAGCAACAAAAAATGGTGCACCAAAATAGAATCCTGTGTGAGAAAACCTCCAGGCTTGCAATAATATTTCCTCAGCCACCCTCACTGTTGGGCCCTTCCTGGCAGAGCTGGACCGCGTCCACAGGTCATGTTGACTTTGTCTGGATTGATGGGGTTTCTGCAGCTGTCCCCCGCTGCTTTCAGGAAGCCAGGTTGGGAGCTGCTAGGTGAAACAGCCCTGTAAGATTAAGAGCAAGTGCCAGTGCCTGGAGTGAGCAGGGGTACGATTTTTATGCCTGAAAGAATAGTATCCAGCAACACACATTGTGTCCATACTCATGCCTGGGTGTGTCAGAGAACTCCGTAGGAAGAAACATGGAATTTGCGGACAAATCTGGGGCAAATAGGTCTCTAGTTCCCTTTCTCTTCTGACCCCATAAAGATGACCTCCAGCTGATGTGTTATGCAACTCCTACAACACTGTCTAGCTGATGCCTTGTGACTGTGTGTCCCTTGCTGGGATGAGGTCCATGCCCATCCTTGCTGATTCTAGTGGCACAAAAGCTGTCCCCTGTGCACTGCTTGCTGTATTGGGTGGGTTTCAGGAATGTATGAGAAAAGAAATGCAAAAGGGATCTGAATGTCCTCAGAATAGGCAAATTACTGAAACCTGCTGAACCTACAATAATGCCTAAGAAATCTCTCCCTTTTTCCTGGGTTTGTTTACATCTTACCTGCACTTCACTGACAGACTGGTGGGACTTGGAGCTGATAAGAGGCGTCTCATGGGAAATAGTCTTTCAAAGCAGCAAGTCTGAGCTGTAGGATGTGGGGAGTCAAGGAATGGTCTTCTCTCATCAAAAGGTCACTCCTGGAATACAGATGTTTCACAGACCTTTGGTTTGATAGTAATTAGTTTTGTGGATTTTTGAATAGTTGGATCCTAGGTGGCAAATACTTGAATCCAGGTGGTAACTGGTACAGATAGCAGAAAGTGAAAAACAACTGTGCTACTTCTTTTTTTTCCTTGGGAACTTAAAAATTCCAATCTTGCTGCATTAAACTAAGTCATGCAGAAATGCTCCAGCTGTTCTTTGCACTGTGGAAGCCAAATTCAGCATTTTGATGGAGTTTTTTTCCTTTGTTTTTGAGAGACCAGTTGTGAAAGTACTTGATGTGTTAGGTAACAAAATCTTACCTGTACTCTCCTTCCAGTTATATGCATTTTCCTAGTTATCTTATTTAAGGTAGACTCCTTCCAGGTCATCATGTAAAATACCAAGTTCACCAGGAGGTAAACTGGTAAGCCTTCTTTGCCAACTGGAACGTCTAATAGTGCTGGAGGACTATTAGTCTTTTAGGTCTCTTCTCCTTCATCACTGAATGTTCTGATGGCAGCTGAACTCATGGGAATTTTGGTTAAAAGCAGTAGAACGCATGAACAAATAGTTTCTGTGGTGTGTTTTCTGTTTTTAATAAGAGCTTTATTTGGTACGATGTGTGATAAATCCTTCTCAGCTCCGTCCATTTGCAGGAAGAGGCAACACTTCTTTTAATACTCCTAAGGGAGAATCCATTGAAGTATTTTTTTACTGTTTTTAAAATCAGATGTGTTCTATTTTTCCTAGCAATTTTCAGGTGTGAGCACCCTCTGAAATGTAGAAAATACTCATCATAGTGTTTTAATGAAGGCTTATGTCTCTGCTGTGTAAAAAACCAGGAACACTGGGTTTGGGAATACTTACCCCACAGCACTAATGCCTAGAGCAATGGGACCCATGCCCATTTTGGGATGCTCATGACATATTTAATTTCAGAGTCTTATTTGTGACCTTCTGCTTACGCTGTTGTGTGGAGCAGCTTGTGCCTGAGCAGCTCCAAGGTTTGACCTGGACCCTGGGTAACCTCATGCTTACATGAAACAAGGGTTAGTCCCCTGTCCCTCTAGTAGGCATGGACTTTCAGTTCTCAGTTCCTTCCGGTTTAATGGAAAAGAAAATGATCTGTGTCAATTATCAAATTATGTAGAGTCCTTTCCACAGGGCTTGTAATTTCTAAGTTGTTCCTCTTGTTTCAGTGAAGCTGTCTGAGGATTTCCAGGGTTCCCTAATATTTTTAATCTAAGCCTTTTCAACTTAAAAGTTAGTCAGCTCTCATAAAGCTAGAGTCAGGTGACTGGTGAAGGTCACAGCAAAGTGACAGGTGCAGCATTATCTAGCCTGTTATCAGCAATTGCACCAGGTACAGTTCAGTACCCAACCATATGACAGCACAGTAGCTTGTTTTGATCTTCATTTTCTCCCTTTAATTGGGTGGCCTTTCTCATGTCTCTCCCTGCCTATAGTCTTGTTAACTCATGAGTGTGGAACATACTCGCTGCGATATCAAAAGCCTGGGTACTTAAAATGAACAAAACCATAAAGCAGTTTATAGCAATTCAAAGAATATGGAAACATTTGCACTTTCTGATACCACCTGCTTTGTGTGCCAAAAATTGTAATGGGAACAAAAAGCTTACAAGGTTCAGGAGGGAAAAAAAGCCCTTTTGTGGAAAAAAAAATAAGGAAAAGGGCAACAGAAGTTGTCTGGGGATGTGAGTGAAACAGAAACCTTGGTCATGAACTGAGCGAATGAGGTGGATCTAATTACTGTGTAACAAAACAAAGGAAGATGGCTTAGCAGCCGTTTAAATTGCAGGTACTTTGCCCTACTGCAGTGCTACAGATTTGACAGCTGTAGATAAACAAGGAAGATGTCAGTCCAGTCCTTTTTCTGGGATTTGCCAGGATCACAGGGGTACTCATACAGAACTTCATCAAATACTATTATCTCCATGTATGTGTTAATAATATTCTTAATCTTCACTGTATTTTCTCTTGGGCCTATATGCTGCATGGATATTTCTTGGCATGGCTACAGATCTCTGTATATTTGGCTTGCCTCAGGCCAACTTAAAATGATTGTATACAAGAATTTTTGCTGTATAGGAGATTATTTAAGTACCATTAGCGTATCAGTGTGGTATTGTTTATCATGTGTCACCCTGTTCAAAAAAACCCAACGCAGAAGGGTAATTCTCTTGAGATTTTAATCGATATCCCTGCACTGCTTTAAAAAGCCTTCCTGTATGCAGAGCCACCTCTTGCAAGCTGGTTCTGAAAGATCTGCCTGCCAAACTTGCCTTCAACACTTGTTAAATACCAGGTGACACTTCTTTTCAGGTAATCTTGCTCCTTAGTCTGAACCAGAACTTTTGCATAACCTTGCCCCATCACACACCTATCCTGTCTCTAAAGAGAATTTGTCACATCTCTTTCTGCCCTGACCCCAGCATCTTAACCCACTCTACCCGTGCTCCCTCACTTTTTGCTTTCCTCTTCTCTCTCTCCATGTCACCTCCTGTTAGGCAAAATCTGTGCTGCAATAGAGGCTGCGTGTGGGCTGAGAGAAGAGAAAGTATTTAGGCACTTCTAAGCATAATGCATCTTCTTGACAAATAGCCTGGTTATTCTGGGTGAAGAAAGAGAAACAGAGCTGATTCTTAGCCATCACCACGGAAGCCTGTGCTGCTGCTACGCTTCATGCAGTGCTAAGTTCCCGTAAGAGGAGCAGGTCAATGGGAAGGTTTCTGCAGTCGAGATCCAAAACACTCCCCAAGAGTCTCTGGGAGTGTCAGCAGATTCCTAACCGAGCCAGGAGGGAGGCCTTCGCGCACGGCCTGGCTGCCTGACGGCACCTCTGAACTATGAGTGGGATTAGTTGTTGTGACACCCGCAGCCTTCCTGTAAACCCAGGGTGTTCAGCCCTGTCCACTCCTTCAGAGCCTCACAAAGGACAGGGGCTGAAGAGCCGTTTGACCCACAGGAGGCTGGTGCAACACGCCGGTTAACCCAGTATTTCTGGGTGGTGAAAGAGAAGGGGAAGAGTTATCAAAGAGGCTTTTTGCTTTCATTACTTTCTTCTTGTGCCCTGTATCCTGTCTGTGGAGAGCTCTTAGCAGATTCGTGGATCTGCACTGCCATGTGAGTTGAAAAAAAGAAGGAAAAAGTGATGAAGAGTGAGAGAAAACCAAGGGAATCTATTAAAAAATGCCTCTGCTACCTCATTAATCTTTTGCAGCAAATAATATATGCAAAACTTGGGCTAGCAATGTCTCCGAAGAATAACATTTTTTTTGGTGAGGTTTTAACAAATTAAAGAAATAAATTAAGTCACTAGCACAGCGGGAAGGTGCTTGAGGCCTCCAGGATTTGTATGTTTTACCATTGTTCTAAAAATAAATTGGGGGAAAAAAAAATAAAAGTCAGTTGAAAAATAATATTTGCTTTAAGTAGCCATATTAGGGTTTTGCTGCCGCACAGTGCTTCACCACCTTCCCTGGCCCTGAGGCTGACTTTTGGAAACAGAAGGCAGAAAATAGTAGAAGCAGAGGTCGCAAAGACATGTGGTGAAGGGAGAGGCGTGCTGGGCGTTAGCGGGAAGGATGTAAAGCAGAAATTAAAACCCTTGTGCCTCACCCCACTGCGACTGCTGAGACAAGGCATGTGTTAGAGATTAGCAATTGCCTTACTGGCACCCTTAGGCCCAAACCAGTGGGAAAATTCCTGGCAGCTTTGGTCAGCTTTGGAAGAGAGGTGGCTGGCACCCTCCTCTGTTGCTATACTGTAAACTGGTCATTATTTTAATGATCAGAACAAGGCTTCCCGGGTTGCCAGAAATCAGAGAAGTTAAGGGCTGCCTTCTGATATCCCTCTTCCATGCTCCTTTTTGTAATTCACAGTAAAGTAACCAGAGAGAAGAGCATTACTGCTCTGTTCTCTCTTCTCTCCTAAAGCTGACCACTTGCCTTCTCATCCCAGCTGCTACCTCAGTACTACAGAGAGGCTTTCACTGCTTCTCCTCCCTGGGCTACCTCCACTTCCCATACACTGCCTTCTGTCATTTTTTCCAGCTCCGCCCAGGCCTTGTCTCACTCTCCAGACTGTCCCAGAATTGGAACAACTGGTTTTTTTTGTCAAATCCAACTGAGTTGCATGATCTGCAAGAAAATAGCATTCTGGAGAAAGTTTCTCAAAGCTGTAAAAGATGGGTAGGTGTCTAGCTTCCCACTAAAGATTATCACTAGAAGTTAGGTATCATGAATATCTCCTGCTCCAGCCATTGCTAATGCTGCAGCTGAATGCATACACATTAAAAGTGAAAGTATGTCCTCAGAGTCCCAAAGGCAAGGTTGTTGTTTTCTAGCAGGTAATCTGCAACTTGACTGTAATTGCCCCGCTACTCACCTAAAGTCTGCAGTAGTGGGAATTATATATGTACATGAACAGTGTAAGGAAACACTCTGTCATTCTGCATAGCTTTTTGCTGATGGAGCTCTGATGTTTATTCTTCTGTCCTCAGTTCCCTTCCCTGTAGAAGCCTCTCAAGGGACTTGGCTACTGATTTTGTGTGGATGACCTGTGCATGGAGCATTCAAATATGCACAGCACACATACACACACACACACACACACATACGTGCATATGTGTGGCACTTTCAGGTCAGCAAATGCCAGCACTCCTGTTACCCCTGGTATCTTTAGTTATCCCCCTTGTGAATGTTTTCCTGTTGTAGCCTTTCACTACATACACTTCTGCTATTTTCCCCCCTTTCATCCCTGCCTCATTCCGTGCACAGGATGGGCTGTGCTCAGTTACTGAGCAGCAACTCAGTATTTAGTTTTCTCCTTCCTGCTCAGTGCGTGGCCCCAGACTTACTTACGGCACAATATTCAAGTCCTTCTCTGATGACAAAATGGTTGATTTCCTTATGGGCTTTTCTGTGTCCTCATCATTGTATGTGTGTCTGTGGGTACACAAGTGCTTTACAGTAGAATTTAATTCTGATACTTGTCCTTAGCCTCCTGATGGTGCCCACTTACTGTTTTCATTCTTGGGATGGTTTTAGAGTAGAAAAGTATGACAGACAAAGCTGCGTAATTTGCTGTGAAGAGAGGTGACTACTTTATTTTGTTTGTTTTATCTAGTGCATGTTCTGTTTCATTAGAAAAGCTGTTGATGAGCAGTGAGGTGTTTTATTCTGCCTGCTTCAGTTCTGAAGAGATGGGAAAACTGCCCCTTCTCAGAAGGCCATAGGGAGGGCTTTTACAGGGAGCAGTGTGGGGCATCCTGTTCTACTCTACACATACCCTCAAAATTGGAGCAGAGCTTATGGGAAATTCCTGAGCGTGGCACTGGGCCATGACATCCCCACATGGTCCTCATAGAGTGTCTCCTGGGACACTCCAACGGAAATGGTTTAGGCCTTGGAGCTAAGCAGATCACATTGAAAACTGGGGGACTTAGGGAAGGATTGGGAGCTCCCTAGCATACGAAACACAGAAACCAGGAAGATACGGTGGGGAAGGAGTGTCAGGGACTTGGTGCTTTCCTGTTTTGTGTTCTCTTTGTTTGGAATTGCCTGAACGCACATCTGTGCAGATCCTAACCCCTTTGGCATGCTTGGGCTGCTCACATTAAGGAAAAGGTGTGAGAAGACCACCTCAGAGTGCTGGCCAGCTTGAGACTCAGCTGCTCCCAAACTGTAACCAGCTTGGCAGCAGCTGGATTTCTTTGGCCACATCTGCTTGTGTTGTACACTGTTAAATCCTAGTGGCAGTCTTGGCTCTGAAGCTCTGTAGAAAGCTTCTGGCTCTTGCTGATTACTTATTTCTGAGTAGTCTGGGAAGATGGGCTCTTTGTAGTGCTGGCATTTTCTTCTGAAGAGAAAGGGAATACATTTGGTTCATGTAGAGCTGCAAGAGCAATCACTGCCTATGAGGAGGAACTGAGACACTGTATGGTATTGGACTTGGGTGACTAAGAGGGATGGTGTTTGCTAGGCTGAGGATGACAAAGAATAACCCATTTTCCTGCAGGCAGCAGGTCAGCAAGGAGTTTACAGGTGTTGCTGGTTGGGTGGGGCTGAGGCTATATCAGTATTTAGCATAAGCCCCTAACAGGCTGGAGAGAAGGCCTCTGAGATATCAATGGACTGTTGTAAGTGTGAGCCTATGTGTGAAGATGGATAAAACTAGTGAGGAAGCAGTCAGGTACTAATTGAAGGAGGAGAATAAATGTTTTTCCATCTATAATGTTTTACTGAGGTTCTCTTTTCCATAGCATTAGGAGAACATTTTGTGTTTTAAAGGCCAGCAGGGGTATCTCAACCAAGACAGATGTGCTCTCAGCTTTCTGCAGTATGGTGGATATCCTTTAGCAGCCATCATTTAAAACATGGGAAAACATATCTACATGAACAATATCCCAGTTCCACTACTGTGGGAAAAAATAAATCCTTACTCATTGCCCCAGTCACTGTGATGTGAGGCCCAGGCTTGGCAGGAACCATGGTTCAGTCTCCTCTGAATCGCCAGCTCTCTAAACAAGCTGTATGTTATTGAAAAGGAAGAATCTGTTTTCCACTGGGATTTAATGCAATTTGTACTAAACCCTGGGAGCTTCCAAGCTACTAGATTTTGAAATTGTTAAAACAGGAAAGGGATCCTAGAGCATAGAGATTTGAGTCAGTGGTCTGGATCTGCTCATCATGGGATCAGAAGGGTGATCTGCAGCCGGTTTCAATATCCAGACAGCAGTGTTTATCAAGGTAGGGACAGAGCTGCCAGTAGACTGCCTTTTAGCACTCACCATGTGAGAAGAGAGCAGTTGTGTGTTGCTATGTGCTCCCCATATCATGCTGATGGCTGATTCCAGCCTTGAGTACCAAAAATCTGTAGTGACAGCTTTGTAGCCTTACAGGGAGAAGGGGGAGGAGATGGGCTTGCAAGAGACTTATAAGGTCACGTCACACTGGAAAACTAATGTTTGCTTTTATTTCCTGAATAGTGCATAATAACTCCAGGAGGCAACAAGTAGGGAGCATTAGGACAGGTTCTCGTAAGCGACCATAGGATGCATGCAGGAAGCCATGCTAAATTAAAACTAAGGAATGTTTTATGGGTAGCAAGTTTAGAAATATATTTAATTTTTTTGTTAAAAGAGGGCAGCTAGGAAGTTATGGCTGGTGCTAAACTAGGGCTTAAGCTCTGTAAAGGGCAGATGTGGAGTTAAAAAGGGCTGGCCTAGGTAGAGAATATTCCACATCTAGCCCTTGGATTTGAGGCTGATTTCTTTGATAAGAACCATTTTTAATGTAAAGCTGAAAAGACAGTATGAAGATGAAACAGTTGGAAATAAAAGAAGTCTGGCCAAATTTTTCATTTACATGTAAACCTCTCTCTTGAGCTGTAGTTACTGATCTATTTTTACTTTTCTTCCCAGAGGCAAAAGTAATAACTCTATGCCTAAAAGACCGGTTTTTCCAGCACTTACCAAAACCAGTGTGAATTCTTCAATAGCCAATGTCATAGAACTTGCACATCAAAAATTTTAGAGAGTCTTTTGTAAGCATCGAGGTTGTGGACAGAAAGGGGCCAACTAAACCCCGGACCCTACATAAGTTTGGATCTTTATCTACACTTGATATCTTGTTATTGTGATCCAGGTTCCTCTCTGCTTGATGTCTTTCCAAGATTCCCCTGTATTCATTCTATTCTTGACAGGCTAGTGAACTACAGGCACTTGTATCAAAAGGTTTGGAAAGGGAACAGCTGAATATAATCTTCAGATAAACGCAACATACCATGGCCACATATGAAGGGTCTCTCCCATGAACGGAAAAGTGAGGCCTGTAGCTCTGAAAAACTTTTGATTTAGATTTCTCCCTAGAAAACAGTGAAAATCAAGTTATCACAGTTTTGATCATGTAACATGATTAGCTGCTCTGTGGAAACTCTCATGTGTATACCTGCAGCTTGGCAACTCAGAGGATTTTGTGTCTTGGTCAGGAATACCCTGATGGGTGGTATGTTGCCAGGGCTTCATGACTTGAGCATTCCCCAAATTAGCCAAAAGAGAAGAAATTAGCTGCATATTCCACCCCTGATGCAGTAGAAGCATACAAACAAATGTATCTATCTCTGCTGGGCCACATTCAGATGCACGTGTTGGTTTCTCAGTGCCAGATCCTGCTATGAACTCTTGCTCTGCATGCAGTTAGAAATGGCACAAAGAGATAGATATCTGTATCTCTACACAGACACATGAATTTTTTTTTTTTTTGACCTGCAGCATATGGTAATGTTTGCTTAATCCACAGAAAACTCACATACCCATACATGATGTGACATGTATTTTCCTCACAGAATGCAAACCATAGTTTTTAACGGGGTCGTATTTACTACTGGATCCTTGAGTCCATTTCTGCTGCATAGCTAGGCAGGTATGTTTGGTATTTCTGTTCTCTTTTTGTGCTGCCTTTTTTCTTTTTTCTTCACCCAGTTTAAAAAAAAATCCCCTAGAAAACACATAAATAATTCAGAACACATGCTTTATGTCAACAGTTTCACTTATCTCTAGTAAGAGGGCAGAGGCAAACCCCATCCAAACAAGTAAGGGGAGGAAGATGCATTGCAAAATCATGGTTGGGGTTTCGCACAGATACATTTTTGACTGGAAAGTCCAACTCAGAAATGAGATGTTTGTGTTTTAGTGCTTATGCATAGTGAGTTGCTGAGCGCACATAGCAAAGAAAGTTATGAGCACTCTGGCTGCATCTGCCTTGCTGCATGACTTTCTGCATTTGTCCATGACTTTGGGTCAAGACAGGCTTCCAGATGTTCATAAATCCCACACAAATGTGCTGTAACAAGAGACTCCATTGGAGGGTGCTAAACTTCTTGGCATACCTTAGGAATTCAGTCCCTAATAAAATATGAAGTTTGGGTCCCTTTTCACAAGGAGCAAGCCAAGTCCAAGATCCTGAACTCAGATGGAAGTGCTCTGTTGAGTTAAAAAAGGAGTTGGGCTGGACCCATAGCATCTCATTTCTATGCAGATGTGGCAGTTTCATTTGCTTTTCCATCTTGTGGATTCTTGACTGATCAGCTGCTGAGAGAATTCCTGAAAATTACTTTAATTTTCAGCACACCTTACATACTACCTATAGTTCATGTCAAAGCCCTTAGTCTCTTTGTTTGGAGATGTTCCCTCATGCTCTACCTTACTGTACTTCAACATTGCTGAGAGAGCCTGTCCCTGGTCCTTTGTAGCTGCTTGGTTTATTTTAATAACTTGATGAGGTATATAATTTTATATATCTTCTGACATAGTAGACTTAGACCCATTCCTATTCTCCTGTGGTGATAATAAATGTCACCACTACTTGTCTACCACTCAAGTTCTGATATGCAGTGCAAAGCTAAAGACAGCAAAACAAACTCGGTAATATCCTAGGCTGTCATGTCCACAGCATAGAACACAGCAGCGCAATTCCATCTTTCAAAAGACTCATTCCTGAGGTTTATTTATCAGCCCTCTTCTTAAAAACTTGTATGAGGGACAAGTCACAGTGTTGCTGTGAATATCCTGTCCCAGTATTTCATTTTGCTGCAATTAGAATATTCCCCTGCTGTCCAACACAGTTGTCTTTGATGTCTTTCCCTCCTCAATGGCCACAGAGGCAATTGGTAACACCTTTTATGTAACAGAGAGATGGGGGACGCCATAACATAGATGCTTCTGCTGTGGTTATGTGGACCCAGAATACTGGGGGCCTTTCTCTGCCACGTATTTCCCATCTGTCCTCAGAGAAGTCTGTTAATCTTTGTATTTTTCTACCTCGAAGGGGTGCTATGAGGTTACGTTCACTGGTGTTTCCAGGGGCTTTGAGATACTGCACTGACAGAGGCTAAATAGGTGAACTGAGAGAGAGAGCAGACGTACACTTATTAATCTAGTAAAGGACTGATATTTAACTCAGCAAAGCTCCCAAAAAAATGTCGAAGACTATAGTATCAGCATGTCTCTTATCTCTGGAATTTTGTTTTGTGCTGTGCTACTTTACTTGTTGGTTTGTGGTTTGTTTTGCAGCTTACTGGAAAAGAGAATATTAAGAACAAGAAAACGCCTGATTAACATTGTAACTGGCTCTGCCTGTCTGTGGTATGACAGCCAACAATATCACCTGCTGATGATTTACAGATTCCTGGGAGATGTGCTGTTGAGTCTCAAAGAACTGGAACAAGGACAACTCACCCAAATTGCTTTTCGTGAAACGGCATAATGTATCCACCCGCTTCATGCTCTCTTAATTTAGGACATATGTAGTGTGTAATGATGAACTGGCCAACTGATTATGCTGCTGTAAATCCTGTTCCCCACCTTACAAAACACCCCTGTATGACCCCTTCTTTCATAACAGCTCAGCCCAGTGTTTCTAGTCCACCTCTTGTGAAAGATTGCACTAGCCATTTGTGAAAACAGTCCTCGAGAGAGAAAAATGCAACTTTTTGTTGGTTTTATTTCATTGGGCAGCCTTTTCATATTCCTTGACCCACTTTTGCTTCTATTTAAAATGTGACCAGTATTTATTTATTCCTTTTTAAACACAATAATTTAATTAAGAAACTAATCAGCAGTGTTGAATTGATTTTGAACTCACCCCTATCACTGAACGAAATTTATGAATGCATAACACAAGCAAGATCCTATTATCTAAAAAGCTTTCTACTGAAAGGATTTGGCATCTAAAAAGTAAGGCTTGAAATTCTGCACTAAATTTATAATGTAAAGAAGGGAACATTATTTGTACAGTTGAAATCCCAACTGAGTCTAACAAGCTTGTCTGGATTATTTATTAAAAATAATAGTGTTACAAGTTTAAAGGATTTTGGAAATGAGTTGGATATTTTGGAGTCTGAAGGACTGATTGTAAAGGTACCTGTGTAACAGCTAGAAGTTTAATGGTCTAGGCTGCCTCTTCAGTCAGTGGAGAGAGGTTGGCATGTTCCTGTTATGTTTCATTTTCTTAGGCACTTATCCTTGGATGGATATTTTTTGGCTGATCATCTCAGGAGGGCATTAAAGGATGTCTGTAATTAGTCATTATCATCATCTGTTAATTACAGTTCCCTTGGCTTCAGATCAATGCTTCTGAACACTACCTGGGATGTAGGCACCTTGGGCAGAAAGTGACTGGATCCAAAAAGGCGAGTGCAGTCCCCTGTGCAGCCTCACTCAACCTTGGGAACTCTTGGTGGCTGTCTAACAGGACAGATTCTATAGGAATATCTCCTCTCCACCAGCCATGAGCTAAGTGAACGTCAGCACTAGGGGACCTAATTCATAAGTTTCAAATGGCTTCTGGAGTATGAAGGCTCCAAGATGTTTGGCCCAGTGTAGTCAAAACAGTTACATTTCTGGACATGCTCAGCAGAAGAATTAAAGGTGCCTCAGTAAGTGCTCTGGAGGACCCAGTGGTTAGAGGAGGGACAGAAGATCACTTGCTGTCAGGCCTCTCCACTTCATCCAAGTGGCACTGTGGGCACCTAACTGCAGGCTTAGATCCAGTCCTTTGTCATGCACTTGAAATAACAGGTGGAGATAATGAATTAGTTCTATCCAAAAGCAGGTCTAGAATCCAGGTCTGATAGCTGAAATTAATGAGTGGCACATGAGAAGCCTGTTTTCTATGGATTTGGATCTTACGACTGGATTATCCCGTGTCTAAGATGGTATGAGCTCTATTCCAAGGTTTGCCAGTGGCTGGGAAACTCCTTAAAGTGCATGCATCTGGGAATTCTCTGGTGACTAAAAAATATGATTAAAGTGTTTTTAGAGGTCTCTTTTGTTAAGAGCACTAAAATAATGTCCTGTACTGCCTTATGTATTGCTTACACAATATTTGTGGAATTTTATCTTTTACCTTCTAGTCCTCTAGTAGCTGGCTTGAAATATGCCAACAGGTAAAAAAGGCTTTGCTGGGGGAGAGAAGATAGGTAGATACAGGCTGATAGGTAGTGCTTTCCTGAGAAAAGTGAAATAAAAAGGGCATAGTGTCTGTCCTATGAATCTTACTGTACCCCTAAAGGATGTGCTAAACACAAATCCATCGACTGAGGGAGGTATGGCATATTAAGGACTCCTGTCAGACAGACCAGGTAATTCTTTTAGCAGCTTGAGGAGCCCCCCAGTCAAATTTGCCACTACCTACACTGCAGCGGTCTATTGACATGAGCTTGCACAAAGGTATGATGCAGGAATTAATATCCTTGTGCTTTCTGTTGTCTCAATTGCTTAGTTATGTATTATACACTTCACATGAGTTCTGTAGGGAAAAGAGAAATGAAGATGAAAAAAGAGGACTGACATTTTTTCCATGAAGAGCAGATTGCAAGAGTGTGGCATTTTTCCCACACATCTTGAATAGTTTTGTGCTTGGGCTTTTTGAGGACTTTTTAATTAATTTATTGTTTAAATAACTCTTATGAGAAGAGCCCATGCCACATTGATTCTAATGAGGATTGCATTTGCTCTGTGTCTTTCTCATTGTGGCCTGTGTAATTTAAATATCTTAACCAACATGTGCTGTGGCAGATTTCACTTATATCTGCTTAAATTAAAGCTTGTCAGTTTAGGAGCTAAGAAACATGCAAATATTTGAAAGAGATTTGACATTCACTGCTGAAATCATTGCACTAAATATCTGGCATCAATGACATTACTTGAGAAGGGTTAGAAATTCTTGCTGTGTAGTACAGGCTGGACATTCTGGACTTGAAGAAGAAAAAAATGTACTTATCCTTATGTGTTCATAATTAAGGTCTCCACCAAAATTTCAGCTCATTTTTCTCCTGTATTTTCTCTGAGCAATATGTAACTGTTTGAGTTCCTCAAAGTTGCTGCTAGGAGAACAAACAGTACCAATATCTCAGAAGTAGCTGGAGTAATAGCACAGTTTAGCTGTAAAAGGAATGGCATTTCCTTATGTTCTCATCCCCCAGAAATGCAAGGGAAGATGGCGCTAAGATGAAGGAGTCTGATGGAACCTTGGATATTTGAACAGCTCCAGCCGCAGGAGATGAGGCTTAATTTCCTGTGCATGTGCATTTTTTCCTCTTATGGGTCACTGTATCAGAACACCATACTGTATGTAGTACGTACAACATGCAGATTTTCTGTGCTGGAAATCACCTGCTTGTTGACACAGGTTGAACTGAAACGTGCATATTAATACAGAGGTACTACACATGTAAGTTTAATCTCAGTTGTAATATAATTGTAGTGGTACTTAACTGGCCATTACAAAAGGCACCAGAACCAAAATATTCAAATACCAGTATAGAGTCCTCACAACCAATTGCTTTCTTTTCTTATACAGGATAATTTAATATGTAAAGAATTTCAGTGCAGGCATCATCACTGGATAATTCAGGTTGGAAAACATCTCAGGAGGTCTCTAGTCCAACATCCTGCTCTAAACAGGATTAGCCAAAAGATGAAACCAGGGTGCTCAAGGCTTTATCCAGGTGGGCCTTGAAAACCTCCAAGGAGGCTATGCAGCCTGTGGGCAACCCTCAGGGGGGGCAGAAAAAGCCAGTCTGAACCTCTTTCCATTTATGCCTTGTCATCCCACCACACACTACTGTGGGGAGCTTGGCTCTGTCTTCTTGGTGAGCTGCTCATTCACCAATGGGATGCTCTGCTGATCACCCACTTCTGGTGAGTGAGATGCAGGGAGGAAGCCCAAATGTTCTGACATCTTACATGGTATAACGGCAAGTAATGGGTGTTAAATACAGCAGTTCCTCTTCCAAAGTCTATGTATTGACCTACTCCCTCACTCTAATCACTCCTTTCACTTTTTTGTTGAACATCAGACTGGTGGATCTCCTACTGTTCAAAGATTCTGAGAGTTGAGGGGAGGGAACATTTTGTTTAATCTGTGTCTATTTCTCTTGTTTGCACTTTGGCACAGGACAAAACGCCACTTCCCACATAGGCTTTCAGTGTTCCATTTTCCATACTTTATTCCCCATTTCCTTTAGGAACTGACTTATAGCTACAATCATCTGTATTATAACTTGGCTGTTTCAGGCTGTATTCCTTTAATACTTCTTACTCATTGTGAAACTTTGTGTAAGCAGTGGCACAAGCCATCCTAGTCTGCACAGACTCATCAGAGCCAAGGGAGAAGAGTCATGAACTTGGGTCTTGGTGCTGCTACCTGTTTGCTCTCAGATGCGTAGGCTCCAGTTATTATCCTTTGCAACTGACATACAGTCCACTGCCATGACCAGGTCACTAGCTTTGAAGGAGCACTGACCTGCCCCTCTACAAACTAAGCTCAACCTAGGTGAACGTCAGATCTGTCACGCTGAGCTATTTATAATTTGAGTGAAGCTGCAAAGGAAGTAGTGGGCAGAACATGATGGGAAAGATGGAGCTGACAGAACTGAGCCATCTTTTGCAGCACTTGAACTTTCTGGTAAGGGAATTTTGCTTTGTGTTCAAATTCAGGACAGGTCCAAATGGAGGTATTATTTAATCCAGCAGAAACCATATGGAGGAGTGGAGTGCTTCACCATGAAATATAGTGCAACTCTACCTTTTTCACTGCACTTCTCCATGCTGTGGACTCATCTCCATGATCCTTTTCCCTTTCCTGCAGCTTGCCCAGTTTCAAGCCTGGAATAATCCCTGTTGGTGGTGCCTTGTAGCATCAGAATGCTGAGTGTTTCAGACTGACTGGTAAATCTTTACTTTTTAGATAAGAAAGCTGATACATAGAAAGATGAAATTACATGGTACTGCTCCATGTGCTTTTCAGAACTACTATTTACTGTTGCCTGGGCCTATTAGTTGAAAAGCTTAGGAGGGACTCAGGAACTTCATACACACAGGGTGCCTATGCACTTTGTTCTCACTGATGGTATTCAATTAATTTGTTTCCTCTGAAGAGCTGGAAAGGCTTTCTCCGGATTTGGTGCTGCGCATTAATATTTGTGCATAATATGGCTTAAAGAAAATAATTGGTGAGTAGTCTGGAAACCTGAGGCACATTGCCCTTTTGAGTAATGATTCTGCATATGGAAGGGGGAGGAAAATATTGCCATAGGGCCTCTGTGACCTCTTCATGGGTAAATAATTATTTAGGAAACATTGATTTGGAATGAAAAGTCAGCTCAGAGGCCTGACGGTTATACAGAAGTCCATGGGGTTAATCCGGGAAGGTTGTGAAGTCAGTCAAAAATCAAATTCATCCCTGAACAAAACTGGCCTGGTTGAGTCTTTGAGAAATAGGAAGAAAAACAAAACCTTGATTGTTGTTTAGGTGGAGAAAAGTGTACTCCAGGCTTGTGACATATTTAAGACAAAATCTTGTACATCTGATGAATTAAGCCCAATGCTCTCTATATGCACATAAACAGCATTCTTTTGAGTGCTGAGTGTGTAAGCTTTGTGAGAGTGTCCAGGAAATGAAAGACTTTAAAATGGACTAATCTAAATTTTTATGGCATGCGGTATAAGCCAGCCAAGTAGGGGTGGAGAATTGGGAAAGACACTTGGGAAGTCAGAGTTCTCACTCTGGTAATCTTTATTATTTTAGATGTCTCCCTTTCTTGACTCCTGTTTCCCAACTGGAAAATGAGGATAATGCCAAGGTCCAATGGACAGTGTCTGCTTTATTTATTCTCAGTTTAGAGGTTGGATTTTCTTATAATAAGGTATAGTAGACTCAACTGCAGCCCTTGTGAGGGGACGAGAGTTCCTTCTCCTGTTTATATCCACGATTTGGACAAGGGGATTGAGTGCACCCTCAGTCAGTTCACAGACCATGTCAAGTTATGTAGGAGTGTTGATCTGCTAGAGGGCAGGAAGGCTCTAACAGAAAGATCTTGACAGAGTGATGGGCTGAGGTTCAGTAAAGCAAAGTGCTGTGTCCTGCACTTGGCTCATCAGTGCTACAGGCTTGGGGCAGAGTTACTTGGGAGCTGCTCAGCACAAGGGGACTTGGGAGTGCTGGCTGACAACCAGATGCATATGAGCCAGCAGTGTGACCAGGTGGCCAAGAAGGCCAGTGGCATCCTGGCCTGTATCAAGAATAGTGTGGCCAGCAGGACTAGGGAAATTATTGTCCTGTTGTATTTGGCACTGGTGAGGCCACACTTTAAATCCCGTGTTCAGTTTTGGGCCCTTCACTTCAAAAAGGACATTGAGGTGCTGAAGCATGTCCAAAGAAGAGCAACAAAGCTGGTGAAGGGTCTAGAAAACAAGTCTTTTGGGCAGCAGCTGAAGAGAGCTGTGGTTGTGTGTAGAGCAGAGGAAGCTCACAGGAGACCTCATTGCTCTCTACCACTATCTGAAAGGACATTGTAGTGAGGTGGAGATCGGTCACTTCTGCCATATATCAAGTGAAAGGACCAGTGGAAATGGCCTTAAGTTGCACAAGGGGAGGTGCAGATTAGGTATTAGGAAAAAAAATCCCTGAAATAGTAATTTGCCATTGAAATAAGTTGCTCAGGAAGGTGGTAGAGTCGTGTCTCTGAATGTGTTCAAGAGGCACTTGGGGATAGGGCTTAGAGGTGATTATGATGGTGCTAGGTTGACAGTTGGACTAGATGATGTTGAAGGTCTCTTCCAACTCTGATGATTCTGTGAGAAGTTAGGAATTCTACTTTATATTCTAGTAAAATCCACTTGTTTTATGTTCAAAAGCTTTTCTTGTGTCTTTTGAGGGGCTCTGAATAAGGGAGGTTCACCTGCTGAACTGGGACCTCATAAGACAAGAAAGCTCTTTGCAAGATAATTTCAGGTTCTTGGAAAGAAAAGTACCATGGAAGAGTGAAATAGTAGTTATTGGACTGCTGAATATCCACTCAGGTCTAAATACTCACTTCCTGTGCTCATGTGCAGCTTCTCCCTGTTGATGAGAGCTTTGCTGAATTCTTCAGAGATTGTAAAAAGCTAATCCATGAAAGTATATTCTTCTCCTACGTTTAGGCTGAATACAAGCAAAGCAGTGAAGATTCTGCTTGCCTTGGCTGCAGTGGAAGTATCTTCAGTCAATTAAACCATTAAAATTACCTTTTGTTCTTTGATCCCTTTTTGTTTCCACCTGTCCTTTGTTATATAGTTTCTAATGCTGAAGCAAAGGCTCTTTGGAGACAGAGCCACCTCCGCTGCTTCTGCATCTCTGGAGGTGGGCAGATCACTGCATGGTGCTGCTATGGAGTGATTTCCATCAACGCCAGGTCCAGTGGGTATATAATTCTCCATAAATGAAAAGTCAACCTTCTAGGCTTTGCCCCAAAGAAACACAAAATAGAAAATATGCAATATATGGTTTTCTTTCTTTAGATCCTTTTTTTTCTGTAGATAGTGCATGTCAAATTTAACTTGAATAGTCCCAGTGTGATCCAGTTTATTAGCACTAATAATTTATATGTCTTAGAGACATAAATCTCCCTTTGCTCATTTCTGAAGAAGTCACTATGCTGAATTCCCAAAACATAGTCTGATCCTACACAGGCATCAAGATCCTGGTAACTGTATATGTTGTTTAAGTCAGTTGGAATTCTGGAAGTCTCTTAACACCCAAAATCAGTCATTAATTGTAAGTAATAATATTCATTTTTATTAATTATGGCTATGGAATTGTGTTGGACCCTTTCCATTTTTTAATGTTTTAGGCAATGCTCCATGACACTTTGACCAACATTTAGAAAAATGGCCTGTCTTTTTGTCAGAGCAAATAAATTAATTTTTATGGAATGGAAGTGGAGGGTAGAACTGAATAAGCTAGTTGCAATGGAAATAGTCTTTCAAAACATTGGAAAAGTTAGACACTTGCAATAGCATGTGGTCTAATTTCCTGAACCTGTGAGAAAGAACATGAATTATTATATAGCTTATTGCTGAACACATGCCTGATTCCTCATGTATGTAGAAAGCAAGGGTGGAATACGTGCGTGAGTCAGGTCCGGCCTTTCTCATTCTGCCTCTTACAAGATTAAAACCAAAGCAGACATTTTGAATGGCAGGAAGGCATGCCAAGAAGTGAGCCAGAGCAACTCAGGGTAGTCTAGGTGCTTCTAAACTAGACTGGACAAGAAGAAAAGTAACTTTTGCTAACAGATGCCTCTGTAATTTGTCATTAGCTTTTACTTAGTTTCAAAACAAAAAATTTGTCAGAAGTTTTGGAGTGATACTTTTTCAGTGTGTACCAAAATGGTCAGTGTGGTAATTTTGCATATGAACCATACTCATCCACTGTTCCTCTGGCATGGCAGTCTTTCTCCAATATTCCTGCACTGTTTTCACACTATTTCCAAATAAATTTACTGAACCTTGATGTAGGGATGGGGTCAAAGATGGTGCAGTGGGTTTTTCTGAGTTTTTTTTGTTGTTTGATTGGTTTTGGGTTTTGGGTTTTGGTGGGTTTTTTGTGTTTTTTTTTTTTTTTTTTCTCTTTGGTTGGATTTTTTTAAGAAAGAAATATATCTATGAGTTTAAAACACAGAATTTTGGCTCCTTTAAAGCCACATAAAGGTGGGACTCTGCAAGCATGTTCAGTTTCCATCTAGGGAATGTAGTATACTCACTATTCACATTCAATTTACTGTTCTTTCATGAAAGGTTTCTGGATTTCAGAGCCTGATAGTGGGATGACATTGAATACAAGATTGTGTAGCACTTTATAGAACTTTTCTTTTATTAGCAGCTCTATAATCACATTAAGTTAGACTGACAATTTGAAGTAATTCTTTCCCTTGAGGCCCAAGCTCTAATAATGGTAAAAATCTGTGAAATAAGATGAATACAATTCAATAATTATATTGATAAATAAAATGAAAATCAACTAATTGTGTCATTCAGTCCATTGCCTGCCTCTGTTGTTGCTGCCTTTCTGCATCAGTGACTGCTAAACTTTTTCTGTCACACTTCAATAAATTTAATTGTGCAGAATAAATGAGCTAATTTTTGAAGTCACAGGCTCTGTTTTCAAGATAAGGATGATGATTTATTGACCTCCTTCTAACTCCATAAGAATGTCACCCTTCTTTTTACTGACAACCATAAGAAGGGGTTTTGTCCCTCTTCACCCAGCATCTTGCTAAATCCTACTTTGTATATTTACCTTTCCATCTCATTTTCTTGAAGTCACATAATACACCACAATAGACCAGAGATCCCTGCTTCAGTTGGTGGCTACACAGACTATTACAAATGATTACCAGAACCATGGGGATTTTTTTCTTTCACTGAAGGCTACTTTCTTCTAATGATCATTTCATTCTCTGGGTTTTGGAAGAATGGGGGCTAACAGGAAGTATAGGAAAAAGGACATAGATAGACCTGTTTTTCTCTGGAAGCTATGTTCTAATTCAGTCATAATTCCGTGAGTTCTTCCACACTACCAGGATGGACACTCATTCCAGTGCTCATTCACATTGATAGTTTGACCATGAATACAGGAAAAAGGCTAATACTAGGCACTGGGCATGCCTCATGGAAAATTGCCTGCTTTTTTAACTTTAGTTTCTGTTTCTTGGGGTTTGTGTTTAGATACTGAGAAGAGGAGAAGATGATATTATCTTGACTGTTGTTACTGCTGCAATTTTGACAGCAGTGGGTTTGTTAAACAGACAAAAAAAGGTAGGAGTGAATAGGCTGCACCCATTCTTTCCCACCTCTTTGATTTCCTTTGTGAGTTAGAGGGCTTTTCGGAAAAATATCTGTATGACAGCCACCACTACTCTTTATCATAAGGCTGGATATTTTGTTCAGTTCTTTAAATTAAAGCCACAAAATAACCTATATGCATATGAAAAGGGATGATTAGATACTGTGGTACAGTTACAATACAAGTCTATCTCCGTTACAACAGACAAATCGGTTGTCATGCTGTAGCAGTATGATCTCTGAATCAAAAATCTTGGTAATCTGTCGAGTTGATAAATCTTTTTAGAGAAAAACAAGACCAGCAGCAACACATCTACTGTGCCAAAAAAATGCTCTCGAAGTTCTGACTCCCTGCCTCTGTCAAATAAACCAAATAAATGAGAAGGATGGGGACACCTTCTTCGTATTAGTAACTGGCTGCCTACTGAGGTGCACTGGGCTGTGCAAACCAAGCAGTATTCCATCTCAGTGTATACTATATTTGTTCTTCACAGTGAGATTGAATCTGCTACTCTTTGACTAGCATCAGCTAGGAAACACAGCAAGTCCAATATATAGGGAAGCTAGCTAGACATTGACAAACCTGGTCTCCTGGAAGTGCACAGCAGAAGACTTTTTATGGAGCCCGGATTTCAGCCAGGCACCTAGAACGCAAACTGTGAGAAACCTTTTTCTCATGTTTTAGTTGTTATATTGGACCTCCTTCTGCTGTAATTTTCTTCTAAAGAAGACTTATAACCTCCTAAATATTTCCTGTCAGGTGTTGGCTAGGTGAAATGCATCCTAGGGAATTGCAGCTGGAGGAATCGCAACATCCCACATACAGAGCAGTCCAAATTTCTGCCAAAATCTTCACTGTGACTTTAACTCAAACTGCTTGTGTTCTTTGTGATTGATGCTCGTAGCAAAAAGCAGACCTAAACCTAGGAAAGTCTTCTGCATCGTAGCTCTGCATTCCTTCAAACAAAACCTTATGCCTGATTTAACAGCCTGCCTGGGAGCTCCACACAAACCCAATACAGACAGCCTTTGCCAGTTTTTGCTTCTTTTGGTGGTAATTGCTGTTCTTGCCCGTTTTCACTGTGTAGTTGGTGTTTGTTCCTTGATTGCTGTGGGTCGCTTAATTTACACTATCTCAGGAACCTGCCAAACTGCACTGGAGTGATTACATTGATTTTGGGGGGAGTATTGAAAGTAAATTAAACCTAAACAAAACTTACTCTTTAGCAAAGAAAGCTTTGCCAATTTTAACAGGATAAAATTCCACCAGCATGTAATGTTTTATTCGGCTGTAGTGAAATACTTCGGAGAAAGATTTCCAGTTCATAAAACACTTCCAAAACATTGACTGACCTTCTGTTTTGTGGGCTATTATAATTTTTTCTTTGCAAACCAAGTTCCAATTGCCCTGCAGATTTCTTGCACCAAGAACAAGAAGATAAAGGTTTTACTGAACCTTGGACATTGTGGGAGGTACAGGAGATTTCTGAAAATGCTAAGTCTGATTCAGATCAACATTTCTAAAGCCATGGCTTCCACTGAAGGAGGTCTGTGTACTTCCTTGAAAAGGAAGAGGAAAGCCAGTAGTCTTACAACAAAACTAATGCTAATTTTGCAGTTCAGATTTTTTTTTCTGCTGTGACCTTTGCCAGATCTTAAATCGTAAGTAGAGGAATAGAACGTGTTTGCTAATTAATCTGAATCGAACATATTCATCATGCTTTGTAAATTGTAACAGGGATCTGCCTTTCTTTGTCCTTTTTTGTTTGTTTTCTGATTGTGTGGATATGACTGAGTGTTGCTGGTCTGCTCTGGAAATGATTTGGCAAAATGCCACCCACTTGTCACTCCAAATCTGATTTACACACTAGCTGAATGGTACAAGCTTTGGTGAAGTAATTTGCCCACAGATGAAACCAAAGTTAGGCAAATAAGGGCCCTTCACGAAACAAAGCCTATCTTCCTTATTGTTGAATGTAGAAGCTGAACTTCCCAGGTGTTGAGATAAATCAGTACTAAGTATGGAGGAAAGACTTCATACTGTCTGGCTGAATTTTGGTATCTTTCTAAAATACTAGGCTTTTTGTTCATTCTGCTGAAGACGTGGAAGCCAGCCCCATTATTCAGGGAACGCATGGCTGAGGTTATATTTGAAATGTTTCTGTATTCTTTGATGTTTGAAAACTAAGCTGGCAATAACAATACCATCCAACTATGCAAAAATGGGGAGCTTGAGGATCTGTCGAAGCCCAAGTGAAAACAAATAGAAAACAGTGTTTGGAAACAGGACAGACAGGAGCCATTCACTGTCCATGACTCGCTTGGGTCCCTGTGTTGCCAGACCTCTTACAGTCCCCAGGAGAGGCCTAATATGATTAGATCACAGCATCCCTTATTTCACAAAATATGCTTACTGCAAGACACTTGTTTCCAGTTCGGATTTTTTTTAATATGTTGTGGTTTTGAGACTGACTTGGAATATTTTATATAACATCAGCCACTGTGCAGATTTGTGTATTGTACTGTAATTACTTAAATAGGGGATTTTGTATGCTACAACCAGTGATTCATGAACTGCAGGGTATCTGCAAAAACAGGCTTTCATTGGGATTATGGGATGTAAAATGCCTGAAGGTTTTTGCCTTTGATAGCAGACCTGCCATTGCATCCACACAGGGTTTGTCTTATAAATTGTATTAGGGCTGATAACTTCCTTCCCCCAATTCCTTACTGTTCTGAAGTGCTTTGAGAGAAAACTTGTTCTATGTGAATGATTGCTGTGGCAATCATTAAAGCATATGTTCAGCATGCTTATTGTTGACCATGAAGTATAACAGAAAAGAAAGTTGAAAAGGTCCTTCAGAAAGGACCTAATATTGTGAAATTTGCAATTACGTGATTTCTAACTAGAAATAAGGGAATTGTGGAGAGTGTGGGGAAAAGAGCACAGTCAGATGTTCTCAATCTCTTCAAGGGGGTGACTTATCTTCCATCAGTTTAGGATTATGTAGCTAAATCTCCTACCCACTTTTGGAAATAGTGTCAGCCACTGGAGAAAATGGAGCTACTGATGATTTAAGGCATTGTCTAACGTGGCATATCAAATTATTTCAAGCCCACAAGAAGGAAGAGGACATGCTGATGACAGCATGTTCATGCCTGCATATTCAACCAATGTGTTAGACTAGGAATCTGTGCCAGACACAGGTAAGTCTAAAGTTTTTTCCTTTTGCAAGATCCAGCAGGATCAGGAGGCAAGGGGAATCATAAATATTATGATAATGGCCTCCTGCCTGATAAAAAACCCCTAATTTGTCCAGGGGATAGAAGGTTTCTGGTGAAATTTCCTTTTCTGTCAGCCCATTTCTAAATGTCTTCATGTTTCTTGTCATAAAGACAGAAACAGAGTTGTTTTGTAGTTGCTCATGAGTTTTAATTATAGCAGGCACAGAATTTCAGACATGCCGATACTTGTTTTTATATTGGGACCCAAATGGTTGCATTTTCTTTCCAGGGGATGGGAAAGATCGTTTTCTTAGTCATATTTCTCTCAGATCCAGAGCTGTGCAGATAAAAACAAAACAGAAAATCTCCCTTACTGCTATTAAATCCATTCCTTCTGAAGTCATCACAGCTCACGTAAGGCAGTTCAGTAGAGAGTAAATGCAAGTTAGGGTATGTAAAATTACAGTGCATGTTTGGTGCCCACAAGATTCTTTACTGACTTTTATTGCCATGCATAAGGGTCACATGAGACATTAGCAACAAGAAAATCCAAGGCCTCCTGATATCCACCCTTGTTCACATTTGGCTGTGCCTGTTTCAGTCTGCCTAGTGTGCAGCAGGTTGCTTACTGTTTTAAAACTCACTAAAAATAGGAGGCGTAGCAAGCAGTGAATGTGTAGTTGTATAAATACTGTGTATATACAGACAGAGCTGTATGTCCTTGACAGAAATCCTCTGTTCAGCAGAGGTTCTTTGGGTTAGGTGCTTTGTAAAGGTTTGGTTTTGGTTTTAAAGCCCTGTGTGCTTCCACTCTCACCATTCTCAGCTCTGTTTTACAGCACTTAGCCATGCAAAGCAATGCTCCCAAACAGGGCATTGGAGGAGACGCAGCCCAGCAAAGCTGCAAGTAGAGCAGAGCTCATTGCCACTGTTTTCCATATGTTCCTCTCTATGGGGGCCTGACTGGACCTCGACCTGAGGAAGATGCAGAATGGAAACTTAATGGAGAAGCAAGTCCCATCCCCAGGTACATGAAGCAGCCAAACTCTTGTTCTCATTCTCTCTGTCCTGGGGGCGGAGTGTGTGTGTGTGTGTGTGTGTGTGTGTGTATCAGTGGCAGCACATTCCTTGCTTGCTCTGCTAGTCCCAGAAACACATCTAATGCTCAGCCTTAATCTGCAGCCCTTCCAAAGAACCTTCCCCTACTTCGTCTCCTCCCCTCCTTCCCCTCCCCCCCCCCACGTTTTAAGTTAGTTCACGTTGGTTAATCATTTTTAAAATGTTTAGGGCTGGAATTGTGAAACCTTTGCTGGCAAGAATTTTCCCCCTGGAGTCAAGGAGACTTCTCATTAGCATGACTACTTGCCAGCATGAGGGAGGGATTCACAATCTGGACGTTTGTAGTTTTAAAAATATGTCTCTATTTAGCTGATTTGAGCAGCTGAACAGGGCTAGTTATGGAAATCAGGCTGTCACACTCGGGTGTTTTACTTCAGTAGTGCATCTTTGGTGAAGTGAGGTAAATTTACGTAACAAAAACATATATTTAAACAGTAGTTTAGTTATATGATTGGTGTCTTCAGTCTTACTTACAAGCATTGTGTGAGACCAAACCCTTCGTTGATAAATCTCTATACCCCTCCTAGTTTACACACAGTGCAAAAATGTATGTGGGTCAGTATTGACAGGAAAGCCATTATGGGCTACTTATGCCAATCTCTTGGATGCGGGTAGTGCTTGCAGGACACCTGGTTTTGAGCCCAGTGGGTGGAGGGGGTAGAAGGTGAGGAGCTGGGTACTGTTCTGTCTTAGGATATGAAGATGGCATGGCTGTACCTCTTGTCCCTGCTTCCAAGAAGCAAAACTCTGAGGAAAGAAGTCTGGCTCTGTGACAGAAAACCCTGTGCTTTATATTACAACAGTTCCCTACTGTGAGTCAGTCACTCCCCCTTTTTTTTCTGAGGACAAGTGAAACAATCCTGCCTCTGCTCTGCATGGCTAACAGCAGCAGTGACCTTCAGGCTTGCCACTTAAAAGTGGTGTGGGATCATCCCACTGAAATTTAAAAACAACCTTATCTTTCCCTTTCCCTCCTGCTTCTCCACCCCACTCTGCTAAGTTGCTCCTCTGCGTGCAGCACGGCCATCAAGTCTGGGTGCTGAGCTGCAGGAACTCAGGAGTTCCCTCTTTCTGCCTCTCCCTCCACCTTGCACAAAGCTGACAGGGGGATTTTTCACCTCCTCACTTTCCTGTTTCCTCTTTGATTAACTTTGGACCAGATGGCCGGTCCCCAATCTCTCAGCATGCATTTGACTGACAGGAGCCTTTGATAAACCTCATAAGAATGAAGTCATCTTCAGGTCACCTCCTCTGCCTGGCCTTTAGCATTGCGCACATACCACCATTATCTGCTGAATAGGAGACAAAGGAAATTAGCTCCAATTCCCTATCATCCCCATTATTTTCACACTGATTTAAACAATGAGGCAATGAGATGCCCTTCACTTTCCTTGGAAAGGTACAAATGTCAGCTGTTAAGAAATGCAAACAAGAGGTTTCCCATGTTAATGGATGGGCTTCTTTGTAAAGCCATGAAGTGGTAAAGTGTATTTATTCACTGCCTGCCTGGAAAATGCTTAACACACTTCTAAAAAAATTCTTTAATGACTTTTATTTTATACACAGTGTGGAGTGCTTGAGAAGTCTCATGTTTTGGTCTGGATATATAAAATGAGGTGATATACTGTTTTGTTGTTTTTCCATATGTAGTTTTCAGAGCTGCATTTGAGACAGTCCTGAACTGAAATCTTGGAATCTGAATTCCTTGATATATAAAAAGGCTGTGTATGAATCCAAGTACTGAGATGTAGGAAACTACCTCCAATTTCAAATGAGGAAAGAAATTTGGTTACTCTAGACAGAGGGGGAAAAAAAAAAAGGGATCAGAATTGTATTTCTCCAGAGATTTGTGAGTAGTTACCTCACAGCCATTTGGCTATTAACGTTTTATCTGAGAAGAGAAATAACAATACACCTTAAGAATTGTTGTCCCAGGGGCGTTTCAAGGCAGGCATGCTAGAAAATATCTGTAAAAAAATTTTATTTTGATGAATTTCTTTCCCAAAGTTGTGGTCTTCTACTAGAGACTGTCAGTTAATTCTGGTTTTTTGGCAATTGAAAGTACGTGGATGATTGGGCATTTGCATGAAAACCTTCTCCAGATCACTGGCACACCGACATATATTGCAGGAGATTGAAACATCAATGATCTCCAAACTAACTCTTGGGAAAACTGGTCTATAAGCTGGGCTTTATGTTAAAATTGAATTTGTTATTTCTTCTTTGCTTACTCTCTCTAGTGAAGCAGTCAGCATCTTGCCTCCAAAACAGTGGTCTCTACAGAGTCATCTCCTGATGTACAGTTGAAAAGCACCACACAAGAACATATCCACAGAACAAAGATTATGCTGAGAGCTGGAAACAGTGAGCTGTGTTCCTCTTGCCAACTATGAAACATGGGAGCAATGATAGCATGTCAGGTCAAGAGACTGATGCGCAGTTCTGCCCACCTTCCCAAGTTGCTAGACCTTGGCCTCCTGTGAAGTCAGTGGAAAGAAAAATCATGTAGAGAAGTCGGTCCTGCCTACTTGATGCATTGTGACTCCCTCTCTCCAAAGGTAGAAGCCTGAATCACTCCGTGGTTATTGACCTTAGATGCCACTGTATTGAGGGTTTCTCAAATAGACTCTTACACTGGGCAGCCTGAATGTGGTGGCACAGAAAGTAATGGTCTGTGAAGACCTTTCTGTTCTTTTAGAGTCCTAGGTAGTGTTTGCCACTTACCTTTAGCCACTGATAGAGGCTGGTCTTTTTCTTCACAGTGTTATCACAAGCACCTTACTTCACCAATGGCTGAGAGAATTCGGATGATGGATTGTCTAGGCTGATTCATGCTTCTGGGCACCCCTGACTAGCCTTCACCATGAACTCTGTGTCTAGAGAATGGTTGCAGAACTGGAGCATAAGAGGACATCTAGCTTTTAAATAAAGACCCTCTCCATATGAATTCAAACACACTCTTGCTGCTGACGAAGGATGTTAATATGGAAGTCAGGTAACACCTTTACTTTTTTTTCTTTGGGAGAGTCTTTTTTTTTACAGCTTCCCTTACTAGTATAAGAAGATCCATACTGTGGCACTGCAGTAAAGGATTCCCATTCTAAGCTGGGCATATAAACTCAACAGAAGTCCCCTAGTTGAGAGAGGGCTTGAGAAAAGGGAGTTAAGCCTAATTAAAGTATTAATTCTTCAATCATTCCTGCAAAAATCAAAATAAATGTTTGTGCTTTTTTTTCCCCCCAGCTAAAAAGCTTCCAGTGTCGCCTGTACCATTAAAGGATTACAGCTCCTTTGCAATTATGCTGTGTTCCTCTTTCCTCTATATTCTGTCTCAGGGTGGTGAATCTTAAATCACCACAATTTTGTTGGTGTGACAATAAAAGGATGGTCTTCTAACAGCTCTTGAGAACCTGCAGTTCATGTTGCTTTTTGAAGTACTTGAATAGCTAACATGAAAGGCCAGATGCTTGATTCCATTTGTCAAATTTCCTCTTCTGCATATTGTGGTGTTTCTATCTTGACCATGACTGACTTTGTCACCAAGTTGCTTTTTTTCTTACCCCTTGGTAGTCAACCCCCAGCCAGTCAACTGATTGAAGATGGGCCCTAGGCTTAGCTAGCTAGAACATGGCACAGGAACAGATGGCTTCTGCCCCTGATCAGCAGCCTGGGTAGTATTTTTAAGACTTCTAAAGGCACTTTTGCACTGGTAAGGGTGGGAAGCTCAACACATTTCCATGCATCCTGCTGCACACTTTCTGATTGAAATCTGGAGGAGGAATTGAACTTCTGGCAGCAGTTATGAACTTGGCAGCCAGTCAGTTTCTTTTAAGGACCCTGCTGTGTCAGGGTACAGATCAAGGTGCAAAAACAACCCTCTGAAAAGTTTATTTTCCTTAGATAGAGAAGACTAAGTTGTATGGAGCCAACCTATGGCAGGGATTGAAAACAGCCTGCAGTACTAAGTATGTTTTTTTAAGCACAATTCTCACCCCTAATTTGTTTTTCACATACAGCCTGTCACTGCTTGAGGTGTTTGGCTGTCCATCTCTGCAGATGAATGGACACATCAAAAAGATGGACCGATAAACTGGCATCAACACAGTTTTACTTTGGTCACTTTACTTTACAAATCAATCTTAAGAAGAAAGAACATAGAAAAAACTCTAATCCCAAGGTTTTGACTTTCTGGGGGTTTTAAGCAGAAGTATTAGCTATCTGCAATTCAAAGTGAGGGGCTGAGGGTCGGGGGCTTACGCTTCCCATTTCGTTTTTAAGAAGGTCACAGTGAAAGCTTGTGATTGAATATTTTGCATGGAACTGCCTATGACAAAGACAAAGATGAGGGGTTTGTCAGAGTGCTATGAAAAGAGAGAGAGAGAAAGATCTGTGTTAGATTTTTAAGGTATATTTGAAAGAATGAAATAAAAAAATGCTTTCAAATCCTCAGGGACTTTCCAATTTATCAAGAAAGACACATTCTTCCTAATGAAAGGTTACTGACCTTCATGAATGTGACAGTTCAATTACAGCCCATTCATATGCAGAGCAGTCGTTGATAAAGGATTTAGGAAATGTGACTAGCATAGCAAAAAAAAAAAAAGGAGAGGAGGAAATGTCTAGAAAATTATTTTTTATTGTGGAGCAAGAAATATAAATAAGATTCAGTCAGGTAGTAGAACCTTTTCTTCTCTGGCCCAGCAACCCATTAGATTTGCTTCAGTGAATACATTGACTTTTCCCTCTTCTGTTCTACTAATATTTCTGTCTTTTTAATCCTCTGAACTACTAAACCTAACAAATCATAAAGCCCTTGGGGTGCTGAGATGCAGGGTTTCAAACATTTTTTCCCTCTGACTGGCAGAGAAAGCTGGAATGTGTCCTAATGTTTTTTTAAGTGCTTGACTAGCATTTAAACTCTTAAATGGATGGAAAGTTAAAGCA
This sequence comes from Platyrinchus mystaceus, assembly GCA_035041135.1. Classification (NCBI taxonomy): domain Eukaryota; kingdom Metazoa; phylum Chordata; class Aves; order Passeriformes; family Tyrannidae; genus Platyrinchus; species Platyrinchus mystaceus. The sequence continues at coordinate 61,051,259 of JAWWLV010000088.1, forward strand.
GCAGCAAATGCACATGCACATACATGTACCCCCCTTTCCTTTTCCTTCCACCTTCTCCTCCCCCCGCTTCCCCCCACACACTGAGCTTGGCCTCTCCAAGGCTGTTAATAGCCAAAGCAGATATTGGCTAGACTCTCTGGAGCCAGCCTTCAGCCAATGGAGGGTGACACCTGTGAGCTGATGTTTGTTGAACTCCTCCAGGTGTAGGAAAGATGCTTAAATTCACATAAGGCAGGAGCTGCAAAAACAGGCAAGTGTGTCACTCATACCTACAGCTCGCTGGAAGGTCCCAAGGCCAAGTTGTTGCAAAACAACTAGAAAGAAAGAAAGAAAGAAAGAAAAATTTTTCACTTGCTTTGAAATAATTCCAGATTATCTGTTTATCTATCTGCATGTGCACACACTCATGGATCTAGGCAGATGTGCACTGTGCGCACATGAAGTATGCATAGAAAATAACATGAGGCATACGTCCCTGCATAGTACAAACCCTTCTTGTGTTTTAAGGTGATAGCAGGCTGAGCAGTTGTGGAGTTAGATGAGGACAATCCTTTGCTTAGTGTTAACTCTCATAGGTGGTCCCAGACAGAACTGCTGTAGTGGAAATTTGAGTGTTCACTTATATTTACATTAGGTCAGGATTATATGGAAGGCATTGTCTTCCAGGGAGCAGCAAACAGCCTTTTGAGTTCAACCAAGTGCTTGAATTCAAGTGCAGTAAGGTAGATGTGAAGAAGTGCTAAACCTGCCTGAGGAAGTTGGAGCCAAAAGATGTTTCCTTGACCTTCACTCAGTATCTGTGAAATGACACGTGTGTGTCTGAGAAATGAGAAACTTGGTTAATTGGCACTACCACTGCTCAGGTACAGGGTTGAGATTTTCTCCACTGCCCAGGAAGGAAAGAGCTGCAGGGTCGGACCCTGTGAGATCTTCATTCTTTCTAGGGGAGCAACTGCAGGGAGAAGAAGCCAGTGAAGAATATTTTCTGTTTCTGTTATGACTGATTATGGTTTCTGGGAAACCAAAACCACTCTCACTACTTCAGTCTGCTGCACTAGCTATCTGTTTTCCCTGCCTCGTTGCCTTCTCTGGGTAAATTTCAAGCCCTATCCCTAGTGGATATCTTGAGCACTTTGCTTACTGGGTGCTGTTTGGAGGTCCTGTGGTTTTTCGTCCATTGATACCGACTGCTTTGTGGTCCTTCAGCCTCTGTTGGCTCATTCAGGTTCAGGTGATCATTGTAGAGGTAAGAACACTTGTCCTTTGTCTAATTTAGATCAAGGGCTGGCATGGAACTGGCTTTTGCAGCATTGAATGTTAATGTCTCATAACAATGTATACAAATAAAGTAATCAATCTGTCTTTATTGGTTCTTTCAGATGAATTTGGAATGCATAATTGTAAGATACTGAATTACGGAAATCACGGTAGAAATTACGGGGATCACTTTGGAATGGTTACGTTCTTACTTCTCTTTTAAGCAAAAGTTCATCTGATCTTTTTTAAGGGCTTTTAAAGGCATAATACTTTTAATACTGGGGACCCCTGGTGGCCTAGCGGTTAAGATGCTGGTCTCTCAGCGCCAGGGCCGCAGGTTCGAATCCCGATCCTGC
>JAWWLV010000088.1:61052971-61065773 GCA_035041135.1 Platyrinchus mystaceus
AATCCATTGCGCAGGCTTGAAAGGTAAAAACACCTTTCCCAGATCTTCGTTCGCGAAGACTGGCCACTTATTTATATTTATTTACTTTTAATACTTTTTTCTCCCTTTTGTTTGGTACCTACCTGAGACTTTCATGAAGGTGTTAGGATGCCCCAAGAGAAATGAATCCAATACATTCCCACAGGTTCTGTTTCCAAGAAATCTGTTGATGCAGTGCAGTAGACAAGCCAGTGTCTGTCTTGGACATCCTGAATTTTTTTATATGCTTCTTACTTTTCCTGCAGCCCAGACTGTACTAGAAACTCTAGGCAAGATCTGACAGAGAGATGACCATCTCCCCTGCCATATGCAGCTTTTAGCTGTCTCATAAGGTGGCAAGATTAGAATCAAGCCCTTCAAGCACTGGAGGGGAGTTTCCTAGTAGTATGCTCACCACTTGCTTTTAATGTTTAAAAGAAAAACAAGATAAAGGGAGCCAATTTTTAAGTCCAGAAAACCTTTTTGGAGTCTGTCTGTGCTGTTAGATTCATTGTAGGTAGGGTCCCTATCCAGCAGAACAGATAAACACTGAAGATGGAACACTATTGTATCTGAACTAAGGACTGAAACAGCTAAATGTAACATGGAGAAAGTACAAGAACTAATCCATGTATATTCTATGAAATTCCATATGTCATTTCTCAAATACGTTTTCTGCAACCTTCTGTAGTCTATTTGGACTACGATATGGTATAAAGGGTTTACCAGAATTTATCTGGGCTAACCTTTGTGCAATGTTTTGTCTTTGCCTGTTGTACATAATCCATACCATCTAGGGGGGTTTTTTGCCTGTAAGATACACAAAACAGGACTGTAAAATATTTGTCACAGGCTTATTTTTCACCAGTAGTAAAATGTATTTGATTTATTTACAATGGCCAGTGGTCAATTTGATCAACTCTAATTTTTGATACCTTAATTTTCATGACAGATTTTATTATTCAAAGTCAATTAAAAGCCATCTTTACTGAATGCAAAATAATAATTGTCAGTAGCAACATCATGAGAACATTTCTGACCACATTTGCTTTGCGGAAAAATAAAGACCTTGTTTTCTGCTTACATTTAATTGGCAGGGTTCCTTTAAAGTTTACTCTTGGCCCTGAGACTTGGGAGTGCAGTCAGGCATGTGGCTGAGAGCAGTCCTAATAGGCAGGCTGCATAACCTCACCAGCTAAAGCTCACGGGCTACGAGGGGGTTGTTCACCAGGGGAAAAACACAGTCTGCTGCCGCTCAAGCTAGCATGAACTTTACATACTGCATGCCTTGCTGATTGATTAAAAATGTAGTCATCCTTAAAGGCAAACCACCTAAGGACTTAAAGTAAGTCACAAATACAAAGATGGTTTTATGTACTATGCTTTTATGTAATGGACTCTTTTGGGATGAAGAGTTTGTTTGCAGTCAGTGCAAGTTGGTTGGTGACTCCTGTTAGCTTGCTCTTTGAGGCAGGTTCTCCTGAATCAGTTCACATGGAAACAAAACTACACCTGAGCAAACATTGGAAGGTGGGGGAAGAATTGCTTTCAGTTCACAGCCGCAAAAGTTAGAGTGACTTATGCATGTTCCAATAGGGAAAATTTTCTCTCATGGCCGATTGTTTGATAAGCTATAGCAGGAATTAATTTTAATGGGACTAGTAAACATGAATTATTGTATGGCTGGCCCCCTTGTAGCTTGATTTAGACTTGTATCTGGAGGAAAAATATTAATCAGACTTTGTCTCTCAGTTTCTCTGATGCCCTCAGTCAACTAGTATGAGACAGCACAGAGGAAAACATTTGCATGTTTTCCTCTAGATACCAAGAAAGAGTAAGCAAAAGGGATGTACGTGATAGTCCATGTATATCTTGTAGTAAGTGTTATGGTTTCTAGCTGCAGCTTCAATTCAGCCTGGAAAGCATCAGGAACTGCAGAGCAGATCAATGTGCAATAGCACATTGTGGCCAGCCCAGCAAAACAGCCTCTGAAGGAATACTCATACCATTGATAGTCACTGGATCAAACTAGTGATAGATTTCCTTGTGTGAAGTAAGCAGGGAGGGAGTGGGGGAAGGTCCTTTTTCCATGCAGATGTGATACACTACCACTGTGTACTGGCAGTCCTTTTTTCACTTCAGCAGAAGACTTCAATATGGGCATAAATTCTTTCAGGTGCTGCTCATTGAAACTGTGGCACAGCAAGCTGACTATCTTATTATTTGCCTGATCTAGTGTAGTATGACATGTATACTCTACATGTTGGAGTAGAGACCACTCTGTCTAGTGTCTCACAACATACTGATAGTAAGAACTGGATCCAGACAAGGCAATGTTGGCTTATATCCACAAAATGTTACAACTATATACGTATATATGTCAAACTTGAAGTATTTAAACAGACCCCAATTCTGGTGTATCAAAGTGTCTAGAAAACACATTTCTTCAAAAGAGCCTTTTCTACTTTGGAAGAAGCAGGAAAAATAGTAACAGGCAAGATATATTACAAAATCTGGGCCTCAATCCAGGAAAAGCACAAGTTTCCAAGATCCTCACATTTTTACATTATGGCCTATATTGAGGTCAAACCTTTTTAAGGTGCGGATTTTTCTTCTGAGTAGTTGAAGAGGAAACAATGTGGGTTCATTTCCGTTTTGTTTCTTTATGGTGTGTAATGGAATCCTGTGATATTTGTTTTTTAAAAGGCTGTGGCTTCTTTTTTATTGCTGGGTTGTATTCTTGTCTTCTGATTTGCAATGAGTCTTGATGGTGCTCTGAGTGTCAAGGATTGTGGATCCCTTCTTGAAGAGGAAGGGTACTGAAATTTTCCCAGATTTTCTCCAACGTGCTTTTTTAGAAATTAAAGCCTGCAAAAGCTGGAAACTTCTGAGTGTTTGCTCATCTAAAACAGGTTTTGTGCTTGTTGTATCTCATAACCCTAACAGTTTCCCTACGCTTTTACTATAGCAATGAGATAAATAAAGCACAAATTGCTATTGTCAGACAAGAAAACATTGGAAAAATATCTCAAAAATCATATTAAAAGAGATAAAAAAGCTGAAAAATATACCCTATCATTTTGTATATTATATGGATGGCCCTTAAAGTGTTTTTGTAGGAAAAGGAAAATCTCCTCAGTAAGTTCAGCAATTCATCTCTGTTGACCACAGTAAGGGAATATGTAGCTGAGAGATCGCTCTGCTCAAGGTACCAGGAGCACAGTTTTATATCCAAGGCTGCGTTCTGATCTCTCTCTTGGGCTCCCTTGAGAGGAGTGCTGGAGTGAATCCAGATCAGGAGTGTGTTCAGCCTGCCAAGGCAGCTGGTCCTGCCCTACTGGTTTGTACCGGGTGAGAGCAGATATATATATTAAATACTCCTGTCTGCCCTTGGCCTTGTTGTGTAGACACCGATGAAAATTATTTCCACTCATCCCCCTGCCTGCCACAATTGATCCTATGCACTCATTCCTTTTAACACTGCATGTGGATACATGCAAATGTCATTACTTGCTGCCTTTGAATGTAAAGGAACCCAAGTGATTTCATACTGGGACACATACTGACAGTTCAGTGGTGCTATTAAGAAAAGAGAGGTAAGATATAATGGAGATGGGTCTTTCTAGCTAGTCAGCTACGTAGTGTAACACTGCTGGTACTTTCATGTTTTTCATTAATTGCTTACAAGGTAAGAGTGTCATGTGGCTGCTCTATTACACATTAGTAACCTACACATCCATTGCTCAGGCTTTCCCTATGCACAGATACTGTTTGAACATTTACATGTCTGGCAGACAGATAACGCATTAGACCTTCCATGTATGTGCTGTGCCGATGCCCATATGTCCCTCCTAGGCAGCAGGTTGGATGAGCTCCTGTGGTCTGGCTGTTGGATCAGTGCAGTTGTAACTAGCCTGACTTGGCATGGGAAGCACTGAGTTGCTTCTTGGTATGTTCAGCATAGCTGGATGTGTGCAGCCTAGTGAGAAGTATGTAACTGCTCTTGCTCAGACCTGTCTGTGGGACAGCCAGCATGCCTAGGCAAATGTCCCAATCCTTCTTTTCAGTCAAATTTCTGGGCAGATAAAAGAGGACATGTTTGGTGAAACTGGTCCCTAGAACAACCTTAGTAAGTAATCTGTTGGTTCTTGGCCTCCAGTCTGCCATTTTAAGGACAGGAGGCCAAGACTCCACTATTTAAGGTGTCTTCTCTGATGCAGTTCTGGAATGCCACAGAACTGGCCTGCCTTTGCTCCATGCATCCCCTCTCCTGCTAGGAAGGCCAACAGAAGGGGCAAAGCTAATAGAAAATGGGTTGTCTCATAATTCCCAGTGACTGGAGTAGCCTGGCAACCTCACTAGAGAAATGATAATTTATAGCAAAAGTTGAAGTGGTGCTGAAGCAGTGCAGTGGAGTCAGTCTCCAGGTTTCAATCTTGGGCACTTTCCAGGGTGAACTCTGTGCATTTCCACAATTACCTTGTCATTCCCATGGGTTTTTTTCTGTCCTGTTCTTGAATTAAGTGGTAGCCACTACTCTCAGTTTCTCATACCAAATAACCTGGGAAGTCCATACCTTCAAGTCTACTTCTGCTTCATACCAAAGCTTGCTTTTGGTAGAATGAAAGATAAGGGCTTTATTTTTTTTCTGCTAGAGAACGTGTGGGTAGGAAAACATCCAATCTGTCAAACTCTTCATGACTAATAAATATTAACTGCTTCAAGTATTCTAATTATCTCAATTTTTTAAATTCTGTAGCCAACTACTTAAATATTTAACCATCTGCCAAGAAGCACTCTTGGAGGTTTATTCTACAACACACAGGCAATGTTGTTGAAAATGGAAACTTTTAATATAATGTCTAGATGAATATGACATTGATTTTTTTGCTTCAATTGATGAAGTTGGTGTTTAAGATTTTGTTTCCACATAATGACAATCCCATTCTCCTTTAAACATTCCTTCATTTGAACATGCCTAAAGATCAAACTGGCACAGAAAGGTTTAAAAACTCCCTGTTTAGGGTACTGAACAGTTAGTTAACCCATGTTGAACACAGTGGACTTAACCACAGGATATGCCTATTGCTTCTTCTATGTGATGCAATAACCAAACACGGTAGGATGCATAGACCAAGAATAATGATACTCATTTTCAATTCAAGCTTAGCAAAGCAGATGCATACCAGCTGGGCTCCCAACTCGTGGTCTTCTCACTTTCACTTTCTTTTGCATTCTTTGCTTCTCTTGATCTGGCAGTGTCTGTAAGACTGATGCCTTGGGGGGGAAAAAGGGAGAGAGAGAGACTTTGAAATCACAGACAGCAAGCAGGAACAATCCAGACAGCAGGTGATATTTCAAAGCTTCAGGTCAAGATGAGTCATCAAGCCCTGAGGCCTTATATTGCTTCAGAACCCCAGAAGTCTTCTGAATTCCAGAAGCTTCCTGACCTCTTTAAATGTAATAATGAATAATCAATACTGTATTTGATCCCTTTCATAAAGGCATTACAACAAATGGCACTAGGTCTTTTGAAAGGAAGAATAATAGTTTGATCTTACATTGTAAAATTGCCATGCTCAAGACTATCTCCTGGCTCACAGGCTTAATTATGTAATGACATCCAGCTGGACTACAAAGGGCCCTTGCAGAAAGCCAGGTTCCTCTGGGAATAAAGTGTCTGATAGGAAATGTTTAGCTCTGAGATCCTCTGACACAAAATGATGTTTCTGAGTAGGATCTGATGTTGTACCACTTTTATGGTATTCTACTTAGGACAGAGCAACCAAAACAAGCCCAGTTTCAATGCAAAAGACACTGATTTTTTATTTTTTTTTTTTGGGGGGGGGAGATTTCAAGCCCAGTTTCACCAACACATGAAGAAGATGCTATTTAGTGAGATTCCGCAAAGGGTTACAGAACTGACCGATGAAAACTTACTTTCCTCCTTTCCCACCACTTATATGTTGCCTCCACTGCTATATTAGAGTTGTCTACTGAGACACAAAAGGTGAGTGATATCAACTTGAGCTGTCCCCTCGCAATTTAGGGAAAGTAAGAATGTCTTTTGGCTATTGAATAAACTGTGTTATGTTACACATGTCTGAGCACACATGGACTTATGAAAGTGCATTTGCTATCCTACCAAGGCAAGGAGCCCTGCTAATTCGGGAAGAAATCCTGGAGCCGTCACTGCCTCCTTTCAAGATGTTGAGGTAGTACTTAATTTCCTTCCTTTTATTTCTGGTGAAAGGCCTGAAACGCTCATTTTATTAGTTAGAATCCCGGGATGCCTGCCACATTGGGTAATGTTTCAATCTGAATTACCTGTGGGACTTGCATGTCTTCCTTGTTGTCTGGGTTGGGATATGTATGTCTTTATTGGTTTATATAACAGTTGTCTCTTGTACATAATGAGGTGCTAAGAGAACCGGTACGTACAGCCTTGGGTCTGGAACTTCAGACTATTATATATTTCCACTAACAGTGTACCAAGAGTGTTCTACAACACAAAATCTCTAGTATTGATCCGTACACGGACTTCGTGGCATGCCTGCCAGTAGCAAAGTGCTGACTCTGGTTGTGTGTTGTATTAACGGCTGAAAGCTCTTCATTCAGTGAAGAGGCAGAGCAGCTTTGCTTCTTATCATTTTTGGCTGAGAACAAGGACTGAATGATGCTTCACAAACAGTGACTTCACTGGTTCTCCAGAAGAAGAGTCCTGCTTTTATCGTCTTTAATGAGACTAACAATTCGGTGCTCTGATTATGAGGTGCAGCAATTACTTGCAGGTGACTTTATTTTTTATTCACTGTACTTGGAACTCCCTAGGTGAGAATTAGAATGTACTGTTATGACTTGTACACATTTCTAATTTCAAATCAAGAGAGAATAGTCTTCTAAGATGATCATAAACCTACTGTTTTCTTAAGTCTTGGGGACGGAAGAGCTGACACCAACTCTGGTGAAGTCCTGCTAAATCAATTTTCAAGTATGCTCTGCTCTCCCAGTCCTACCTCTCCCTTGAGTGAAGTTGGCATCCATATTGGTACTAGAAACAAATATGTGTGGAGGGAGGTATTACATGGTAAGAAACTATAGCACTGGAACAGTCCTAATGTTGGACCAAAGCTCTTTGTAGCTGGGGATACGTACAATGACTTCACTGAGTTGCCAGTCTGGCACTGTTAGCTTGAACCTATTTGTGCTTTTCAGCTCCTGTTCAAAGACGAAGGCTTCATAGCTGTTACCACTCTTCACTGACTGTGCCGTATTCTTAGCTTTACTTTAGCCTTGCTGTTTTCAATCATTTGACTCCAATGTTATTCTTTCCCTCTAGACAAAACTGGTCAGATCTCTTTTGTGAGTATCCCAATTGAGTCGCATCCTCCGAAGGGCTATCTTCCTGAAGGATAAGTGTGCAAGAAGAGAACATCATAATCATAGAAACAGAATTATGACAGAAGAAGAATGAAATGTAAAGTATTTATAATTTTTTTTTTAACATTTCTAACATCTAAACTGCAATACTAAAATAATCAAGTGTTAGTTCTCTCATGTTTCTGAATATGTTTGTTTCTTCTTGTTTTTCAGTAAATTCTGCTATTCACTATCAGGCTTTATGTGTGTTTATGTGTATATATATGCATGTATGTATTTGGGTGGGGTGAGGGGTGTCTGTATCTATACAAGGAGGAGGGGATATATGTAGAGATATATGCCACAATTTGCTTTAAGGTAAATTTATAGTTTTGTTGATAGCTGAAGAAATAAATAGAGGGAAATTAATATATAAAGAGAGAGTTTTTAATGGTTGTATAAGGCAGCAATAAAGGAGCTTGTATTGTCTTTCTATTTCAAAGAAAATTCCATGACTGTGCATCTAATAAACTCTTGAAAGTTGAGATACCGAAGTGGTGGAATGCATTGACAATGAATGCAACCCTCTTTCAGCTGGTGATAGATTTTCTGTAGATGGTATCAGTAGGCACAGCAGAAATGAGATGCAGTGTATTCCCGCCCTGGATGAAAGCTGTGGCTTCTGACTTCTGTGACTGGAATTTTCCACTTTCTTTTTCTTTCTTTGTTAGTTAGTTTGGTTATGCTATCAACTTCATGATAGCTTTTTTTTAGGATTGTTTTCACCTCCCTCCATTTTCCCTCCATCTACCCAAGACCCCAGTATTTCCTTTCATGTTTTCACTGAAAGTAAATGCAAGTTTCTGAATGCCATGTGTAACCAAAAAAAATTTCATATAAATGTTAAACAAAAAATCCAGAAGACTCAGTCATGCCTTCTGGGGTTGTCAAGTTAGTAACAGTGTGCTAGTTTTCCTGCATGTGGCAGCCACAGGGACAGCAATCTGGTACCAAAACATCCAGGAAGGTTTAAATTAGTTGAAATGCTTGTTGAGTTGTGGCAAGGCAGTACTCAGCACACGTGAATTAGCTGTACCTTTTCTTGTAGGTTTGCTGAGCTCTTTGCTGTTCTCCCATCTCCAAGGTGAGGCAAGGTCACAAAAGTGGGAGTGTCTTGGCCTGTGACCAGGGAGGATACTGCAGTCCTTTACAAGCAAGCGTGCTCACAGAGCCCATTTACAATCTCTCTGTGTCCACATTCAAGCCTCATCTACTGTCCACTAAAGACTTCCACTTACTAAGTGGGCAGCTCAAACAGCCTAAAAGGCAGAGTCTTTTCTATGGATAATACCTTTGATTTGAATATTTACATCCCAAATCACTATTTGACCATTTACAGGCTCTGATCCAGAGCTTGAAGGACTCTTTCACAAGAGGTAGCCTTTCCCTTCTCTGTGATTAACTGTCAAAAAACATATCAGGCTTTTCTTCCATGTTACCTAGTCATCTCTCTAAAATCCTGTTTAGACTTAAACAATTATAAACCATGTACTGAAGACAAGATTTTCAGTAAATTTATAATTTATGTGTTTTATAAGAATAGGGATAAAAGAGTTAAAAAAAGTAAACCAGAGTCCATTCCAAGCCTTTACATTTTGAAAACATTGATGAAATTAGTTTTTCACTGTTTTTCCAGCACTACTTTCAAGCTTCCTTCCCACGCTGTTGTGCAAGTTGCTTGCAGAGTACTCAGGGATACAAATCTTCACCAAGCCTGACTCCTAGTACGTCTGACAAATGCACATGCTGTGAGAGAAGAGGCATTCTGCTGCCCTGGATTGAGCAGGCTGTCAGATATCCCCAGAGAAGCTACCATGAAAAGAAACTTCCAAACTTTGTTTAAAGTGAGGGCTGTTAATCAAGGCCTTGATGCTCTCATTAGAGAGGGGAGGAACCATTTAAAGTCGGGAAGCTGCAGTATATGAAAGTCATGAAATTGAAATGAACGCATCTTTTGCCAGCTGGTTTCACACCCCCAGTTGGCAATCCACAAAGGTTTAGAGGGGGAATTAAATCCATTTTTCAACAGAAATAACTATTTTAGTGATTATCATATAGATTCCTTGAGCTACACTTTGGTCCTATCAAGACAGGCAGGCAGCTGCATGAGAGGTGGAAAGAGAGAAAATGATTAAGATGAAATCACCACCAACAGCTACCACGGGCAGGGAAGGCAGCGTTGGATCCCAGCCACAATATTTTTGCAACCTGGTTTGAATGGGCCTGATGGGATGCTGTAATGTAACCTACACTGAACAAGGTATGTGGAAAGCTGTCTGACATGGACTCTATTTCAACGAAAAAATACAGATTTCTTCCAGGCTTTAACTGTTTTTATTTTACTTGTTTTGCCCCTGGGGCTAAGATTACCTTCAATAAAATGAGATTAAAAAAGTAGAGTGAAATAACACTCTGAACCAGATTCAAGTGAGAAGAGCTTGGAGAAGAAAGGGGTTATCTCAGTGTCAGTCTTTAAACCAGCTGAAAAACCTGAAATAAATGGTGACTGAAATTTCTCATCACTGTATGAGGTACAATTATACTCTTATTTGCTGTTTTTATTGTAATTTTGGGGTTTTTGTTTCCCCCCCCCAAAAAAAAAAAATGATGGGCCTTCTATGTCCATTAAGTATTATTAGGGTGGAAATGATTTTGGTCAGGAGACTTCTGCCTTTACTTCTGAACTCAGCTCCTATGTTTATCAGATCTGGGCACAATCTTACCCTCCAAGCACAACTGAGTTTCCAGCTGAAGAACAAACCTGTTTTCTGTATCAAAGGTCAGGACCAAATCCTCAGCTGTGAAGTGCAGGAGTATAAACCCTTTCTGGCAATTAGACTTTTGTTGTTTGGTGTATCTTCCCAGCCAACAATTGTGGTGCCTGTTGTTTTTGATAGCAATTTCCCCAACCCCTTTTGGATTGCCAGAAATTCATCCCTGTGCAAAGAGCATGGGTATCTCTTGTAGCCCGAATTTATGTTCCATTGTGATTATTTAAGAAGTGCCTGTGAGTCTTATAGGGAATCGGTCAGGGGATGAGCTAAAGATTAGCTTCTATTTACTGCAAAGGACCAGAAAGTGTCATAGCCAAACATCAGTAGCAGGAAAGCAAAGAACAGCCAATTGTAGCATTCCAGCTATCTCACCACTGGTCTGACTTGAGTGCTCAGAGTGGCTCTGGCTGCACACACAGGTGGAAAATCAGTGTTTTTCCTTGTTAAAACAGGAAAAAGAGAGGCTGAGAACAAAAGAATAAAATAAGTGCCCTATTTGAGCTCTCCTAAAAAATGCATTAATTTAGTCAGCAAAAAGTGGATAGGACTACCCACAAGCTCCAGGCATTAGTTTAGGGGTTACTAAATATTAGGGAGAAAATAATCTCATAAATGGCATGTCAGTTCTTGAAAGCTTAGTAGCAAGATGCCCCTGCAACCACCCCTGTGTGCTTTTCTCAAAAGATCCCATCTGTGAATATTTGTTTTGTTGTGAAATAGAAATAAAAATAGACAGGTTATGGCTTTAGAGTTGGGATTTAGAGACTTCTTTTTAATTCTAGCTAGACTCTAAAAGAGTCCTAGTTAGGCTAGTTAGACTAGTTGGACTCTAGTAGATGCCATTGATTTATCCAGCATAAATGAAGAGAAATATCCACAGTCTCTTGTTGGTTTGCCAGTTATTGAATGCTATACAAAAACTACAGATCAGTAGTACGCAACCTCTTCAGAATCCATGTGTCATTCTGACAACTTTCCAGGACCAAGGGGGCCAGACATAATCTGCATACATATTAACATAAATTTGCATAGGAATTGAATTAGAAATGAATGTGTGCAGTTGTTATTATTGTGTATTTACAATAAACTTCACTGTAAGTTTTGACAGCACGCCACAAAACAGGGAGGAAGATAAAACATTCTTTGAGAGTCAAAGAGTAAATGAAGTACCATTTTCCTGATAATGGTTACTCATGGCTTCCCAGAAATTTGATGTGGCCACAGGAATTGAGGAATGCGGCTTTGAGGCTCTCAGGTGGCAACTGCACTTGCATGAATGGCAAAATAAATCTGATTTTCCACAGATAGGAACGTGCTGTGATCTGGGGTTGGAGAGACTGATTTTTTTCAGGGACAGAGATAAGGATTCTGGAACTTCTGCATCCTCCTCCAGAATTGTATCTCAACACCTACTTTTTTACTGATCTACATGAGTTTCACCTCCCTGAGAGCTGTGCTGCAGGAGGAAAGTTTTCACTTTATCTTATGTTTCTGTCTACTTGCTGATTAACTATTTACCCACTGGAGCTGGCACTTATGAGTCAGAGGTGAGATCTGAGCCTGTGCTGGAGGAGGCTGCAACACTGCTGCAGATTCAAGACAGGGAAAATTTGCAATCTCCTGGTATGGAAAAGTCAGTGGTTCACAGTATTACTCTTTCATTCCAAAAGAAAGGACCGTCTCTGAAAAGACTTTTAAATAGATGTGTTTTTGATGTGGAGCAGAAGGAAAAAATATTCTAAGGTTGATTTTTTCCCCAAAAAAATTAATCTGCAATGGGCACTGACATTTAATAAAATGGCCTGTAGCATCCCCGGTCATAGAAGATCCTGGGAAAACCTCCAAACTGCCAACACAATTGCTGGATAAGCCAGCCTAACAGACCCAGAGGGCACTGCCAGAAGAAATATCCCCTTTAACTTTCAGCCATGGTGATGCTGTGTATTCATTAGCAAAGAGGTGGAAGAACAGCACGATGCACTTGGACAAATTGTTGAGTATACTTGTTTAGATCATGGCATTAACCGTTATTTAGACCATTACACTTAATGCCTTTTCTCTTTAGAAAGTGCAGAATAATACGGAAAAGGATGTATGTGTCCAGCACAGGTCTCTGTACTATGGTTTTTTTTGGGTTATGTTGTTCAGGACAGGGAGGAAAATTAATGAAACCTTAAAACTATATACCTGTCAGTTCAGATAAATCTGATTGATACCCAGGGTTGAATGTGGCAGCTCAGGAAATATTTGTTTAGAACTAAGTGAGTCCCAGCAATGGTTTGAGAGCCAGATGTAGTAGAAGTATTAAAAAGAGTATGCCCCTGCAACCTTTGTGGGAAATCATAGAATCATAGAATCATAGAATAGAATCATAGGATCAGATGGGTTGGAAAGGACTTCTGAGATTATTAAATCCAACCTTTGATCCACCACTGCCACAGTTACTAGACTATGGCACTAAGTGCCACATCCAGTCTCTTCTTAAACACCTCCAGGGACAGAGAATCCATCACCTCCCTGGACAGCCCATTCCAGTGCCTGATTACCCTCTCTGTAAAGAATTTCTTCCTAATATCCAACCTAAACCTCCC
>JAWWLV010000088.1:61065873-61100681 GCA_035041135.1 Platyrinchus mystaceus
TGCCTTCCAGCTGATCGACACTCCCCCCCAGCTTGGTGTCATCTGCAAATTTGCTAATGGTGGACTCAATCCCCTCATCTAAATCATCAGTAAAGATATTAAACAGAACTGGACCCAACACTGATCCCTGGGGGACACCACTAGTAACTGGCCACCAACTGGATGCAGCACCATACCACTGTGGGAGCCTGGTGTTGTTCAGAACATCTTTTGGTAGTTCTGACCCCTGTTAGGACCTTTGGAATGAGAGAAAAGTGGCTGTGAGTTGGGACTCACAGTCCCAAGTGGGGATTAACTAATCACCCTGCATCAGCTACTGCTTGTATGTGAGCTCTTAGCCTGTGTATGAGTATGAAGTAATGCAATTTATGCTAATCTTTTTTGACTCCAAGTTATCTCTGTGAGCCTAGATATGAAGAGGAGAGAGGAACAATGGACTTTTCAGATATTTCTCCAGTGGGCCCAACTTCAGGCTGTAACTGCACCTAGAGGAATAAGAGATCGATATGTCTCTTTGTTGAGTTTTTCTGGGCTGTTGAATTCAAAAGCTCATCTTTTATACTGTATGAGTCACTTTCCTATTGGTACTCTAAAAGAGGAGAATGAAACAATCTTTTTGCAAATCTTGGGACAATTATTGGCCATCCTAAAACATGTTCATGCTTTATGTCTGAACAATAAATCATAAATAATATTATCCTCGTGAATCAGAGTAACTCAACTCAGGACTTTTGCTTACAAATCATCTCATGCATTATTCAGCCAGTTCCAACTCTGGTGACTTGCTGAAGAGAATCTGGGTCATAAATTGATATATCCTAAATTGGGCCAGTGACAGAGTGGATTATAAAAGGACTTTTACTGCAGAGCACCAGGTCCTATCCCCTGCTGCAAGAAATACTTATTTTTTTTCTGTAGTGTGAGATAAATACAGAAGACTGGGAAAGCTTTGATTTGAAATACACTATATTTTGGTTTGAAATAACCACTAGCCTAGTGGTTAGATGCATTTCCTGGGAGAGACAGGCCGAGTCCTCTGGTTTAACAGACAGAAGAGGGAGCTAAAACTAATTTCAAGCCTCCCAAGGAGCAGATCCAACTGCAAATAGACAAGAAGGTGGTCATGTTCCCTCCAGGTGCTTTCTGTGAGGCACCCACTGAGGAGACAAGTTCAGGAAACATGAACATGAACACGGGGCAGAGGAATGCTTATTTTGTGGGAGTGCAGATAAAAGCATCAAGCTTCTAAGAGCCAGTGTATCATGTCTCCAGCAACCGAAATGTAAGGTAATTCCATCATGTAACATTGAGCATCTGTAACCTTAGTTGATCAAATGGGGAGGAGTCTGGAGGATCTAAATTTTAATTCAAGTGCCTAACATGGCAGCCTGTTACTTTAGCCTATTTAGGAGCTTAGGATCATGAGCGTTTGTGTTTACTATAATCTTTTCGGCTCTTTCTCCAGTTTGCTATTTTGAGCTAACCTCAGTACCCACAGAGGGCTCCGTGACCCATCCACTGGCTGCTGAGTTCGCTATGAGTCTAACTGCAACTCTGAGCCTGGTTTTCCCTCCCATCTGGCAGCAAAAATGAAGTGCTGCTGATGGAATGACCAGTGATTCTCTTGGAAGCAGAGCTATACAAGCAGCAACAGCCAACTCTGTCACCATTTGTGAGGATTTGTAGCTTGGGCCCTGAGACATCTGGCTGAGATATTTACGCAGTCCCATATTGCTCTCACTGAGGCTCTGTGTTCACATCTGGAGTCTAGACTGAGTGACTCTATGGGCTGGTCTTGGAGCCTCCGAACAGCTCATGTCCCCCTTGTTCTCTGACTTTGCCCTTTTATTGCTTTATTGGTTTGTTTATTTAATTGTTGTAGGTGCTTCTACCTCACCTCCTCAGACATTCCTGTCAATGCTAGTTGAGAGCTTCAGGGAGGAGTGGCAGTGACTGAAAGAGGCCCAGTAAAAGCAGACAGGATGGGCAGGGGAAAGAGACTATGTTGTGGCAAGGCTTCAAACACATGGTTATGGTGATGGGGGATGCCTCGTGCTTGACTGCACTGTTTCTTCTGTGTTCTACAGCTGTGATTGTGGGAAATGACAGTGCTCAGCTGCACAGTTTGCATTCAACACATGTGACAAGAAGCAGGGATTTCTATAAAGTCTTAGAGGTGGCCATGTGATTGATTCAGGCAGTGAGCTGAGCCACCCACTGCCATGGGTTAGATCCATCAGAGAGCTGCAGGTACCACCTGAGTCATCACAGAGCAGTTCTATCTCAAGTTGGTTGAAGCTGGTCCTCATTCATTTTCTCACCTTGAGGGTGAGGTGCAAGGGGTCAAAGCCTAAAACAGGACACAGTGGTTAGTATTCAGTAGCCTCAATATAATGATCTGAGGTATCTGGGACATTGGCAGAGGGATGGTAGATGCACCACAGGTCTTGTGGGAGAGACTTAGGAATTTAAAAGAGGCATTCAGGTTTAGGAAATTAATCCCTTCAGTTAGTCATATGTTTCATATGTTCTGTCTGTGCTTAGTTAGGTATTGTTTTGAACATGGGGTGCTAATAACTTTAGCCCCATGCTGGTGCTGTACTTTGACAACAGGTGAACTCCTGCTTGATCTGACACTGTCCCTGGCAGTACTGGCAGTTGCTGTTGCTGCCTGTGCTGGGAGAAAATCTTCTGAAATATTGCTGGTCTTATTCTCAGCCTCACTTAATCTCTTTCCTTTGGGCCTTTAGTCTGTTAGTTCCACTCACTCCTCTGTCTGTCCCATATTCTCCTTGTAACAGTTTTCCTTTGTTTTAGATTTCCTGGTTGCCGAAGAGCCCCATCTGCCACTACCGAAGAAATACTGCTATGGTGTCAAGGGCTAAGTAATGCTGACAACAGTGGGGTTATGACCTGGAAATGTAGTGGAGAAACTGAATGGGCTAATATGGGCTAATATAAATGTTTGTAGTGCTTGAAAAGATAGGTACTATGAATGTACCTGTTTGTATATGTTATGTGGATAAGCCAGAATCTACATTCAGAGAATAACACAAACTCTAGAAATTCAGACACTGAAATACAGTTCAAGTCACCCTTTAATGGAGGGTAAAAAGAGATTTCACATATTCTCTGTGCACTGAAAGCACCCAGCAACAGCATGATGGCCGTTCTAAGTAAAGGGCCTTAATCAGAGTATATAAAAAGACTGGAATGATGTTTGAACAACATGTCCAGCTCCCAAGCATTGTCTCTTTCCTGCTATCAATGACACCCATTGTGCAATAACAACATTTGCACAGAGATATGTCCTCTTTTGTGCACGGAGAATATATTGAAGCAGCCATAGGGTTGCACTAGCCTTAGCTAGAAAAATCCCCAGGGGCCTGTCTGCCAGTTGCTGACTGATGCAGAGCTCCTGCTGCTGATAATAGGGTACATGTGCTGGTGTTGAGCTGAACTAGGCAATCTGGGGCACAGTCAGTTGTGCTCAACAAGGATCAAGTTCAAACCTGTTTAAGAAGTTAGTTCCCGTCAGTGGTGATTTAAGCTAAGTAGCTTTGCTGTGTATTGGAAACATGGAATGCTCACACAGTCAGCTACTTCATCTTGGCTGTCACAGTGGTAATTTCAATGCAGCCAGGGGAGTCAGAAAGACAATGAACAGCTGAGATCTGTGACATCCTAAATCATGCAGACACAAGGTGCTAAAGATGTATTTCCATTAGATGTGTGCCTGCTTGTACGTACCACATACTTCACTTTCTGAGTAGTTGAAATCAAGAGATACAGACTTAAGATGTAGATCACTGTTCTGTGCTGAAAATGGCTGTTGTCGGTTGAATGTTGCCTACTGCAAAATATCAGTGTAGGTGAGGCTAGAAAATGCAGATTTTTGCCATAGAGACTAACATATCATCATTGGAGAGCAAACATAAATGCCCCTCGCTCTACTAAATGCTCTCACTGGAGAGGAAATTAAAAAATTATCACTGCAGTTTTCAAGAAACATAAATACACTATTAATTAGGCAAATGAACATTGGAAATGACATTTGTGTTAATGTCATATAAATTTATCATCGGCTATGATCCTTCTAGGGATATCTCACATGTGCTAAGGAGGATATAGCATTGTGTGAATAGTTCACACCATCCAGGATCACAGAGATTGGCTATATTTTTTTCCAGGCTTAGAAGCAAGAGTTGGCCTTGTATCAGAACAGTCATATTGTGAAGTTGAACATAGATCCTCTGTTTTTCCCTGAATTATTTAGTTCCTTCATCAGAAGAGTGTCCATTGCACAGTAGAAAATGCAACTAAAGATATTTCTAGTGATTATCACCTTCTGGAAGTATTAATGCCATATTCATTCTGATGGACAAACTGAGATTCAGAGCAGCAGTTCTGCTGTAGTTATTCAGCTTTTTCCTGTGAGAGGCCCATTGAGGGCACCTTCAGGTAGATCCACAAAAGTCTTTAAGCTCTAGGTAGACCCTTGAGCTATAAGTAAAACCCAGTGTTGAGATTTCAACTGGTTAACAGGCATTTAGATATATATTAAAAAAAAAAAAAAAAAAAAAAAGAGGAAGAGAAAAAAAGCAAAAAAAAAGGCACAGTAATTACGTACCTTTCTTCTTTCTTGGTACTATGGATGAATTTGGACAAACTATGATTGAAATACAGATTATTTCTTCCTGGAATAAATTCTTCTGTCTACTAAACAATCACTTTATTTTATAGTGAAATGACAGTTGAATAAATACAAGGAAAATGGCTTCAAACTTGTTACCCTAGCAAGGATCCCACTGACCACAATAGTATTTTACCTTTGCATGGATTAAGAGAACAGCAGGATCTGAACAGCTAGCCACTTAGTTGTGTTGTTGGTATTTCTAAACCTATAACAAGGCAGTGCTGAATGCAAGTATCTTGTAATCTGAATACAGAGATCTTATAGCATCACTCAAGGCCTCTTGAAGGTAATGCATACAACATATGAATGGAAGCTGTAATCTATAATACCACAAATCCTTTATGAGGATTATCTCTCTTATCTGACATCACAGAATTACATGTAATATAGATACATAAATGGCTTAGTTACAGAAAGATCCTTTAGAAAAGGTAGCAGAGAGGAAATTTCGTTTGTTTCTAAGTTGGAGAGAAGAGGGAAAACTGCAAATGACAAGCGTATCAGAGATAAAGTTCTGATTGGGTTTACTGCAGGTCTTGCTCACTTGGAAGAATTAGCTGAGGGAACTGAGTCCCCACTGTCTTGCTCTGCATGTGGTCATTTACAGCCATGCAAAGTGTGGCCTATGCCTCCATTTCCCTTTAGCTAAGTTCAGCCAGTCTGCATGAGTGTCAGGGGCAATGGAATATTTAAAACAATCAATGATTAAACCCTGTAGCTCCACACTGACCAAACAAAAGCCTTAGATTTTAATAATTCCAGCTCAGTATAGGATTGCTTGACTAATGAGGCTCAGTTGCATACCTAAAGATACCTAAACTCATTGCAGAGCCAGCCTAGATTAATCTTTGGTACTTCTCTCATACTGTGTTCACTTATTTTCCTTTATAGGACCCCACTGATTTCTCTGAAGACAAAACTTATTAAAATGATGCAGTTTCCCTGCTGTCTGTGACTTTCTCTGTAAATCCTACCTATCTTGTCTCTTTTTCTATCCAGGTTTATGAGATTCTAATCTAGCATTGTACACGTGCTCTAATTACCTCATTCCCCTCTTCTTCACACCTGCCTATCCCCATATTTTTCTTCTTAAAATATTACATTGGAATTTTTTTAAATTAACAATAAAGAAGATTTTGGTTTTTCCTTCTTAGAAATACTTATCAGCATCCCTTCCCTTTCCACTTACCAGCCAATTACCAACTCTTTCCTTCCTTTCATGTCTAATTGCATCTCTAACAGTACTGAATGTGCTATTTATTGTCTATAAACCAATGTTAGAGGGGCTGTCTTAGACCCTCTCCAATCCAGCCTCTACACTTCTCATTCATCTCAAACCACTCTCACCACGCTCTCTAACAATAGTATGACAAAAGAAAAGAAGGGAAAGGACATGTTGGCATACCTTGTTATTGTAAATACAAATCTGGTATTCTCCTGTTTTAGGAACTGATTAAAATCCCTCTAAAATTAATGAAGTCTTTCCATTGATGTAATGATCCCTAGACAAGGACCAGCAAAATCTTACATTATGTGTCAGAGTTCAAGAAGGAATTCCAGTATTTTCATTCATAGATGGCTCATTTCCTGTAGCTTTCACACTGTCCTTTCCACTCGACTGACCTCTGTCTGATCGTATACAATCTCTTTTATATTCCCTCTTACAGGATAAGTAGTTGGATGTGCACAGAAGAATGTTCCATTTTCTGAAAGAATTTCTTGGATTCCCTGAAGAGATTAGTTCAAAATTTTAATTAGGGGCATTGGCAGAGTTCCCAAATGCTGGTATATTAGGCTGTGGTTTTAATTTTCATCACCCATTTTGGTTCCTATACAATGCATAGGATTTCTGATGAGTAGTTTACTTGAAATGATGCGTGTTTTGTTCCTCCAGTTTTTGTTCATCCCATTAATACAGATGAGTCATGATTGGCAGCAATGTCCTGTTTTTTCCTTCCAAAGACTGGGGAGGTTGCCCAATTTTCTGTGGACAATTGTCCAAAAGATGTCAAGGTTTGAAGTGACCAGTAAAAGTTCCACTAAAACTCTGGAAGGCATACAGGATGCAAGTGTCATTAATTAAGCTCTAAAAACCTACAGTGCTGTGGGAACCTGGCATAAAATACACAAGCTGAACTTTGTTTGCAACTTCCTTCTATTTAGGAATTCATTAAAGGGCTGAAGCATTTGCAGAGATTTCAAGACCCAGTGCTAGAATGGCTAATTGCTGGCTCAGTCTTTTGTATACATGCAGCACATAAAAGGACTGTGATCAAAGAATGCAGGTGCTGCTGAGGGCAATGAGAATCTAAGTATGGTGATTGCTTGCCGGATACAATATATAACGTTTCATTTAGCTGTGCTTTGCTTTGCTCCATGATAGGATTTTGTAGGAATTGCTGAATGATTTTGACTGAAGTGATTTATCAAAGGCGTTGTTTAAGCAAAACTAAAAGTTTATACTTTCTTTCATCTTCCTCCTGTTTTTTCCTCTTCTAGCACCTGAGGGAAACATATCCACTACTGTAGATCTTATATGAAGGCTTTAGTAAATTTAAGTTGGTTTCATCTTCTTCAGTATGTTAGAGGTGGCTATCACAGTTAATTTTTGCTGGTTCCGTTATCTTGTGGTGGGGGAAAATGAAGTTACACAGTACAGCTTAGCTTACATATCTTCACGGTGAGAGTGAAAAAAGTCACAAACAATTTTATGGATATATTTACCACATCTAGATTTTCTTCAGTTCCCGCTCTGTTCTCATCTTGCCAATCTTTTCATATATTGCTCTCATCAAATAGCAAAGAGAAGTCTATTGTGAAGCTTTCTCCTTTTTTAACAACCACCCTATTTGATCACCTCCCAAAAATAGCACAAGCCATATGAAACAAGTGGAGCTGTGGACCCTGTCTTGGAGAGCATGCATGAGTAATTAAATAATATGTCCTTCTGTCACCATTTTTGCAGGGAGGGGGATTAAAATCTGTGTTCACAGGCTGAGAGCAGGTGTCTGTGATGAGATCCCATGCTGTGACATGGATGCAGCACATTCTTACATGAAAAACCCTGGCTGATGAAATGACCATAGGAAGACAACATGGAACCCTCCCAGCACAATCACAAGAAGCCTAATTAAGATCTGTAGTTGATTTTAAAGTGAATGTGTGCTTGTTTTAGAAGAGCATTAGGAAAACTGAAAGCATGGAATTTGTTTAAATGATATTCTAGTCTTACTGGCATTCCTTAAGCAAACTGTCTTGCTTCTTTCATGGTCAAATGATACGGTGACTCAGAAGTGAACACACACATGCTTATGTAGGTGGGATTTAGTAACTTGTCCAATGTGGGTTTAGAGGTTTTTTTCTTAGTTGTGGACATTTTTTTCTTTGGCAGAAGACAGCACTGAAATCACAGTTTCTGCAGTTATTCTGGACACAGTTGTTTTAGTTGCAATTGTATGACTGAAAGCATACAGAGGCTACAAATTCCCTATAATCTTGTTAGAACTTTCATTAGAGAAGGTAAAAAAATAATTGGCAAGACTCAGAGAAAGGATTAATGTTTGTGTTGGAATGATTAAAAAAAAAAAAAAGACAGTAGTATTGATGGCAACAGTACTTTGCCTTGTCTTACTGTGCTTTTCCACTACAGAACTTCAAATGCTTTCCTGATTTCTGTGTAGCAACTTGATAAATTCTTTACATGTGTATGACTGTCGCTTTTGCAATAGTGGTAAAGCAGAGGTTTGAAAAGTGAAGCCACTTGCTCTGACAATGCAGTAAGTCAGTGGTGAAACTGTAAAGTCAAGACTAAAGTGTCCAGGTCCATCTTAATGCAGAATATGGGGTGAAAAACTGTAAATAAGCTATATATGGATTTATAGAATGACAAAGAAAAGCTTAAAGCTTCATAGACACCTTTGCTTCTCTCAATAGAATAATTTGTTCTTTCTTTCTGGTTTGGTGGTTTTTTGTTTTGTTTTGTTTTTGTTTTTGTGGTTTTTTTGTGTTTTTGTTTGTTTGTTTGTTTGTTTTTTTTGTTTTGTTTTGTTTTGTTTTGTTTTTGTTTTTGTGTTTTTTTTGTGGTTCTTGCTTTTTTTCTTTAACCTCAATACAGGCAAGGTCCTTCTCAAACATGAAAGAAGACTCTGTCTGAGAAATTCATTAGCCAAATTAGACATAAAATAATGAGGGGATGAGAAGGAGGCAGCAAGGGATGGGGGTGGGAGGGAAAATGTGGACAAGGATAGCTAGAGACAGTTCTCTGCTAGGGTAGTTGATTGAAACAATGGTACAGTACCTTGACTAATGTAGAGCTAATTAAAACTGTATAGGACAAAGCGCTTCTAAATATACTACAGGGATCAATCTTTCTATGGTAAATCCATCCCCAGTGAAATTTCATTGACTTCAATGGGTTTTCTTCTGGGATGAATTTGGCCTGATAACCTAATAAGTCTTTTCTGTCTTTAATTTCTAAGGACCTTTTGTCAGAAGCATGGCAAGGAACTTCAGTTTGAATTTCGAAAGTGCTGAACACCCAAAACTCCTACCAAGGTCTCCAGGAATTACAGGTACTCAATACCACTGCAAATTAGAGCTGAGTGAACTGTTTTAAGTATGTTGTGAGTTTACTTTCTGTACCATGCCATCACATCTGCAAAAGGACCCTAAACTAACCTCTTAAATCTTTTGAAGAGGAAACTAGGATACATAAGTACAATACCTAACATGCTGAGCTTAGCAAAGGCCTCTAGGCACTAAAATAATAAAATTAATGACTAAACCAAAATAAGTTATAAATTCATGGTATCTGTATTTGCCGGGCAATGGAAGATATGTATTTGGGCTGGTTATATATATATGGGCATACTTTTGTTACCCAGTTTCCAACTGGTTGTCTATGGTCTGATTTGTCAGATAAATCATGTCCAATATGTTCATAGTTTCTGTGAACTTAGAAAATATGTCAGTTTATTACTCTCAAAGCCACCTTGAGAAGCAGTAAAAAACAGATGAATGCATCTTACAGTGGAAGCTGCAGCTGGCATCTCTGAGGTATCCAGGACTATCACGTAAAAACCACATAAGATTTTTTTTTAAAAGTTCAGGTGAAACAGAGAACATACTTTTTGGAACATTTTTCGTCTTACAGCACTACTGTTGTAAAGTCTCCTCTGCTTTGGCTTCCACTCCATTGAAGATGTACATCATATAGATAATGGTAGTGTTTTAATAGCACACTTTTTTCTCATTTTGGCTTTATCTGAGAAAAAACCAAGCAAACAAGTTTCCAACAACAAAAAACCCCACCATTTAGTGAGCTGTGCTCTGGTTTTATTCTGAAGGCTGGCTTTGAGAGGAGGATTACTAGTTTATCTCCGTTACTTTGAAAAACAGATCTGTTCGATTACCCAAATGTTTGCTTTTTAAAAGGGCAGCTCATGGGGATCTTAAAGAAATCCACAGTGCAACAGGGAAGGAATATAGTAGACTGTTTTGGAAAAAAATACAATGAGGGGAAAACATAACATACAATACATTTGGTGTGAACTTTTCCCAGAAGATTGCCTGAGCCTCACAGTTCCCTTACAACCAAAGTACAGCGATGCTGGGCAGCCTGCCAGTGCTTGTTATTGTAGTACTGTGTGAGCCAGTTCCCTGGTGAAGAAAGAGGAGGAGAGAGAGAGAGAGAGACTTTTCTTTGCCTTTCATAAGTGTCCCATAGTTTCCTCCCTGCTCTCTCTGAACCAACCTCCTGTTCTTTACATCAAGGTGCTTTGGTGCAGGCTACACTGTGCAGATGTCATGCTACTAGTTTCGCATGTGGTACTTTCACAGTTCAAGAGGACTGACACAGGGCTGTATCGCCTCACTGCACTGGAGTTTTCAGATGACAGCTCTGCCTGACAGTCTAACAGTAAGGCACCCTGTGATATGCATAGTGAGGATGAGTAACACCTTGTCCTCACAACAGAAGTATCTGGGAAGGGAAGCATTCTTAGGAGTGGGTGCCAGGCTAAGTTGCATGTCTACACTGAATTTTGCAGTCAGATGTGAGCCAGGATAGCTTAGGCTTAATACCATGCTACAGATGCCAGTGAGACATCTCTGAGTTGTTCAGAGCACTGGCAGACCTCCTTCATGTCAGCCTACAAAACAGTGCACAGACATAGATGAGTTAAAGGCTCACAGTCTGGCCCTGAATGTATAGCAAAACTGAGTATGGAGGAAGGAGGCCTCCCACGTTCTTGTGTCTATATTCTACCTGGAAATTCATCCAAGAACATTTTAAAATCAGCAAACATGGCATGGGGTTGTTTTTATTCCATCCCTCCACATCCACACACCTCCTCGTCATACTGTCATGTTGCCTTGAACCCTGAAACTACAGTACTCTCTGGGAAGCACTTACCCAGCCTCTATCAGAAGCATGCTGGGCTTCCAAATGTGATAAGAAGCTGATAAAAATTATCTGGGCGTTAAAACAGCCTTAGTGGAAGAATGTTTAGCTAAAGAGATACCATCTGTCCCTTAAAGAGAGCACCTCCTTGTTCTGCCCTGGCCTGACCACTGTGAGCTGTCGCTTTTGTGGTGCAGTCCATGTGTGGACGGGCTGTTGTTCCCAGGACCTGGGGAAACTGTTTATGCAATGTGGACTTTATCAGAAACAATTACAGTCTGATGGAGTAGTTTGGGGTTTTTTTAAGAGCTAAAGATTGGTGATGAAAACAACAGTTTTTGGCAGAAAAGTACTGGCGTGGATCAGCTCATCTGAATGCTCGTATTGGCCCTTACAGCACATTTCTTTGGGGTAGTCGAAGAGGGAAGGAATTCTGAAGAGCTATAAGCAGTACAAATTACCAAGAGAAATTTTATGTCAGTAACAAACACTACAAATATTTTCCATGGGACACTGGCAGCTGGCACACGGCACTGACTCTACAGTTTTTTAATGCATTTTCTTTACCTCCTCACGTAAAGTAACAGAGCTTGGATAGCCTGACAGAACAGATTCATTGAGCTACAGTTCATTGAACTACTGTGCAGATACATAGGAAAGAGGTTAAAGACAAGAATCAGAGGGTGACTTGCTCTGCAAATGACTGAGAAAACTTTGAGATTTGTGGAACTAAAGAGAGAGTGCAGTCTACCTTGAGTAAAATCCAGTAGATCATGAGGGTCTCAAGAATAGAACTACTGTCATACTTCCTCAGAGAGAGTCAGGTAGCCAGATCTGCAGTGGGGCAGTCACATCATCCAGCTAATCTAAACAAATTCCGACTATGTTGTACAACTGAATCCAAAGATCTGCCATGGATGATTTTGAGAGGTCAGGCTAGCTGAGCTGCCTCACTGGGTTACCTAAAGATAGATAGATCAAAGCCCCATGCTGGATGTCAGGGCCCTGAGGGCACTAGTTGGCCTTAATGATCATAACTAACTTGCGGCTTCCACTCGCACTCCCTGCCACGGACCCAAGAGCCCCATCTCAGCTCAGGACTGGGCCTCCATCTCTGTTTGAGCTGTGCTGTAGGTAGACCAGAATGGAGGAATAGAGTTGGAAGGGTCATACAATGATCACTGAGTCCAACTGCCTGACCACTCCAGGGCTGACCGAAGGTTAAAGAGTGCTATTAAGGGCATTGTCCAAATGCCTCTCAAACACTGAGAGGCTTGGGGCACCAACCATCTCTCTAGGAAGCCTGTGCCAGGGTTTGACCACCCTCTCAGTAAAGAACTGTTTCCTAATGCCAAGTCCAAACTTGCTCTGATGAAGCTTTATAACATTCCCACATGTCCTTTCCCTGGATTCCAGGGAGAAGAGATCAGCACCTCCCCATCCCCTTCCCCTCCTCAGGAAGCTGTAAGGAACAATGAGGTTGCCCTTCAGACTTCTTTCAAAACTAGACAAGCCCAAAGTCCTGAGCCACTCCTCACAGGACATGCCTTCCAGCCCCTTCACCAGTTTTGGTGTCCTCCTCTGGGCACATTCAAGGACCTTCACATCCTTCTTAAATTGTGGGGCTCAGGATTGCACACACTGCTAAATACCATAGGAACCACGGCACCAATTCTAAATAGTAGGAAACAGGTGTGTGCCTGTGTTTAGTGCTGTTCCTGGAGCTTTCTCCTTAGTAGACCTTAGTCCTATATTATAGGTGACTGGTTTTCTGGATGGGTCTCTCAGATGCATGGTTTTGGGGTTTTTTGCCTCCTACTCGTCTCTTAGATCCTGTCATCTTGAACCTCACTGAGGCTGTTGTGGTCCAAGTGCAGGACCCCACACTTCTTTCTGTTGAACTTCATACAATTGGCCTCAGCCCATTGATCCCGCTTGTTCAGATCCATGCTTATAGTTATGGGTGTCAACAGTGCTGTCTCTCAGAGCAAAAGATTTGCTAAAGGGAGAAGGCAGGTTCCAGGGAAATGATTGTTCCAGTTCATCTGCAATGGGATTTGAGCTTTAATTGCCTGAAAATGCTGAGAAACCGGGTGGCTGCAGTAAGAAACTGAGATCTCAGGAAAAAGGCCAAGGTTTCTTTCATTCCATGCCTCAACATCTGCAGGGGAAAGGAGGTCCCATAGCGTCCCAAGAAGTGGGCATTGACTCTGCAGAGGATTATGAGGGCTTGTGATGCTTTACTTGAAGAGCTTTACTGCTTGTGTGATTTGATAGTGAGGGAACTGTGCAAGTCTGTGTTCTTTTTTCTTTTAATTACTGCAGATTCTAAAGTGAATGTATCACCCTGAAGGTGTATGGCGTTGAGTAGGTTATTCAGGCATGAGCAGTCTCAGCAGTGCTTTTAAGGCCCGGAGCAAGATCGCAGAGGCATCTCTTCAGGGAAGAGTAGTCAGAAAGGGGATCTTCACATACAAGCCATCCTGTGATCCCAGAGTTAGAAAGGTCTTCCAAGACCAGACACGGTGCCAGCTGCCTTGGGAGCATGTGAGATTCCTATTCAGCCCAATTACACTGACAAGAAAGACCAAACAGTATATGCAAAAATCTATGGAGGTTATAAATGTGTAGAACTTGTATATTTTGGAAGGATGGTAGAAGATGAAAGAATACTCTGTAGTTCTGAATTAGACATTTCTGATGTAAGGAACATGAGAATAAAGTTCAGAATTCAAGTTTTTGGAATATTTTGTTTGTTTTGATTTTTCCCTTCCACCATCACCACAGAAGCTGTCGTGCAAATAGCCCACTGATTTGCCTGCAAAGGGGTGCAGTGGTTAGAGAAGTGGATCCTTGAAAGCTTCTTCATTTCTCTGACTACATATGTTAAAAGCCCAGAAGGGCTCCGGTGAGGAGAGATGCCTGTGGGAGTGACATCGCTTTCACCATTTTGGGGGACTGCAGCATGGCACAAACAGGTTGTGCTTTATGAAGAGCATATATAGCAGTGATATTATTCAGAGTAGTGCTTTGATTAAAGTACTCTTTTGATTAAAGCTCAAAAACCCAGGTCTTGGGATGAGGTGCAGAAGCAGAAGTCTGCTAACCAGACTTCATACAAGAAACTTCGAATGTTCCTAACTATAGTCAGAGGACTGCCAGATAAGAGGTAAAATTCAGTTCTGTTGTTTGACATTTTCAGGATCAGACTCTATTGAGCACATTTCTTTCTGTCATGGAGGGTAAAATTAAACTTCTCTTTTTTGGGTGTTTCAGTTCATCCTTTATGAGCTGGCTAGAAAGGCTGATTGTAGGACCTGGTCTATTTTCATTGCATGTGTTACGCAGATTTCCTTAAAAAGGAATGTTGTGCCTAGGAAGATAAATAATGAGAAAACATCTGCTCTTTAAGCTCTGGACTGACCTATAAATCTTAATGACGTATGCAATCCCAGAAGCAGAAATCATTTACAGATTGCAAAATTCTCTCACACTCTCATTTTGGTTTTCCTTTTATTCTGTTTGTTGGTTTGTTTTGGGTTTTCTTAAACAATTTTGTTGTTTTTCCTTTAAGTCCTGATAATTTGGAAGCCCAAGTGTGGGCTTTTTCTTCTCACTGTTTGATTATAACTGATAGGAGCTGCTGAGAGGAGGGCATGGCAACCATAACAACACAAGAGGGCTGGAACAGAGAGCCTCTACAAGGAGCTGACAGGCAGAGAATAATGACAGAGTAGAGGATTGATAACTAATAGTTTGGATGATTTACACATGAGAAGCTCTGGAGGGTGGGATGCTTCTTTGGCTGTTTATTTCAACCTCACATGCTGAAGAAACGGGTTTGCTTTGCTGCTGTAATACTTTACTGCATTTTTTCCTATCAGGAAATGGGAATCTGCTTCTCTCTTCAGTGCTTCCCTGTGTCCTGCCTCACAAAGGCAAGGTTGCTGTTAAGAATAACAAGAGGTTCCTCTCCCCTTTTGCCTCTAGAGCTGCAACAGCAGCAAACATTTAAAACAACCGAATCAGTGATAACCATAAAATTTAAGAGGCTAGAATTCAAAGTGCTGTGGAGAATGTCAGTGTGGGGCATGGCTACCTGCAGCATGAGCTAAGATGAGGAGATTCCAGACTCCATGGTTCCTTGTTCCAACTCAGAATATTCTGTGATTCTGATCTTGAGTTTGCCTGAGACGCTGCTTAGAAGTGGAGAGACTTTCATGCAGCAAGTACTTCTGTTATCTGTTTGTTTACTGCAAAGTCAGGCCAATTTTATTCTCCATTTCATGTTGCTTTAATTTAAACATTGGAAGAGGTGATGTTGGGTTAAAAGTCTCAGGAGATTGTGAGCAGCATATGGACCATTTCTCTTGAAAAATCATAGAACCATCTGCCTGCAAGTGGGCAGGGATGGAGTAATTCTTCTCCTGATGCTGTTAAGATACGCTTGCTTCTCATGAGTCAGTATCCTTGGTCTGTAATTTCACAGATAGGTTTGTGGGGAAGATGGCTATAGAAATCATTCACCTACCTGTCTCAGACTGGAACAGGTGGGAAAAGTAAGGTGGGCTGGAAACTCAACCATCTTCTGGGAGTGGTGCTCCCAGGGCAGAACTCACCCCATTCTAAATTACACTAGAGAGGCATGACTGCAATTCTGGAATGGCAGGGCTGACGCTATTCAGGCACATAATCAAACTAAAAGTAAGATAGTGTTTTATAGTTGAAACAGCAATTCAGGGAGCAAGAGCTACAATTAAACACATGTTGATACTCTGTTTTGTTGTTTCCTGTGCCCTGAATACCATCTGCTTGAAAATCAGGTGAATCCAAGCGTTATCCTGAAGGGCTGTCCTTACTAGACTGATATTTTCTTTAGGTGGAGCAAAGAATTTTGTCTAAAAGAGAAAATATTTAGGAGCCTAATCAGTAAATGCAGGAGAGACTGCAAACTGATCAGTGATCAGAGGAGGGTGAATGGGTTTGACTGACATCTGGAGTAAAGCAGTGCTCTGCTCTTCCAATTACAGGTTTAAGCCTGCCACAATTGACAGATTAAAGGTGTTCATCCTAATCCAAAATTATACTTTCCCCAGTCAAATTGACCATTGTGTCAGCTTCAATTTGTTCAGATACGTCACCCACAGTGACTGATTGGACTGATTCACTTGCACACTCTTTGACAAGGTCCCTGTTTTGTGTTCACTCCTTACTCTTGCTATTTCCCTTGTCAGACAGATACTCTAGAGGCATTTCCATTATCTCGCATGTAGCTGTACCTCAGAAACGTACTGGACTGGAAAAAAAAATCCTCAGGCCAATTATTCTGACATAAACTCTACTTATCAGAAAGCACTAGAATATGAAGTGTAAGTTAAAATAGCTCAAAAATAGGACACATTCATGCACACATATACACCCCAGGCAGACACCTAAGTAATGCTGTGCTTATAGTCTCTGCCATGACTGATAATGGATGAGCACTATTAAATAAGAAACAACACAAACATTGCCTCAACATCCAGACTGAAACAGTCTCTCTGAGAATGGAAGTGCTTTAATTTAAAACAAAAAAGCAACAAATTGTTTGCAGGGATCTGCCCTGTATTTTTTCAGTTAGAAGCAGAAGTAGCCTACTGCTTGGAGAACAGTTACCCTGAAATCTTCCTGATTCTTTGAAAAAGGAAGAAGAAGAGGTGTACAAATTTCTGAGAACCTTGCTGATGCCCATGCTCTTTGGGTGAGGAAACAGGAAAGAAGAGATGAGTTGGATATCTTTTCCACATGATGAAAGAAGAGGAGGTACTCATAAGCACAGACACGTGAAGTGGCACTCTGTTAGGGAGTTTTAACTTTAGCCAAAGTGCCTTTAGCATCAGGTGGGCTCTCCCTTCTGAGCCAGACTGAAACATGTCACATCCCCCTGCAGAAGGTTCACATGGGGAGGTTTTGGAGAGTTCTTAGTGGTGTACCCTAAGAGTCGTGTAGACAGCCACATGTTAACAGTGAGCAAGGTGCAGTCTCATGGGCTGTGGACCTGAAGAGGTTTCACCAGAGTGGTCAAACTCAAGGCAATGCAAAAGGGATGAATTTACTTTGTCCAATCTCCCTCCAGCTTCATGTAGATAAACAAAAATCACTTCTTAGCTCTAGGTATTAGCAGTACATGATGGTGTGATTGATACTCAAGCTCCAAACCCAATTATTGATGAAAACCTACTTGAATCTTATTTTGAGTTGAGGTAGATGCTTGTATGAATAATGTCATTGTCCTCTCAGATTCTTTTTCATTTTTGCAAGTGTTTTGGTTTTGCTGGTTGGGGGGAAGAGAGTGTGGGTTTTGGGGTTTGGTTTTGGTTGGTTTGGGTTTCTTTTTTCTGTTATTTTACTCTTTGAAGTATCCATAGACATAAAAATGAAATATTTTTGATCAGATTACAAGTACATAAAAATGTCCAGTGTTACCTATCTCTGTAATCCATCTGTCACAGTTTCATACACACAACCATTAGTAGAGTTTCCGGGCAAAGCAATATATAACCTGTAAAAAAGATACTACAGCCAGAACAAACATTACTTGCCTATCCACCAAAAAGGTCTTGCACTAAAGCTGAAGGTAGTTTTTTTCCCTCTGCTTGCCATAGCAGAACTGAGTGGGATTCATGCACAGGTTCTGTGTAGCCCACAGGACACTGGCATACTACAGAGGCTTGTGAAGCAGGATACTAAGGACTGACTATGGTACCACTTGTTATCAGTGCTAGAAAATCCTTTGCTTTACTTTCTGGAAATTCCCATCATTAAAATACTTTTATTCTACAGGGCATTTGCAGAATGTCCATAATTCTGTCAACGTTTTGCCCAAAATATTACCTATCTCTTGAAGGACACAGAGTGAAGTTGCTGGATTTTGTTTTGTAATTAAGTTTTGAATTATAGAAAATGGGGGGGAAATACACTCTCTCTGTTATATTTTTTAGGCAGTTTTAACACCTTAGAGAATTGGTGCAGATATTTGAACTTTGGCACATACGTTATTCCCAACCACAGCTCCCTTGGGTTTTCTTGTGCAGTTAAAGTTATCAAGAAAGATATGAAATGTGAAATACAAGAGCACAACTGTACCTAGACTATTTATCTGATAATTTCATCTATCTCTATGAGGTCTTAATGACATGTCTCATACATAACCCTCAGTATTTGTGTACAGTGGCAGAATTTCTTTTTAATTACCAATTTTCCAGTTTCCCATAGTCATAACTTACATTACATGGGGTAAGTAAGGCAGGAACCATTCCTTCTGTCTCTTTGGGTATGTTTGCAACCCTTATGCATAAGAAGGTTGAGCAGACACTTCTCATTAAGATATGTGTCCACATGGGATGCAATCTGTGAGGGGAAGTCTCGGAGCAGATAGGGTCCTTGAATGTTTGTTGACTGTAAAAACAAAAGGTACCACTGTAACCATTTTTGTGACTCAGGATTCAGTTTTCATGGAGATGAGCTGCTGCCATCACTCCTACTTAAAAGTGGACGTGAGAGATTATTATAGGCAAGAAGGCAGAAAGAAAGAGGAACCACGGAGGTGAGCTTGTTAGGTCAGTACCAGTTAGTAATGGTCAGAAGCAGAGAAGTAAAATCACCAGAAATTCAGCAGGGAAAAAAAAAAAACAGGAAATCATCACTGACTTGACAAGATCTTAAAACCTTATGAGAAGAGACAGAAAGGAGGCAGACAGTGCATCAACAGGACTGAGGATCAGTCTGTTCTAAGGAGAAACAGAGGTTGGCACATGTCTGCTTGATTGACAGCACCTTGGCCAGCAGAAACTCACAAGGTGGCTGCCCCGTTGATACTGAGCATATGAATGCTTAGCCTAGTAATATTAGTCCTGGCCCTCTGCTCTGTGTGTTAGCAGTAAATAAGACTGGTTTTATATATGGACAATCCTGCTTTTGGGCCTCTATGCCTGTAAAATATGCTCAAAACATCAAAGGTTACATTTAATGTGATCTCCTGTATTATGAAGACTGCAGTACTGGCCTCAATTAATTCCTCCTTGAATTAAAGCATATCTGTTTGGAAAACAAAACCTCAACTGCATTCTCTCTTGATTGAAGTTTTCCAGTGATATATACTCTATTGTAGCCCTTGGGAAATAATTCCACTTCCATTATCCTGAATGTTAAAAATCTGCATGTCAGTTTTATTCTGATTTTGACTGGTTTCAACTTCCAGCCACAGAATGTTGTTACATATCTGCTAAATTGAAAACCCCCCCCATTATCAGGTTTCTGCATCCTGTTTGAATGGTAATTAGCCTTTCGCCTTCTCCTTGACATGCTAATCACATTTCAGTCTGTAACCTAGCCATATGCCCCAAACTCATCTTATCCATAGTAGATACTTTCTGAATGCTCATCAGTGCTTCAGCACACAGAAACACAGTATTGCAGAGATCATGCCACTATCAAATACATAGAAGACCCATGAGTGGCAGGGGAAACAGTGTTTCCTGTTCATAGAGTCATAGAATCATTCATGTTGGAAAAGACCTTTAAGATCATCAAATCCAATTGTTAACCCAGCACCACCAGCAGGTTCACTGTTAAACCATGTCCACACATTTTTTGAACACTTCTAGGGATGGTGACTCTACCACTCCCCTGGGCCTGTCAATCCTGTCAATGCTTGACAACCCTTTCCATGAAAAAAATTTTCCTAATAACCAACCTTTACCTCTCCTGGCACAACTTGAGGACATTTCATCCTGTCACTTGTTACCTGGGAAAAGAGACTGACCCCCGCCTCACTACAACCTCC
Organism: Platyrinchus mystaceus; assembly: GCA_035041135.1. Taxonomy (NCBI): domain Eukaryota; kingdom Metazoa; phylum Chordata; class Aves; order Passeriformes; family Tyrannidae; genus Platyrinchus; species Platyrinchus mystaceus. The sequence continues at coordinate 61,085,794 of JAWWLV010000088.1, forward strand.
TTTCAGGTAGTTGTAGAGGTGATCAAGTCTCCCTGAGTCTCTTTTCCTCCAAGTCAAACAATCCCAGTTACCTCAGCTACTCCTCATTAGACTTGTGCTCCAGACCCTTCACCAGCCCTGCTGCCCTTCTCTGGACATGCTCCAGCAGCTCAGTGTCTCTGTTGTAGTGAGGGACCCAAAACTAAACACAGTGCTCAAGGTGTGGCCTCACCAATGCTGAGTACAGCAGGACCATCACTTCCCTAGTCCTGCTGGCCACACTGTTGCTGATACAGGCCAGGATGCTATGGGCCTTCTTGGCCACCTGGGCACACTGCTGGCTCATGTTCAGCCAGCTGTACACCAGCACCCTCTGGTCCTTTTCTGCTGGGCAGATTTCAAGCCACTCTTTCCCAAGCCTGTAGCACTTGATGATCTTAGAGTCCTTTCCACCATAATGATTCTGTGATTCTAATGATTCTATGACAGCCCATAATGCAGTTATGTTTCCATCCATGTCGATAAAAGTCTTTGACAGCAGAGTGGCAAAACTTAATTTTTAGGGGAGCTCACCCAAGTCTCACCTCCTTCACTGGTGTCACTCTGCTTTAATTCTTCTGAACTGACTCTTATAGGAGGAAGTGCTCCACTTACCTGGGTTTTATGCAGCAGGGAGAGGTGCGTCTCTTGGAACCTGTTGAAACAAACATGGAGACGTGACATTCAGGCAATGCAATGCACTTGCTCTGCAAGCCAGGTGAAGTCCTGCCCCCTTCTCATACGAGACCAACAGACTGTTATTGGATCTGCTTATTCCTATCTCTTTGATGTTTCTTCCCTAACCCTCAGGTTGAAATAGGGCCAAGAACCCATCTTTGGAGGCTGGCACTCAAAACTAAATGACTCCTGTTGCTCTTATGTTTGCTGGTGCCAACAGGCTCACTTCAAGGTTGCCGGCTTATGTTCATCGGGCAAATGGCAACTTAAATATTTCCTGACTTCCCACTTCTTGTTCTTGCAACCTCTATGTTGTTATGACATCTGTCATAAAACCAGAATGATATATAAATGTGAAAATGATTCCTATAAAGCAGCAAGCAATATAGCAGGGGATTACATATGTCTTATACAGGGAATATGTTGTATTAACTAAATACAAACATATATTTTCTTGTGTTTTGTCTTTTGGAAAGAGAACGAGGGGGACAAATTAATAGAGCAGGGATACTCCAGTGAAACTTCACTGAAGTCAGTATAGTTACACACCAGGGATACATTTGGCTGGTTCTTTTGCTAACGGCTATATGAAAGCCTTAATATAGAGTTTCTGCATGTGTGAAATGTATGCCAAGACAAACGCAATGTGCTAAATGGAACCTCTTGATTTATTTAAATAAAAAATATGTTACAAAAAAACAGTGGATAATTGGAGTGGAATGGATCCAGACTGGAATCGTCTGTCTCATGTCTCCAGAGTGTCTGATGGAGGGGCTTACTTGTATACCTAAGCAATATAGGATATGCAGATAGCAGATAATTTCTTGAAACTGCTAAGATGCACCAAGGGACTCAGAGCTCTCTAGAAGACAAAGGTTATAATCAGATGTAAACCAGCTCTTTTGGCTGCAGCTGATATGAACTAACACATTAGCAAACACTGACCCTTTTCAGTTTTTCATCAGTTATCTTCCTTTGCCTCTCTTTTCTCTTGAGTTTAGATCTGCTGCCAGTATCATTGTCACTCATCACCTGGCCAAAATGGTCTAAGTCAAAACCAACCAACCAAACAAACAAAAACCAACCAAACAAAAACTATCAAAAATGTTAAGGATAAACAAGAATGGTTTGCCTTAACTGGGTTGGAGTATAATCCTGGAGATGTGCTATGGGCACGGTAGCCAACCAGTCATCCCTGGGGCTGGGCTAGAAGAGACAATATCTTGGTGTGGATCAGCAGCAGCTTAAACAGCAACTCTGAGCAGTCTAACTTCAGTTTTTGAACATCATGGACTTTCTCCTTACAAATCCTAATTGCCTGCTAACTGTGGAGGTACCTACAGCCCTCCAGAGGCCACCCTTCTACTTGTGGTGACCTGCAAAACCCTTTAAGCCATGTGTAACTGTTGAGCTGCTCATCAGAGATCTACCTCACCAAACCAAAGGTTTAGTGGGTTTCTAAAGCTCTGGGTTTCCCCAGTGTTTAATAGCTGGTATTAAAGCCCACACAAATAGGAGCTACCAGACCACACCTAAATTCCATTTGAGAGCTAGTGCTGGGAGGAGATAAGGGGAAAAGTGGTTGTGTGCTCAATATCTTCAGATATGAGATACCCAATTTTAAAGGAACACTAGAATCTAGTGCTCCCACGTGCACTGTTGGAAATGGTGCAAAGAAGCTTCCTCAAGACATGAAGCTGCTCTACTTAGCATGAAATAATTATGCCTATAAATATTCTTCTAGGAAGAGGTCAGAGTAATTGTAAAAGCTAATGCCCCTATTAACAGTGCATCAGGTACACTGAATGTGTATAGCTCCCATGAAAGAGCACAACAGAATAAAAATCCTCAGCAAAGTCCTCAGACAAGATGGGTCACTGTTAGGAATAATAAGGCAACTTTGTGCCTACGTATGCACTCACAGCCGGTGGCAGACTATTTTAACTTTAAGGGACGGTCTGTGACAGGAGACAACTAGCAAGAGGAGAGTGACAAACTAGAGAGAAGCTAAAGCATTCCAAGAAATTCCATCAAATCCCTGGATAGACATTGTCTCACATGTTGAGAAGTGTGATGCTGCAGTACTGGAGGAGTTATCTTGGTTATGTGAGTATTGCAGTATTGCTGTGTTTGGTGAAAGTACCTGTTAGAAGAGCAAGATGGAGTGACAGTTCTTGCGTAAATGTATGGGAATGGAAAAATACTAAAATATAGAAATCGAAAGAATTAAAGGTGAGATTTCCGAAACCAGTTTTAGAAACTTGACACTCATTTCTCCCTCATTTCTAGTGGGAAAAGGGAATCCTAATTGGACACCTTTGAAAATGCCTCCTTTTGTTGAAGGGATGTAAATTTTTTTTAATTAGTTTGTATTCTTCAGCTGTTTAAGCACTTCAGAAAATGTCACCATGAGTCAACAAAGATGTGCTAATCGATTACATCAGTGAGTTTAACATTAGCATCCCAGTAATAAATTATTCTTCAACGTTTATTACATGGCTTTTAAAAGAAGTTGTCTCCTATTAGAAGGTTTATATGAAGAATAGTGCCACCAAATCCAAATGCCTTGAGGCATTGTAAATACCCTAACTTTCACATCCTGAAGTTTGAATACTGACATGTGAAATCATAATATTGTTTCACAGGCTGATCCAGGGTCCACAGAAGTCAGACAGAAAATTTCTGATGACTCATGCAGGTCTTTACTCAGGATTTTAATATGGCTTTTTCCACCCTGTTTAATGCCTGACCTCATACAGCTTTGTTCCTGTAACAAAAGTCCTAGGGAACCTCGTTCTGTCCAGTATCTGACTTCTGCCTGATTTCTTAGAAATGTGAATGTTGTTTCCTAGCAGGGTTGAACTCAGAACAAAGCCTAAAAGCTGTTGAATATTTAGCTTTTTAAAACACATACATATCTAGACAATAAGGTTCATATAGGATAGGATTCATTGGGTTTTGTTCAATACTAAGCAACTCTGGTGAGAGAGGGAGAGCTTTCTGTGGCAGTTAAAGTTTGTGAGATACAAGAGTTATGCACATCCTAAAACATTAAATAAGTGCGGTGCAGAATGGGGCCTGTAATAACTTCTGACGTTGGGAGCCCATCCTGCAATGAAGCTCATCACAGGAGGGGACAACACTGCAGTCCAGCAGTTAATGTGCTGGACTGGGCCCTTGGATCTGCATACTTTAGTCCTGGCCTCCAAATCAGATTGTATGAATTACTAAAACTCTGCCAGCCTGAAATTCCCTCTGTTTAAATGGAAGAATTTTATTTTTTTCCATAAAACTCTATGGTATGTGGTTGTTTTGTTCAACTAGGACCAGCTTGTTTATTATTACTCAGACAACAAGAAAAATTCAAAGAAGCAAGAATTTTTTAGACAGTGCCCTTAATTTTGTTTATGGCATTTTCTACATTGGTAGTGTAACAAACAGAAAAATGACAGTTCTTTTTGAACCTCACTTTATTCCTGCACACACAGTTTTTCAATTTCACAGCATACAGCTGATTTTAGAGGAGGGGGGCAGAGAGGAGAAGAGAAGTGATGATTTTGGCAGCAACACCGTTACGATTTGCTAAAATAGCAGCTTGGCAAATCTGGTTTCTCAAATATCTCATGTTTTGTTAATTACTGACAGCTTTGTTTTTAACTGAACGTGAAACAATGTGGAGAAATGGGCAAGCATGGCCCCTGACTCACCACTGCCCGGCTGAGCTCGGCAGGTGGGAGCAAGAAGTCTCCAAGAAGGGGCCCAAGCAGTAATTGCTGCCCCAGTTCATGAGGCTCAGCAGATAGATGGAACGGGAGAGGTCCTGAAACCCAGCTATGAAATGCCCCAAAGGGACTCTTTCCGCCACTGGCTCACTGGGCCAGTAATACATTAGAAATCTTGCCAGAAAGGAATGTGAAGCAGGGCGCTCAGTCCCCATGGTTGATGAGATACCCCCTTCACTGGACAAGGTTTTATACAAGTAACAATGAGGCATACGATGACTTGGGAGAACTGTTGGCCTTGGTTCTTTTCCACGTGGAGAACCGGGGTGATCTGGCCACTCTAGACCACCAGTGGCTAGAAGCATCTGTTAGGGGCTCATGTGTTTATGTGGAAATGCATCTTCAGGTGGAGCCAGGTCACTTTACCCATGTTTGCTTCAGACTAGGGACCACATCTTATGAAAAGCAGCAAAGCATGAGACAGATGTCTGAAATAAGTGTGGGCAAAGTGGATCAGAGTAGACACTCCTCTTGCATTTCTACTGTAAGCATATGCTGGCCACCTGGAAGTTCCGGTGGAGCAGTATCTCCACATATTTTCATTTCCATAAAATCTGACTGATGTTCAGTCTCCCCGGGTCAACCAACACAGAGCACAGAGTCATTGGGCAAGCTTGAGAGCTGCACTTTGGGCTGGGACCTCCTAGGCAGGAACATGAGAGCTTTGTATGAACAGGTACCTGTTCATCAGCTCCTGCCCTCCCTGCTCCTCTCCCAGTGATCATGAGGGACTCTGGTACCAGAACATGGGGAAATTCAAAGACATAGAAAACTGGAAAATTCAAATCTAATGAAAGACAGATGATTTATTCTGCCTGCATGTATGTAGCTAATCTATTCACTGCTCCAGGAGATCTCAGGGGCCAAGTTCAAAGCAGAGTTGGTTTTTTTTTTTAAGAACTTGATACCTAAGGATATAACAAAAGTATTCAGTCAGGTTAAAAAATTTGACAAAAGCAGAAGGAACTGTTCAGACTCAAGGTTTATAACCCTTTAGAATGTGTGAAGACCAGGATTAAACTATTACTGGGAACGAGGGTTCCTAAGAGTGCTTGTGTGGTGACAAAGTACTGGAGTAGCAAGACTGCTGGACATGTAAAGCTATTCATGCATAACTGTGCTCCTAATGATCCCGTGGCAATTTATTTTTTGACCTATGTTTATTGTATTGGGTAAATGTCACATCCACTTTTTGTCTCTTTATTAGCATAGCTCATCAGGCGCTGTATGTGTGTTTGTATATGCACAACACATACACATAATTACACATAAGTCCTTTGGTGTCACTTTTCCCAGAGCAAAGTAACACTTTGCATATGAAATGAATTTTTATAAAAATAATGCTACAGAGATAATGTTTTCCAACCATTTTTTTTCTTTTTACTAATACAAAAGAGAAATGGAAAAAGTGAGTCAGAATATATCTGTAATCACATGGCATGAAGAGAAATTCATTTTCCAAAACGCTGAGCTTTGTGTCTTAGTTCAGAAAGAACTCTGTTAACTTGGGCTATACAACGTACGTCACAGATCTGGTGTTTATGACTGATAAACTGCTTTGAGAAGCAGCAGCATCTCAGCCCTGAGTAGACAAAGATATTTCGCAACAGTCCTCTCACTGAAGTTAGCTGGAGCTAAGGAAGTGTTCTGGGAAATCAAGCCTGTACAGTGAAAGCAGAGCACTGGGAATACAGGCTGAGAACTTCAGCTCTTCCACAAACTCATTGCTTGACCTTCATCACCATAGAAGAAGGACAGGAGTGTGAGAGTGACCCAGGACTGCTTTTTAATCATTGGGCTGTCCCTCTTTAACTAGACCTTGTTTGTCTTGCTATCCATCAGAATCTCATTCCCTTAGCCCAAAAAAAAAAGTCAAGGAGGGGAAAACGTCCTAAAAAGGGATGCTTTATGAGTTATGAAGCCCAAGCCCTAGACCCAGAAAACCTCGCTGACAGGTTTCTCCCTTCTTACGCAATGCAGAGGAGGAAGTATTACTCCACAAACTAAGGTTTCACTGGATAAAGCACTGGATAATGTTTCAGTCAGACTTCCCATCTTGCACAATCCCTCCTGCCTCTCTGCTGCTGTCAAGGTAAGAAAGACAGTGCTCCTGGCCCACAGGTGGGGAAACCTCCTCGTCCCACCACCTGGTGCTCCTCCAGGATGCGACTGCAGGCCCTGGGTCCAGTTCTGCACACCCACCACAATCCCAGGCTGTTCCTCAGCACTGCAGACATGGGCACTTGCCATGCTTCCCTCTGGCAGGTCATTTCCTTGACCTCTAAACAGTGAAAGTCTGTGCAAAGAATGAAGGGATTAAAAAAAAAAAAACTTACGTGATGACTGGGATTAAAGCAAAAAAAAATTACAGGAGTTTGAAGTACAAAGGGGGTTAAAAAAAGGAAGAAGACTTGAATAGCATTGAATATTTGGATTCCTTTTGTTTGAGAGGTGGTTTTTTTTAAAGCTGCTTGGAAATGTAGAGGGTTTTCTTTTTTTCATAAAAGTGTTTTATAGACATTTTTGCAATTAGAAGAATCTCCTTTATATATTTAGCACTATTTAGAGCGGACTGGGAAGATAAGGCTGCTGAGGAATGCTGCAGGCTAAAGCTAGGTTCTCCAAACTGGCTGTTGTTGCACCAATGTGAATCACTTAATAATTCATATTTCAGAATACATTAATGCAAATTATAATTTTAGCTTGCTATTGAATTTTTAAATATGCACTACAAGCAATTTATGTTTCTGTTCATTTTCCCAGGTAAAACTGTTTAGACGTTTTTAGCATATGCTTGGTTTCATTCATCATATATCATTCCATTGTTTTAATTTAGGGTAATTAAAAATTAGGAACATCACAAATAATACATGGAGCCCTCTGTTCTTGGAAAAATAACATGGAACTGATACTCAGTCTTGTAATTTGAATGAAAGATATTTTTCAGTGATGCTGCAGTAAGAAAATAGCAGTATCCTATGTTTCTGCAGATAATTTATATCTAAATAGGAATTACTGTAATTAATCTGTAAATACCTTTTTCTTTAAATCAGTAGATTTTTTTCTGGACTTTTTTCTTTTTAGATTTACAAGGAATATTTGGTGTAGGAACGACAAACATTTTGTTCCTCTCCTACTGGGCTGGCTAGATAATTACAAGACTCAAAATCAGAGGTTATTGAAGATTCATTTTCTTTATTTTGTTTCTGGAAACTAATTGTCAGCTTTGACCCTACATTTCAGAGACACGGCGGGAGCCCAAGTGGCATGCAGGCTGTGAGACCCAGAGACCCCAAGCTGGGCTTTGCCCAGGAAAAGGCAAGCAGCTCTCTGAGTCTTGAGTTGCCCCTCACCCTTCCAACGTCCCCATGGCAGCCAGTCCTGCCCAAGTGAAAGTGGTCCAGCAATGTGCCGCTTCGTAGGGATATATTTTAAGCAGCAGTTGGGGATGGGGGATGCAGCCTGCTGCAGTACCTTGCTCTTCCATGAACAGTGCAACTCTGTGACTTGTCACGAAGACATAAAATGTCCATAGAGAGGGCCAAGAAGTGAGGAGGACATTCTGAGGCCCAGCTGTTCATTCTCTCTTCCTCATGTTGCTGACTGTGGCTCTCCAGCTCCAGCATGTCTGTGAGGATGTTAACTTGGCTCTTTCCATTGTCAAGGGGTCATGAAACTTCTTTCCTATTCAACCAAACCTGTAATGAAGGACAAGAAAGAGACTTCCACACCCTCTTCTCCACCTCTGGGGAAGATACACCACCACCTCATCTTCCCACTTTTCCCTCCTGGGCAAGGGAAATAAAAATTTCTGCCTTCCATCCCTTTTCAGGACAACAAAACCATCTCTTACCACCAATAGTGTCTGACTGCATTCCACAAGCACCTACTAGCCCCTGGCTTCCACTCAGCTGCTGTGACTGCTCAACTGTGATAAACTGGTAGCATTTCCTAGATATGAGATCTACAGACAGATATGACTCACCTAACTGCTGGACATATCCCAGAGCTCCCATATGCAAATCTCATCCTGTACTTAATCAAATATCATCCATCTGGGGGGAAGAAAAGAAAAAAAAACTGGAGGTGCTATTAGAAAAGAAATGGTAATGAGAAGAAAAGAGATATCAAGAAAAGAAAACAATTTGTTATAAATTAATATTGCAACCTGGGGATATAAATATGTCTGGTTATTGGAACAGCACATTCTCCCCCTTAAAACATTGCTAGAAGCATAAAACTTCCCACGACATGCTGTATTGGTCAATGTATCTCTGTAAGAAGGTGCTTTGTATCTCAGAGGTAGCATAAGAGCCATTAGATGTGGGTGTTGCTATGGTAACTGCTCTTTTTTTTAATTGAATAGCATAGTAAGTAGTCTTGTAAAACCCACCAACCCGTAACTTGCTGGTGCCCTGAGGCAGCATTAATGCAAGCACCTTTTCTTTGTCTTATTTCCTTCCTACAGAGATACAGGTATCTCAGCATAAGCTGTGTCCTTACAAGGGTAGTAACTTTGCTAGCAGAATATGTTCTGATGCCTCTTATTAAAGAGATGGTAAATAGAAGGTCAGGTAAGATACACCAGTTTAATTCCAGGTCACTTTATATAACATGGAGTCAGGTGAACAGAAGACTCTCCCCTTCTCTTCCAGCTGAGATGGGTAGCCAATATCTTTTGCTAACGTGCCATCATTCACTTCTTTAACACACTGCACCCCCACCTCACCCACCCTAAGCCATGGAGCTGTATTGCAGCCAGCTAGTGAACCATCCAGATGAAGCCTTCCAGTACACCAGCCATTTGGATGAGATGATTTTTGTTTGGTGTGAGATTTACTGTTTTCCTCTATTTGTTGACATGTGTCAGGTGTGACTCTTTCTAAATCCCCTAGACTTTCTGCTTTTACAGTACTTTTCAGAAGGTCAGTGATCTATTCGACTGCAGAGCTGGGTCACCTGCCTGGATTTTGGATCCTGCCTGTTCTTGCCTCTTTTCATGTGTTAAGTCAATAGAAGAATATTTTTATAAGTACAAGAATATCAGCCCTTCTCCAAGCAGGAAACTCTCTCATTAAACAATTGTTTAATTCAGTCAAACACATCAATTTTTCAGCTTCAGGTCCAGAATTCCCCTTGCCACTACTAAGAGGCATGCCTTGTCACAGTTTTGCTGTGGGATGCTCTGCGTGGGGCTGTATCTCCAGTTTCATTGTCCTTGGCGCTTGCAGCTCTCTCCTGGAGTCGCTGTCAGACTGTACTTGAGCTGAATGCAGTGTGTCATACACCATCATCCTTCCCCTCCCAGCCCAACCACCTGGCCTCAGTACAGTTGTGATATTGTAGATGGTGCGCAGGCCCTGTTGGACCAGAAGAGTTCCCACATGAACCTGGGATTGCTGACATTTCTCTCTTTCTTCTCTGTGTTTTAATGTTTATAAATCCACATGCTGCCAAATACAAATCTCAGCTTCAGACAGCTGTAAACTTTGGGTACTTTAGAGATAGGAGCTGAACAGTATTGTCAGAGCCCATGATGTATTTATTAACCAGTAGTGAGAGAAATTATCCTGCTTCAGAGAACTGAACTTTGGGTGTCACGTAAGCCTGGTGTTGCTCTGCCATTTGGGAAGTTAATTTCCCGCTAGAAGGAAGTTACGGCCTTTAATCAAAGGCTTGTGAAAAGTGACTCATTTTGCTAGGTCGGCAAAGGTTTCTAATTTGTTTTGATATTTTTGGTCCTATCTAGAGAATGTTCCTTATTGGAAAAGACAGATTAAAGAAATAGATTAAAAAAAAAGGGGAGGAAATGCTTGATGTGCACTTGAGGTGTCTGGATTTGTTGAAATATGAGCTTGGAAAGTCTGAGTGATCTTCTCATTCAGATCACAACTTCACTGTAAAGGAAAGGTCACTTTTGCTTGTGTTCTGGGGTAGCTTTTTCTCTTTTGTCCCCATGGTAAGATCTCTCCTTTTGTATTATTATGGATGTACCTTGGTTTTGAACTTTTCCTTTTTTCTCTTTTTTTTTTTTTTCCTTTTTTGGACCAAGAACTGATATTTCATCTTTTAAAGGATTTACAAGAAAAAGAAATAATATATGCACCACTGTAGAAAAGCATGTCTCTGTTCATACCTTTGCATTGTACAAGAAAATATGTCATTCCTTTCAGATCCATGAATTAAGATGCACTATTTTTTGCTGAAGGCTATTTTAAATTAGGCTAATAAATTGCTGCTCTCTGCCTTGCGTGATAATGCATTACATTATCTACTGATGTACACGTATTGTTTGACTCTAATGGTGTGGAAATTAAATGTTAGACATGGGCCAGATGTTCCTATAGATGAATATGAAGTATGACTCTGTCGTAGCTGAGTCTCAATGGGACAGAAGGTACATGGTGAGGTTTCCTGAACCACAGCAACAAAAAATCTTAAGTGGGTCACTTGCATCCACACCCAAGATCCAGCCCTAACACTGAACGGCTGGAGCAGCATTATCAACCTGAGCTCTGCTATTATTCCTAGGCCAGAGTTAGTGCCTTTCTTACTTCAAATGCCTCAATGCTTATAAAGCCACAAAGAATGGCTCACAGAGATAGTAAATGTTTGCTGTCCTTGTCAGACTGACAGACACAGCTGGGGTGCATCCCTGGCTCCTGCCTTAGCTACAAATATTTTGAAGCTCTCCTTCTGCCCTTCCCCCTCTCCTTGTGTATTTTCATACAGTGGCTGAGGGGGCAAACAGATGTACATTACAGTGAATATTAATGAAGGTCCCCCACTGGCATCTCCTCTCTGGAAAAGGCAGGGGAAGAACAGTTTACAATCTCACTCGCAGGGCTAAATTACCCAGTGACTCATAATCTAAGTACCAACAGAATGCTGCTGAACATGGGTATTTAAGATATTTGATAATGATGGACAGAGGCATTTTAAAAATTAGTAATAAAGCAGCTTTGCTTTGGGAATGCTCTGACTCACTACAGCTCACTAGCACCTAAAAAAATATTCCTAACCATGAGATTAACTGAATGTTTATATTTTTGTGTATGTGCATGTATGTTCATACTGTGTACTGTGTAGGAAGGAAGGACAATTTTTTGCATTTTCGGCAGAGGTATGTAAGTAAACCAGAAGGACTTTTGGGAGCACTGAGTTGGTAATACATGGATTCCTTATCAGTAAAAAGGGGAGATGAACTTTCTCTTCTTTTTGCCAGACCTTCTTGCAGAAATGCTCCCCTTTGACCACTGAGGTCAGTGCAACTCTTTACGAGGATTTTTTAACACTGACCCAGCATGCAGATGGCCGAAGACTGGTGCAAGAGGGAAGATCATGAACTGCAGCATGAGTGTGGGAATGAGCAGTGGCATGCAAGAGCAGAAAACAGCTTTGTAGCCAGGGAAAGGGCTTTTATAACTGCCTCTGGAACACGGTGCAGCGAGCTGTCCTGTAGAGTGAAGTGAGGTGAAGGAGAGCTGGCCATGGCCATGGCACCGCATTGCTGCTGAATGGGCAGCGGTCCTCAGCTGTGTCCTGCAAGGGAGTCAGTAATTTCTGAGGCAAAGGGCACATCTGGTTTGAGAGTTCTGAGCTGCTACTGTGTCCTAACCCAGTCCGCTGACAGGCTAATATTTCTGCAAAGATTTTGGGTATAAGCTTGTTTTTGTGTGCCCAAGCTCACTGAAGGCAAGGGATTGTAAGGAGTTATATTATTCTCCCTGCTGAATGTGGCAGTTTTACCCCCAAGAGCATCAGGCCCTGACAGTGAGTTTCATGCCATCCACATCCATGTCTAACACAGCTCTGTGAGCAGCGTGCTGTGTTGGAGGAAAGATGGGGACAGGGTGTAACCCACTGCAGCCCCCAGCCATCGATGTCTGTGTCGTGGCTGTCAGAATCATTGAAGGGACCTCACCATGAATAAGCCAGAGTCCCTACCAGGGATGGTGTCACAGCACTGACCCCAGGTGAAAGCCAGCATTGGATCTTCAATGTGCCATTTTAGAAAGCAAGGTTTATTCCCCAGCAAGCTGCAGTGTTTCTTGGGCCTCTTCAGTGGCAGGCACCATCAGATATACTGGAGAATGTTTTCATCACAGCTAACAGAGGGCTATCCAGATTGCTTGTAACTGTTTTTAGCACAGTAAACATGCAAACCAAGTGCCTGGGGAAAGAAAAAAAAAATGAAAAAGCCTGTCCTTGCAGTAGCTGATCATTTTTAATTAAATCTCAATCTATCAATCTAGTTACTGTGTGAGAGGGAGAGAACCAGCCTTGAATGATTTAGGATGTGGGTGATCTGAGATGGCTGCTAGCCCTGTGACCCTGTTCAGGGGCCCAGCCCAACCAAATCACTCCTGATGCCAGCATGCAGACAAGGCACAAGGACAGGATGGTCCCACCAGCCTGGCCTCCATCATACAGTTCATGGGCCAAGGGAGTCTGTCAGGGCCTGAAGTGACTTTCTGTCCGCACTTCACTGAGCTTCCACAGAAAGCAGGTTTTGTGGCAGTTGGGTGTCTTTGATGGTACCAGAGGAAGCACAAGCACTTCTGCCCATGCTGCTGCAACGCTAGCTTCCTCCTTGGTCAGACTGAGCTGAGCATGGCTCAGGAGTACTGGATGCCATGGCAGGTGGGCACCATCTGGGATGGGATCAGAGACTGGAGTGCTCCTCCTGGGCACCCTCCACCCTTGACATCTGCAGTCCCACTCCTCTGTGGATAGGGATAGAGTGAGGTGGGAGTGAGTTACCTTTTGGTCTCTGGGCTCAAGGATTAACCCTCTCTAATGAAGCTGGTCCAAAGTGCTTTCAAATGTGAGTGTAGAGAGGGTTTGTTTACCTGATGAAATATTTAGTGTCTTCATATCTTTTCTATCTCAAAGTCATTGTTATCTGTGTTGTTCATGAATGAAGAACAAAAGAAAAATATAAAGGCAGCTGCCAATTTTGTTACCAGTTTTGGGTCTGAGTGGAGGCGGGAGGGGGAGAGGATGGCATGTGTTCATCTGCATTTCAAGAACAATGAGCCTCAACCTGAAACTATTTCCTATTTGAAAATGATGATTAGATAGAACCAATTTAGCTTACTGTATAGTCCCCACCATCTGATCATCTGAATGACAGCCCTGTTTGAGCAGGGAGGTTGGACAAGACGACCTCCAAAGGTCCCTGCCAACCTCAACCCTTCTGTGATTCTGTAATCTTAAAGATGTTGCAAAAGATGAATAAATTAAGCCTCTGATACCCCGTTTTATTAAGAAGTGTGCTGTTGCAACAGGGAACAGAGGCATGGAGCCATGTACCTAGGTGTACAGTGGTTTGGTTGGTGTTGAGAAGCACTGTCAGGACAACTTAATGTGCAGGCTTGTTTCCTTAAACAGCCCTGTCTGATCTATGAAAGTGCCTGCAGTGGCCTTGCTTACCTATTAAGGCCTCTTAGTCCAAGAGAACAAGTTTTTTATCCATCTTATAACACCTCCCTTGTTTTTCACAGTGTGTGTGTTCCATATTAATTAGGTTTCTTGCAACTCATATTTCAAAGGTCTGGAGCTCCTTAATACACCTCAAGAAAGCATCAGGTTTTCCATACCTGCACAATAGCAGGTATTTTGGCAACAGCACCTTCCAGCTACAGCAGTGGAAGGAAACTTCATCAATTCTTAATTCAGTGGAAACTACTAAATTAAAAATCCTTAAAGTATCTGGATCCAGGAAAATCCAGGCTTGATTCTACATCTATCAACTGAATGGGCATATTCCTCTTATACTCTGTGGGACCCCTGGCTGAAGGAGCTTTAAACTAAATACAAACAGTATTATTGATGGTGGTGGTGGGGAAACCAACTATCTAAATCCTTTCCTTTTCTTATAAAGGTGAGTTGTCATTCTGGAAACCCTGAATTTGCTATAGGTCTTTACATGCAACCTTCCCCGAGGGAGATGGGTGGAGTTTTACTACATATTTGCCTCATAATTCTACATCCTTGCAGGTTGCATAAATTAAAGTGATGTGATGTGATAATGATTTGTTATAATGATTTCTTACAGCTCAGAGGAACTTCCATGGCAGCCAGGCAGTGATAGAAACTGAAGGACAGGCATTTTCTATCTCTTCACCAGAAGAAGGTGCCCAATGATCTTGCACAGGTTTTCTCCTGTCTGTGACAGGTTTGTGATGGGCTTGCTACCTTCTGAATGGCATGTTGTCCACTTCGGAGGATTTTCTCCTTTATGTCTCTGCTTTCATGGTCTCTGCAAGAACTTCCATGGAAATTCTTAAATGAGAGTTTGTCCTTCCTTCCTCATTATGATGTGGACCTCTGGCCACAGGAAAACTGAGCAAAGAAAGAAAGAAAGCAAAGAAAGAGTTTTCCAATGGCCACCAGGCTGTTATGACA
>JAWWLV010000088.1:61100781-61154894 GCA_035041135.1 Platyrinchus mystaceus
TGGCCACAGGAAAACTGAGCAAAGAAAGAAAGAAAGCAAAGAAAGAGTTTTCCAATGGCCACCAGGCTGTTATGACAGTACAAGCATTTAGTGTGGGTTTGACCTGCAACTTCAGCCCAGGATCGTGAGCCTGAGCTCTGACTGATGATGTGAGCAATCTCTCTCTCACACTAAGCCAGCTTGAAGTGTCAGTGTATGATGGACAAATGCTAAATGGCAAAACAGATGGGAAATAATAAGTGTTTATTTTACAGTGTGAGCCTACTATTGTTTGCTGGTGATGAAACCTCTACAAACACACCCTGCAGATATCTTGAATATGGCCTCAATTCAGAGCTAATAAGTGAAATACTGAACAGTGAATTCCTCTTTAAAAACACTTTTTTTTTTTTTTAAAGTTGAGGTTAAACTGTTCAAGAAGAAAATGCTTCAGATTGGTCTCTTGGCCCTAGGTGTTGGAACTTTGTCTTATTGAAAGTGACTTTCATAAAATGCTTCCGACCACACTTATCCTGCATGACAGGGAGGGCAGCCATGGTTACACAAATAAATAATGGTTGCATCTGAAGGAGAAAGTTCACTTAGCTGGCATAAGATTTGCCAGCAGAGACAGCTTTGCTTGTTCTATAAACATGAGGGCCTACTTCTGTCCGAGGAAATAAACAGAAGTTGCCTGCAAGCTTATCCTCCTACAGTGTTAAAATATTTCCTTCCTGTACTTGTTAGTCTCTATATTTTTAAATAAATTCCATTGCCTCTGCTGCCTGCTGCTGTCTTCTCCCTTCGCCAATGGTTCTCTTTTCTTCCAACTTCTCTTTTCGCTATACCCTTCTCTCATTTCTTTTCCTTTTGTGCAAAATCCAATCATGTACCATCATGTTTTATCCTCTCTTTACTCCATAGACTCCAGCTAGTACTTGTAAACTCCCCTGGCAGTTGTCCTGCAGCTTTCCATACTAGCCCTTCCTTCACTCTTTGTCCAAAGCCAATTATGGACATTTGTTTGCGTATGCATAAGGTACAGGCACATTCTTTTTTAAAGATCTTATCCCACAGCTATGCCAAGTTACTAATACCATTTCATAATTTAAAAATGCTTCATTCTTCAGACATGAAGTGAGAGCCTGCTGGCTGCTTACAGTGACTGATAAAATGGCAACCACAGGAAGTCTAAACTACAAAATTAATCTGTGTGGGCTGGTTCATGACCCTGACAAAACATCCATCCATGCAATAATCCTTGTCTTTGGTCTACCACTGATCGAGCCATAAAGAAACTGACAGATTTTTGTTACCTAACAGCACCCTTTTCTGAGAGATATATAAGGAAACTTAAATAACAGACCTTTCTGGGAAGCATATGGTACAGCAGCAGAAAAATGTGACTCTAGCAGTGGGACTCTGCCATGGTAACCTCACTCAACATGGGGAATACTGTGTCTTCTCCTGGTTGGCCTGTGCTTTCAACCTCTTTTAAAGAGACACTGATTTGCTCAGGAATTATTTCAGTGGAGAAATCCTGCAAAAAGAGGTCACTTACCCAGGACAAGGCTGGACTTCAACATGCCTACTGAAACTCTGCTGAGTCTCTACTCTTAGGGGAGTGTGGATGGTTCCCTAGTTAATCTCAGGCTCAGAAAAAAACTGTTGACTTTTTGTCAGATCCTGTTGCTTAAACAGAAACTCGGACACTTGCCTGGTTTTGCTCATACAGCAGCAGCCAGCATCTTCTCCTGCAGCCTCTGACATTATAATTGGCACTCACGTTCTTCCAGTGGGGAGAACTGGCAGCAGGAAACCCAAGGGGGTCAGTGAGGAAAAGAAAGAGGAATTCCTGCCAGACACGGTAGGGATGTTGAATTGTCCCTCTGGGTGTGTGTCTCTGCACACATGTCAATCTGTGAAGAGGGCCTCACAAATCTACCCCTTCTCAGGTGCTTTGAGCTAACTCTTGAATTTCAGAGAAAGACACACTTGGACAACCAGTGTAAGATGAGGAAGCCAACCCAAACAGCATGCACCAAGCCACACACATGGGAGTGACAGGCAAGCTCTTTGGTGCAGGATGTTATTGTTGACAGGAGAGAGATGTATGTAAACATTAATGGATGCGTATGACCCAGTTTCCCTGTGTGATTTAGAGAACACACAGGTCCCAGTTCCTGAAGATCTTACCATTGAACACCCTGCTCTTATGCTCTCAAAACTTTGCAAAACTTAATCGTTTAAACCAAATCATTAAACTGAATATTTTTCTTTTCCTGTTATCCATCCAAAGGTAAGGACCTGGGAGAAGTTCAACCAAAGTATTTCACTCTTTTGTTTTTTTGATTAAGTTGATATTGAAATCAAGGAAAACTATTTTTTTGGAAAATAAAAAATCATACAGCCTTCATTAAGATGTCCTAACACTATGCTACTTGAAAGTGAGTATCTGCTTTCAGGATGTTCCTGTGCATATGATTGTTTGCCATTTTAGTGGACATTTTTCTCAAATGTGGCAAAGTGTATATATATACATGTGTGTGTGTGTCCCTGCGTGCATGTGTGTGTGTGTGTGTGTAAATAAAAATCACCATATGTCCAGGTCTGAAGAAGACTTTTTGAAGCTTAGCAACTGAAGTATCTGAAGAATCCCACTTACAAACCCTTCCAGTGAGGATACTTCATTCTTTCATGCCTAGAGACCAAATTAAAGTGTCATGCTATCAAGTGGCTTGGCATGTTCCAGGCAACAGTGCAACCTAGTCCTTCCTTGCAGCGGCTGAGGGATAGTGTGTTACTGTCACCAGAGTACAAAGCCAGGGAATTTTCTGTTTCAGTTCCCATTTCTCCAACTATTCATGCCCAGAAAGAAAAGGAGTGAGTGAGATGAGGTAGAGTTTTGGGCAAAAGTTGAGCAAGGGAGGTAATCTCAACTTTAATTTCATTATTTTCTCATTTTTAACCTGTTTGATTTTTTTGTATTCTTTCCTTATTATGCAATTATATGCTATCCATTTAAAATATCCTTTTTACAAGCATAATAGTAAAATAAGTGCATCATTTTCCTTGTACTGTAGCTAGATAAAATGTTTATGAAATTGTCTGTGACAGTTCCTTGACAAGGAAAACCAGAGATATTACTGTAGTAACATTCAAAGGTGATTGCAACGAAAATAAAATAGTTCAAACTAAGGCAATATTTGCTCACATAACATGAGTCATTTGGATTGTGAGTTCCTGACAATGGTGAATAAGGCGAAAATTATCAAGGAAGAGTTACAATGTGTCCTCACTCCATAGTGAATCCAAAGGTTCTCACTGTCAACCAAGGAAAGAACAATAACACAAAAGTGGAACATATATTCCTCTTTAGCAGACTTAAGATATGCACTAACAGTGGCCGAGTTCACTTTCACATATGCTTTGGATTGTCTCTTGATTTCTGTACAAGCGCCTGTTTATAGCAGTGACGTGTCTGCGCAGAGAGGGACTCAGTGCCCTTTGGATCAGGCTG
Source organism: Platyrinchus mystaceus (assembly GCA_035041135.1). Taxonomy (NCBI): domain Eukaryota; kingdom Metazoa; phylum Chordata; class Aves; order Passeriformes; family Tyrannidae; genus Platyrinchus; species Platyrinchus mystaceus. Next base: position 61,104,281 of record JAWWLV010000088.1, read on the forward strand.
TGAATATGAAAGACAGCACAGAGATGTTCATGACAGATCAGAAATATGCAGAAAGAATCTGAGAGCAGATTTTACCCTGCACAGGAACATGGCATCAAATGGGGTCATTCCTAATCTGCCCCCCGACAAAACACATATAATAATAAAAATAAATGGAAAGCCTCTGTACTACTGAAGAACTCCGAGCTCTTAAATAGCTAAAACCAAGGTGCCAAATTCTGGTCTTCCTGTGCAGCTCCACTGATGTGCCGGAGATACAGAGTCTGACATTAGGAGCTTAGCACAGTGCAGGTGGGATGCAGACCACCACGAAAAGACAAGGTTATGATTTTTCCATATAGAAAGACTGATCAGGGGCTTCTGCTCTTAGTGATTTCACTTTAGATGACAGGCAAAGGAAAAAAACTCAATAGAAGACTGTTCATATCTCTCTAATGTGCTGTAGCAGTTTGGCTTGACACAACGGCAGCTGTGAGTTTGGGGAGTTACTCCTTGGAACTGCAAAAACATGGGGAAAATGCAGCCATATCAGACACAGAACTCTTAGTCTTTCTACCCCTAATTTATGTTACATTCACTCAAGAGTCGGCAAAACACACTTCAGATGTCATAAACACACTGAAATAAGCTGTACCTCAGAATAGGTGTCTTGCCTCATAAAACAAGGAATGGCACAGATATAAAGTTGATTTGCCTACCAGGGAGTCTGTATCCAGAAGAGGCAATTCCACAGGCAGCTAGCTGCCTTGGTAGAGGGGAATGGAATGCATCCAAGGGCTTGAGGTGGGTGGGCAGAGGAGAAGGAAAGGACAGGGGCAAGGGAAATAGTTTAGCTTTAAGAAAGAAAATATTTCAAAATCACCTTGACAGCAAGCTTAGCCGACTCTGAAGCAGGAAAGTTCAAAGATATTGTGCTTCTATTGCCGAAATTTTAATTAGTCTGTGGGTAAACGGGAGCTTTGAAGTTGTCTACGCAGCAATTTTCATGTGCCCTGTTGACTTGAAGAGACCAAAGACTCCAGCAATATTCAAAGCTACCCTCTGCACATGTGTAAATGATTCCACAAAGTGCAATAGTGGTGATTTAGGTCTTTTTGAGGATGTGCATGCTAATTCCAAAAAGAGACTTTCCATGCAGACCTATAGGTCTCAAAAGAATAGCTGCAAAGCCAGGTTCCCAGAAGTGCTGAGACCTGCAGACCCAGTGTAGACCACTGCGTCTTAGTTTACCCTAAGAAGCTCTGAGCAATATAATGGTGTGATAAAATCCTCCGGTTTGTAGAAAAATCAGATTGTGTTCATTTCCATGAAAATTCCTGCTCTGGTTGAGCTACTTTTGACTTACAGCGAGAGATGAATTTGACCTGCTCTCTCTTTCTCATCTGCTGGGCTGCAGCTGGGCCCTCTAGCACTGTATATGTATTCCAAGCTCATCTAGATGTTGAAACAAAAGCACAAATTAGATGACAATCTTCCATTCTTTCTGTGTGCTGCCAATACAGGTTTGTCACTATAACGGTATTAATCATCTTTTATTTATAGCAGAACATTGGAAGCTTCCATTTTTCCCTTTTGATTTATTTGTAGGACAACAGGTGCACAACTTAAGCAGGTGTATGGATGTGTGCATATGTTGTGAGTTTGCTGATAGCCACAAAACATCTTTAGTAAATTATTACTTGTATCAAAGCTGCCATTATTTTTATTTCATGCCTAAACTTAATTCCACAGCTGTTAGCTCCCACAGTCCATTAGCTGCTTTGTGTCGCAACTGCAGTAATGCAACTCAGGGGTGCAAGACCTCTTCTCTCACCCTCCAAAAACCCACACAAACAAAACATCCCTAAACCACACACTGCTTCCAGTTTCTTCTGAAACTTGGGAGAGGTACTGAAAATGTATCAACAGTTTCCATTGACAACTGCTGCAGAATAGCATGTTACTGGTTCAACAGCTGACATGAAATGCCTTTCCATATGTAAAGCTATTCCTTAAACACACAAGGGACACTGAGAAAAAACTTTGTACTTTCTTTTTCTTTTGTCTAACAGTAAATGGGTAGTGAAGAAGTGCTGGATGCTTTAAAAAAATGCAGTTATAATTTTGGATCCAAGCTGTGAGAACACTCATTGGAGACAACTGTTCTCCCATGGGCTAACCTTGCATAAACAATCACAGCTCTGTGTGATATTAGTTCTTAACCAGATTCTAGCATTGAGCTGTTGCCTCGCCATGGTTACTTGCCTTTTAAACCAATGTTTCTTTTCCTTTTTTTTTGCCAAGATTCTTGCTTGCTTGGCAGTGGCTCGTTCTCATTTGAACTTTTGCCCCATTTTAATCTCCACCAAATTTCTACTCTAAAAGGACCTTTTCACTGATATCTCTTTGTTGTCCTGAATTTCTATTCTGTGTGTGAGAACTTTCTTGGGGACACGGCTTACGGGAAAGAGCCCAAAGTGACTGTCTTCTTCTGAGTATCCAGCAGCTGGCAGGCATCTGTGTGTTTAGAAAACAAAGCACAAAACAGCACAAGACAGTAGCCACTCCCAAAATAAAATTAAATAGTAGAGGGACACACACAAACTACCAGGACATTCACTTGGAGATTTATTTGTGCTTGTCGGCTGCTGAGCTTGCCTCACTTGAATTCATGTGAGGGTAACACTGTTAAAATCCATGTAAGAGCATCACTGACGATTAGGGGTCCAACACAGAATCCATCACATGTACTGTGCCTCTGGAGCTGACAGAGCACTGGGGTCCCATGGATCATATTAAAGCCCTAAGGAAGTGGAACATTTCTCTGGTTGCTTTGAGGCCCTTCTCCAGGCAACTTGGAAGAAACAAAGCAAGAGCTTCTGTAAAAAAAGCTAAAATTCCTCTTATACAGGGAGAATATATCATCTTGAAATATCTTGACTACTTTTTTTGCTGCCTTTTGTGGAGACTGAAGTGAGAAAATCAATAGGAACTTGCTGAAGGTTCTCTCCACAATATTTCTAGGCACAGAGTTGACAAATATTATTCCCACTGCTGAAAAAATAAAAAACACAGTCTTGTCTTAGTTGCTCATTCTGCTTCCTATTCCTCAGAAAATGTCACTGTACACCTAAATGTCACTGGTTACATAAAAGAAAGGCAAGTGCATGAGTATAATATACATGTGCATATGTGGATACACACACACATATGTACAAAATCACAGCAGAAGTATTTCTTACTAATATTTGGTTTTGGTAAAATCCATTTGCTTACCAGAAGCATAACTGCCAAATTTCTGGTGTTAATGAAAACACAGTTATTACAAATTAGACATCTCTCAGTCTTTGGCTGTATCATTTTCGGCTGAGTTTTGAGCATAAAGCAAAATGTAGTTAAAGTCTCTAGGAAAACAAACCCCTTTGGTGTGCTGTATGTAAAATGAATCAGAGTAATATCCTGCTGGTATGTGCATCAGATATTCTGACAGCCAAACCAGAGGCCAGTGATTTAGTCATCTCTACTCACAGATTAATAAAGAGTTGTGTTCATAAACTAACTTGTACCTAAGACCAACTTTTCGCCATTTAAAATCTTCTTACAGACATTTGAATGTAGAAAAACCAGCAAGTTACCTCTTTCTTTCAAAGCATAATCTTACCAATATTCTACAAGTTAGAAGATTTTAAGTTAAATCAATTAAAAGTCTATCCTTGCTTGCTTTTAATTATTAACTTTTAGAGAGCAATTTCTTCACAGTAGCAAAATCAATATTCTGAGATAAAATTTCTAACAAGAATTTCCTTTCTCATAAAATTTTATTGGCAATTTAATTATTCATCTGTATTGAAACGGTAAAATGTAAGGAACAATGCCCTTTTTTTTAACAGTAAAAAGTCTTTATTTACTTTAGAACCCAAGCAGGAGGTAGATTTTCATCTGAGTTCAATCATTTTTTACATCCTTGGTATCTCTTCATTTTGCACAGAATCCTGGCTGACAGAAAAATCACTGGCTAATTGACTAGAGCATGCTTTATATGCGAGTATTGGTTACAGTCTGCTTCACAACCTCCTTGTGTTGAGTTGCAAGTGGGCAAAAGTGCCTCTCCACACTCAGCACCATACTGTATGCAATCCAGATGTTACCTTGGGCAATTTTCCCCTTAATGCCTAATGTTTCCCTGCTGCAGGAAATCACTGTACTACCTTGGGTATAGAAGGGAAATAAAAGGGCCCAATGTGTCACTGTGTCACTCAGTCCAAGACTGGAACAATGAAATGAGAGAGAAAATAGTCCCTTCTGGTCCCTTCCCATAAAAGAACTGGAGACAGAGAAGGAAGGCTAATCAAAGCCTTACGTAGGGTTTGGCCTCATGGTAGTAATGTTTTGCTTCACTCTAGGCTTTCCCATCTGATGATTTCAAAATTATTGGTATACTTGGAATCACTGGAAGATGCCATGGTGGACATGAATATTATGTCAACATCATGGCAGGGAAGTGGGGATGCAGACAAATTAGGTAATTTCAGTTCAAGACTCACAGAGACCCACACCTAAAACAGCTTCTGCTGCATTTCTTATGCTAGACTGGTCTTTCTGGTGAATGGAGGCCTCCCTTTATAGCTGGCTACTGCATGGTGAGCAACACAAGAACAAAACAGTACCTTGCAGAAGTGCAGATGGGAGCACACACAGCCACTCTGTCACTGTGTGGCTCCCACCAGGTACCAATTAGCACAGAATTTGCACCACAATATGTAGGCACAATAATCCCAAACTGCTGGCAAGCTCCCTCATCTGGCATCATAGCTGTTGTGGTATTAAGTCAGACAGCCAGCACTGCTCAGCCTTTGGGAAGGGGTCTTCTCCCCATACAATGCTGACTTGAGTCTCAGTTTGGAGTGTCGCTTTCCCACACTGAGCAGTCCCTTGATCTGTGAGTAGTGCCTACAACTTCTACAGGGACCACTTGCAAAGGACAGTTCGACTCAGCAGGCTCTTTGTAAATGTGTGGCTGTGACACATTCATCAGTAACAATGACCCCCGTAATCATTTACAATGCCTTTGGGCCTCCATGGGTAACGAAAAATGCTGCTATGCCAAGCCAATGGGAGAAAAATTTGTGCCGTGGTGGTGGCTTTAAAGCTGGAATTGTGAAGCATTATTTGTATTGAGAGATGAAAAAACAAGTGGGAAGGGTGAGAAAACTTGAAAGGAAATAGGCTTAGGGAAACAGAAGCTGGAAGTAATCAATAAATCATAGAATAAAGTAAAGAGAAAGAACCTTTAAAGTGCCCAGCTTAAATGTCAAGAGTATTAGAACAAAAGAACTCAAAGAAGGGGAATGTGTGACAGCAGAATATGCTGAAACTCTGACGGAAAGTGTATTCACTTCTGAGCATAGGAAAAAGCACAGGCAGTGAAGGGCAGCAGAGAAGAACCAAAAAGAAACAGGGCCAGCCAAGGCAGAGCTGTTCTTATATTTATCCCCAGACAAAATAATACAGCTAAAATTTAGAGGTTTTTCTAATGACACTCTTTCAGTGATGCACTTAATCACACATAGTTCCAGTCACACATAGCTCTAGGCATATGTGTTAGCCCCACTGAAATCAATGTACATAACCATCCACTTAAACTGGTACTCAAAACATTTTTCCAAGCTGGAGCCTAGGTGCTGATGGATTACCTAGTAAGCTATGAATTGCATGGTTGCATCTAGTTTTAGCTACTGGCTCATAAACAGTTATCCATCCTATTGGAAGCAAACTTATAATCACTGTTATTCATGTAATGCAATAGATCCTTCTGCCACCCCACATATTGTGTGTATTGTGAAACAAAATCTTCTGTTCAAAGGGGGTTTGCAGTCAACTGAGCAAAGGCTGCTTATGTTCTTAGCTGAAAACTGTACCGAAAGAAACTCACACCTTGGTATACCTTGAAGAGCAAAATTTGGGAAGCCTTCATAGAGGCAGCTGGGACGCGCCTGTCCCAGTGAAAGGCAGACAAACCTCTAGCCCTATGCTTTGAGTGACAGACTTCATCAAGCAGTCAGGACCCCTGCACCTATTGTGCTTCACTGATGGGCAGCAGAACTGGGCCACAGCTATTCTTAATAGCCCTGATGGCACTGCACAATAACCAGGCTTTTTTTTTTGGCTAAGAGCCAAACAGATACCCTTTGCAATATGTATGCGTTCAGGATATGGCTGAAGTAAAAAGTCATTAAAAACCACACACACACACAGGGTATTTCTCGTTGTGGAACTAAAGCAGCACCTTAAAACCATGTGGATCACTCCGGCAGTGGCAGGGGAGAACAAGTACACTGAATTGGTTGTGAAATATTGTCAGTTTAAATCAGTTAGTGATATTTGATAGGGAAACAGAGAACCTTATTCCATTTTAAAGAGTCTTCGTTAAAGTATCTTGCCCTTCTGCCGTATGCATATAAGTGACAGTACTGATACGCAACAGTAATGTCAGCAGGTAAATTGAGTGTTAATGTTCCTGTTAATGTTGCTGAGCATGCCCCCTAAAAAAAGGAGATGTTTCCAAAAACATGATGGGTCTGACGTGAGCAGAGTGATGAGTCAGGAAAAAAAACCCAACTTACTGCAAGTGCTCATTTGACAGCAAAGGATTCTGTGGTATGCCTCAATAAGACATTTAAAATTTCACTCATAATTTTATGAAGTGTCTCTCATTTAAGTTGTCAAAGCCTGACAGGCTTGTTAACAGCATCAAGGGGTGAATGGTCCTTCATCTTCTTGCTCTTGCTCAACTGAATGATCGAGGAACAAACTAAAACTGACAGCTGCTGCAAAGATACCAAGAATTAAAAAGAGTTGCAGAAAATGTTTCTGCTCCTCCCTGACTAATTCAGTGTAAAGAATTTGATATTCTGTTCAAGAAAAATTTGAAAAAAGAAGAACAGCAGTAGCTTAAATCCTGGCCTTAAGTCCAGCTCTTCTGCCCACTCCAGCAAGGCCACTAGACTGTGATGAGGAAGGGCAGCTTGTGAGACTGGGGTCCATTAGTTATCTTCTGTTTTCAGGTGTCTACTTCCACTATGAACTAAGGAGCTGAGAACCCACTAAAGGAATAAATAGGAAAGGTTGTCCCCAGGATTTACACAGTGTCTTGAAAAATTTGACTCTAAGAACAGCAAAATCAAGCATTTTTCTTAAGTAATTGTTCTCCATTAAAATGTCAGTATTCTTGGGGTGTTGTTAGCTCTCACTTTAACTTAATGTCTTCGATCGATGTCTAAGTTTCCCCGAATTTTCCAGTTAAAAAAAAAAAAAAGTGATGCATTAGAATTACTGTGGTTTTTCACTGCATATCAATGCTTGCTGAAAGACAATTTTTAGCAGATGTACTTGAAATGTCATTCTAAGAGTTAACAAGGGAACCAAAGCATGTCACTTAAATAAATGACCACGCAGATTGGCTAAGTTTTGAGCATTAGGTCAACATTATAACAAACCAGGTGGATGACATGCAGACCAAGAATGACTCCAGTCTCAGGATGTGTAATACACTGGGGGGTGGAGGGTACACACACAAAGGGGCGTGGGGACATTCTGCAGAGCCTGCTCAGGGACACTTTGAGACCAGCAGAAAGCCAGACATCATTAAATAAGTGATTTGTTAGAAGTTATTCAGCTCTCTCCTATCAAGACATCAAGGTCTACATTGCAGTTGTTGCATGCTTGGCCAAACTGGTAAACTTCAATGCTGAGGTGACAGGCTTGGGATACTGGGGGAGAACAGTGGATGTAATTTCTCTCAACTTTGGCAGGACTTTCAGCACTGTCTCCCAAAACACCACTTGCTTATCTTTCAACAAATTGATACATTTCATAGTAAGTAAATGGACAGTGGACCATCATTTTAAAGGTGGACTGTAAACTGTCAGAACTGCTGGGCTCAAAGGCTTGTGATCTGGCTGGTATGTATGTCCAGCTGGAGGCCAATCTCTAGTGGTGTACTCCAGGAGAGGACACTCCATAGGACAGAGTACATTCTCAGCAAGTTTGCAGATGCTATAAAACTGGGAAAAGTGGTTGCTATACCAGATGATTTTGTCTCCATTCAAAGGAACCTTGACACCCTGAAGAACTAGGCTGACAGGCATCTCACAAAGTTAAAAAGGGGAAATTCCAAGACCTGCCACTGGGGAAGAACAGCCCTCATGGACCAGGACAGGCTGAAATCAAGTAACTTGAAAGTAGCACTTCAGAAAAGTCACTGTAGGTTGTGGTGAACAAGTTGACCAGGAGCCAGCAATGCACTCTCATGGCAAAGAAGACCAACAGCCTCCTGGGCTGCATGAGGCAGAGCATCACCAACAGGTGGAGGGACCGCATGCTTCCTCTGCTCAGCACTGGTGAGACACATCCTGGTGCGCTGGGTCCCATTCTGGGCTTCCCGGTACAAGCAAGAGAAGGACTTACTGGAGCAGATCCAGTGAAGGACCACGAAGATGATTAAGGGCTTGAAGCATCTGACATACAAGGAGAGACTAGAGAGCTGGGACTGTTCAGTCTGGAGAAGAGAAGACTCTGGGGGATCATACCAATGTGTAAAATACCTGATGGGAAACAGCATGGAAGCTAGAGCCAGACTTCTCAGTAGTGCCCAGTGACAGGAATTGAGGTAATGGGCACAAATTGAAATGCAGGAAATTCCTTCTAAACATAAGAAAAGCCTTTTTTTACTGTGAGGATGATCAAACACTGGAAAAAGTTGCCAGAGAGGATGTGTAGTTTCCCTCCTTGGAGATAATGGATCTCAATGAACACAGCCCTTAGGACTAGGACTGAGTTCGAGTTTCCCCTCCTTTGAGGAGGGGAGTCGGAGTAGATGATCTCCAGAGGTCCCCCTCATATCAGTCATTCTGTGATTCTGTGACAGACCCATCTTCATCTACACCTTGCAGATATTGGTATACTGAATGTTTGTTGCTTTTATTTTAGGAATGGCATGTATAATCAGTGTTTCTTAGAGACGGTGTATTGGTTTCTTGTAATTTCCTTGATATACAAGCTGAATTTACAACTCTATTGCCATCCTCATTTTTCCTGTTTCTTACTTCAACTTTGCAGAGTGCTCTCTAATGAGCTTCTGTTGAGTCAGCAAAAAACCTTTCTTACTTTATTACAGAGAGTGTGCAGTGTGTATACCATGGTGTCCTCTGTAAGCATGCAATATTTAAGGTCTGGTGTTACTATCCCAGAGTTAGCAACTCTGCTTGGTGCCGTTGTCCCAAGAGAAACTGAGAGATATACAGACACTTTCAGGAGCTGCAGTTCTCTCCTGTTTCATAAGGTCAGCCATCCATTTTTGGCTATCATCACCAATAGTGGATATTTCTTTTGTGCCTCTGCCTGTTCCTTCTGTATCTGTATACAGTGCAAAAGAGTAGTTTCCTACTCTCCACTGTGTTGTAGTAGGTCTCAAATCAAATATGTATCTGTTTCCCCTGCAGTTTTAGGACTTGGGGTAATCCATGGGCTGCACACTTAATGCTTCAGTTCTGATTCAAATGTTGCCTTGAACCAATATCTTTTTCCATGTCCTCCAGGGTAGATCACAGTTGTATAAAACTGCAACGTTGCCAAAAGTGGGAAACCTCATGTCAGTTCTGAAAAACTTGCATGGCTGCTACACAGACATCTCAGCTACCTCCCAGATAAAAATCTCACTGAACTTCAGACAGAACTTGAAGTAACATTGACACTTATGCTTGGAGATAAGAGGGTGGTGCAGACAGCAGGGAAGAGAGAAGTGCTCGTGAAAGAATTCAAAATGGAGGTAATTCATTCTTGCTGATGAGAAGGCCTTGAGGAACTCAAACTAATAATTATTGCACTGTTGCAAGAATGAGAGAAAAATCACTCATTACTACAAAAACATCACAGGGCCATTCAAGCTCATTGAAAGCTTTTCTGAAAACGTACCTTCTGTGAAGTTATGGAGCTACAGAAATTTTTTTTGAAATTTTACATTTTAATTTTCCCTACTGTGTTACCTGTTATTTAATGTCTATCAATCATTATGGCTATCCATATATAAATGTAAGTGTAAACATAAATATGTGTATGTGTGTGTATGTATGCAAGATTATAACCATACGAGCATATGTTTGTTTATTTGCATCCTGTGTGTATACATCTACCATAGCAGAATTATTTAGATGCAGAAATGGTTTGCAATCCATTAATTTTTGCCTCCTTCCTGCACTTGTTATGCCAGCACCAATTAGCTTACAGGGATTATTTGTAGTGTTAGTCAGTGGCAGTGGTCCCCAAATGAGATGGCAGTGAGCTCAAAAATAATTTTAAGCCAATATTTAGCCAGAGCTGTGTACTAAAATAAACACAGGGCATGTGTATTTGTGTATGGGGCTCATCCCGCCCTTCATTGCTGCCCAGCTACTAAGTAAACAGTCCTCAACCCTTATCCCAGTGTGAATCAGGATGTTTGGGAGGAAGGAGGCAGGGTGCTGTTTGGCATCTCATCAGATGCATCTAACAACAAGCTACCCGTGCTGTCTGCCAGTGCTTGATGCTGATTATAAGCATCTATGTTGGGAACTGGAGACATGGCCACATAGGAAAATTGGGGCTCAGCCCCTCTGGGCAGTGACGCCCCACCTGTTTGTGAGAACCACACTGCTCCATCCAAGGCTTTGGGGTGGCACAGGGCTGAAACATGCCTGGGAGCATCACTGGTGGGCAGAGGATCAAACAGGTCACTGAGTCCTCTTCAGCTCGCTCAGTGCATGTGCTGAAGTTAGTCACTACCAGTAGCTGCTATATTTATAGAGGTATGTCGCAAGTTTGACGTAAAATATGATTTGTTTTTTCCATACAGCAGGGCAAAGGTGCCTTTCTCCTCCCCTTTTTCAGTTTTTGGATAAACCCTTGCTTGTTTTCACAGGAACATTAGCTCAAATCTGCTGCTACTGTGCACAGCCGATAAAACTATTGCTTGGAAAGACCATATGTCACATGGAACTACTCAAGAGGCATAAAGCCTAGCTTTTTGTCGATCCTTTAAAGATGCGATTTTATGCTCAGTTAAAATGGAAAAGAGCATTATGTTTAAAGATAAAGCCATTTACTGTGCAACTGCTTTGCTAAATTCTGTCACAGAATTACTTGTTAGTAAGACATTTGGACTGCCTTTAATAAAAAAAAAAAGTTGTTACACATCTCTTTTTCCTTGTTTATCCATTGCTATGACAATGCTAATGACAATATCACCATAGACAAGAACTAAAATCTTTTACTGGAGTCAAGAAAAGACAAAATCAGTTCTGAGGAGAAAGTTTGTTTGTTAATATACTTCTTGCTACTATCTTTGACCCAGGTAGTTCAGGGTCCTTGCAGAATGTTTCTGTTTGGAGAACAAACGGATAAGGGAGTGAATTGAGCTTTTTAATGTGCTTCTGTTTGTTTAGAAAGAATGTACACAAGGTCCCGTTACTCTGGGCAAAGCGGGAGTCAAAACAATAGGCAGTGTTTTCTCTTTTCACACTTTCAAGCTTCTTTTGAGCCACACCTCAACTTACGTTTCTCTCAGGGTCGGGCTACAAGGGTTTTCCTTGCTGGCTCTGGTGTGTCCTTGCTACTCCCTATGTCTGCTTCTCTGATGTTTCTGCTGTCACTTTCTGAATTACTTCATCTCATCATATGCCACCTTGTCCCCAGCCTTTGCAGTTAGATCCTGGAGAAATGGCTCAGCCCCCACAGTTCAGCATTGCTAGGCATGTGTGGTGCAGTATGTAGGGTGCGGTATGTTGTGGTGTGGCTCCTGGAGTCTCAATGAGTATGTCCCAAAAAGAAGGCAGTTCTTTTCCCGGGGAAAGGAAGCTTTCTCACCCACCATCTTCAGTGAAGTTTCATGGCTGACTTTCAGTATAACACCGAATTTATTTCCAACAATGTATTTTTGCTCCCTGTCAGATCAGTTTCTCTACATTAGTGCTGTAAGGTGGGGGAGCAGAAAATATGTTACTATTTCCTAACAAAACAGCCTCTGATGCAACTATAATAAAGTTGTGAAAAAGTCCTAGAGGAGTTAAACAGATTTGACAGCATTTAATTTCCATAAATTTAGGGCCTGATCCTGCTTTTCTTTTGCTAATGAGTACTAGAGGGAGATAATGCATGAGCTTTTCACATAAACTAAAGACAGAAATAATGGCCCAGCTCAGCAAGGAAAGACAGGTGTGGGATTGAGCTGTTGGGACATATTTATGGCCAATAGAGGTAACTCCAGTGTTCCTACTCTGGATTAGACCCATCTCTGCTGTGGCCAACAGGTCTCCTGTCCCGGCCTGACTGGGTTTCACCGATAATGCTTCTGGCAGCAGTTTTGCTGCTGGCCCTCTGGGCTTTGCTCTTCAGTTGACACAGAGGCTGCATATTACATAATGTCTGCTCAGGCAGGGAAAGATCTTTGATTTTTAACAGCAAAAATTCATAATAGTTGCATTTTCATTTTGCTATTAAGGAAACAGACTCAAGGAATTTTAATTTATCTCAGGTTTATGCCACAGCTATTAACATGGCCCATTCAACACATAAGGAAGTTTCTTCCAGTTGTTCTCAGAAAAGACAAATCTCTGGCTTTCATATATTTTCTTTTTGTTATTTCTTTCATAAACCCATGTTCTACCAACTTCCCACCTCCATCTTCATGTAGGTGATGGTCCACGATGGGGTTCAGTGTAGACTCTGAACAGAAATGATGCTCTTTTATGACCTCACACACCTACGACTTTGAACACAACTCCTTCACAAACACAGATAAACCAGCTATAATTTTCTGTAGGCCCCAGCAGAACATTCACACCAGTAATACTTTGCACTGATGAGACAGTCAAAAGTTGTCTTTCTAGACTGTATTGCCACCTTTTAAACTGGGGGCCATTAACCTGTCAGCACTGGTGAACTTCATGCCATGAAAAACCTCTGAATTCAATAGGACCTAATTGAAATGGAATTTCACAAGCCAGAACAGAGGGAGCTTGCACCTTTAATTAAAAATCTCAGACCATCCACTCATGCAGCCAGCCCTTGATCCCTAGGAAATGCCCTTTGCTGAGACCATTATTTCTTAATTAATAGGCAATCAACAGTATATATTTGGTTTAGCCTTTGAGAAAGGGGGTGAGTTTTCTCCAAGCGCTGTAGAGGATAAGCATCTCTTTTCATGGAGCATCCAGTTATGGGCAGATGATATGTAAAATAAAGTGATTGATTTGGCCAAATTTTCAGCAGAAGATGGAGTTTGGAATGGTCATTTTTGCAGGTATTTTGAACAATAGGAAAATGGGTTTGGAGGAAGGGGAGAAATTAATTTTCACTCTAAAACTTTGAAGAAAAGAGTTCAACAACTCTCATAAGACTGTGACAATAAGATTGCCAAAAGAGGCATTAGATATTCTCAGGTTTACATGTTTTTAATTTCTTACATTTTCAATAAATTGACAGTCATTAGGTCAGAGTCTGAACAAAAGATCTCCCCTCTCAGGCACATATCTTTAATAATCCACTTAAAATAATTGTTCTCTGACACAATCACTCTCAGAACAAGGATTTGAGAACTCTTTGTTCAGCCCTGAATCTATGGATTAGTAGGATTTGTACCAGTCGATACATATACCAGCACTACCAGTCTGATCCAGAGCAGAGGGGAGCACTCAAGTTTATTTCTCTTGAACCTGCTATGTAACTAGTCTTTATGCTGCTTTTATCCTTATACTGACCTTTTGCTGGCTGCAAGGAAACAGTCAGTCTCAATTAGAATAAAGCTTAGTGTTGAAGATAACCCATCAACATTTTTGGAACCAGTGTGAACTCGGTGTCAGCACTTGCAATACAAATCTAGCTGGGATGGTTTTGATGACATAAGAAGAGCAGTGGAACTGGACTGAAAGCATTGAGCCACGGGCTCAGGACCATGCTCTAAATGTAAGGAGATTACCTTATGAGGCCATTTTGCCTCAAACTCTCCTTTTGGATATGTTCCACTTTGCTCACAATGCTTACATATTCACTGAGTCAGAGAGCACGAGAATAACTCTTCAGTGAAGGGCTTAGGGCACTTGCTGGAAAGGGTTCCAGCACACACTGATGTGCCTCAATAAAGCAGAACAGTGTCAGCAGGAGCAACAAGCCACTTTCAACCCCATAGTACTCACTGGACTGCTTAGCCACACTACTGGAGAAGGAGAGACACAGCATTTGGGGTAATAGATACCCCTATCCCCTCACTCTAGCTGAGACCACTGGCCATGAGGGAGATGGGTACAGTTTCATCCTGTCCTTTCCTGCCCAGCCACCACATGTGCATCCAGCTCTTTTCCAGTGCAAGCTGTTAAGAGCTCTGTGGCCCTGGGCTACTGCAGACACCACACAGTGAGGTTCCAGTCTGCAGCAGTGCTGCTACCACACAGGTCACTGCACCCTCCTGCCTGCCTCCTGCCTGCGCTCTTCCTTCTTAACTGTTTTGCTCTGTTTATGGCACCTGGATTAAGGCTGTCATGTACCTTGGCAGACAGTTTCCCCCAGTCCTAATCTGACTAGTAGTACCTGACTGACAGAAATCATGCATAAGGTCAGGATCTCCTTCGCGCCATCAGCAAACAAGATGTCAGGATTAGTTTGAAGCTCCACCATATTCAAAGAGACCAGATAGGTGCTTTATTCCTTCTTTCACCTTTACACACTCCTCCCTTTCTGTCAGGAACACCATTTGCTGCTAAACTAATGTTTGCAGCAGTTAGGCATCTTTTTTATCAACAAACTGACCTGGCACTTGCCTCTGTAACTTCATCATTCCATGCAAGCAATCCTATCCTCAGCTTTGTTAGGAGTGATGAAGGTTTTTATTCACTGATCTATTCTGAGTTTTGCTCTTGCTGATATAGTAACCATAAGTAGCTTTTTGATGAGAATCAGTACTCTTGACACTCAGCTAAAGCCACCTCTGTTTAACACACAGGCCAAAAGCCTTCTGAACCAAAGGCTGTGACTCATAAAAACATTAGGTTAGACTGCATAGACTGTTTGTTGTCAATAGCTATAGTCATGGATATATTTGGAAGTAAATATTAATTTATCCCTGTGGGAAAGGAAACTTCAGATTTGATGATAGCATTTTACACTCTCCAAATACAAGGAAAGGAACAGCAAAATCAGCTCTGTGTTCTGTTGCTTAGCTGTTATTCCTGACTAAAACAGTTTCCTCAAAAAGTCACTGCAAAATTTTTTTCTGGTCTGATATGCCTAAAACAATTACTGTGTTGAAAAACTGACATCATCTGCTTGTGACCTGCTTTGTTGCCTACAACCTTCCAAAGATCATTAGCAAAAGTCCGAGAAACCCCAGTCTTGTGGCACATGTTTTCTCTCCTTTTCCAGAACAGTTCCATTATGCCACTTTTGAAGGCTTTGATATTTTGTTCCTAATCCTGATTTAGAAGCATCTGCTAATAAATTGACAGGTTGTGACATCTCCCCATAATTTTAGAGCTTTTTCACCTCAGATTCTGAATGCTGCTTTCATGGTTTCAGAAGACTTTTTATTCACACAGCTTCCATCTTGAGTAGCTCTTTAAATGGGGTTGTCAAGACAGCTATGTTTCATATACATTTTTCTGGAACTGAATTCAAAGTTGCCTATAAAATTACAATTCCTCTGTCTGCACAAGGTTTCATTCTGCAATGGTGAGCTTTAGATTTCTGTGATTTCTCATCTTGCTAGCATCAAATATATTTAAAATACTTACATAAGAAGCTTATTTTTATTGGTTGCACTTGAAATTCATCCTCTTCAGTGTGTTACCCTCTTTCATTACATACCTAATAAATCCAGGCTCATCATTTTCTCTGTGTTGTGCCCAATGTGTTCACTGGGAATAGAAGGTTTGAATATCTGCCTCTAACAAATGGGAAATCAGTTGTAGTTAGAGTCTTCTTATTACTCCTTAACATTTGCATCGTGGCATTAATCAGATGCCCTGGTGACTGAAGCCCTGTTTAGTTTGGATCTGTGCATATCTATACTGAGAAGTGACCATGTACTGTAAATAGTTCATGGGAGATGAAATAATGCTTTCCTAGATGTAGCTTGCCAGCAATACAGTTTTGCTTGGTCTAAGGTGGGAAGCCCTGCGTATCTTCTGTCTCCAGTAATGTGTCATTACAGTGAGGGTTTTTTTTCTTACCTTCGCTGTGCAGATTCCTGCTCTATGGCTTATGTCTGTGAAAGAAAACCAGACAACCAAGCCTACTGTCAGCCTTTGGGTGTAAACTGGTCACACAAGTATTAATATTTGCTTCAGCCACAAATTAAAAAAAAAAAAAAAAGGAGTAGAAAACCACTATTCCACTATTTTAAAGACTGGACACACTGTCTTTATGGAAATCATTGCTATTTTAATGGCTAAGTTTTATGCAGACCTTTTCCTACTATGTCTTCACATATTCATACATAGTTGATGCTGTGGGCATCATTATTACTTATGTGATAATAGGACAGTTGAAAAAGGGTTTAATTTTACTGTCATATCACTAAGGACTCCTGCTATCTGGTACTAAAAAAATTGTAACACTCATATGTCTCCTATTTATGTTGTAATGAAGTAATATTGACAACTTGAGCATTACAATACAAACAGTAGGCACTCTGTACTAAGAAAGAAGACACTTATACTAAGTGGAGATCATTATCTGTCACTACTAGTAACCCTTAGATAGAAATTACTCTTAATACTTTTTTTAGAACACTTTTTAAAAAATGTAAATAAAAAAGAGAAATGAAAAAAAATCCTTCTCATCTCTGGATTAGACTTTCAAAATTGTTACCTTTTTTTCTTTTTTCAAAAATTAAAACAAAAAAGAAATCACAACCAAACACCTGAACTATTTCCAGTGAAATATAAAATCTGAACCTCCGGCTACAAAGACTACAAAGACTGTCAGGACCACGTTGCTGATTTTGCTACCAACCATTGTGATGTTTGGGTGTTTTTTTGGAAGGACATGAAATAATAGCTTATATTCTTATTACTTCCTTTTTAAATTACATACCAGGCCAAATTCTGCATTTATTATGCATTATGTACTTGTGCTAGCTCACGGGAATTTTTGGGATACTCTACATTATAAAATTGGAACAGATTGTGCAGCCTCCTATCTATTTCATCTTACTTTCCCTTTTTTTAATGACTTACGTTTAAAGAATCACCTGAAAAACACCCCAAAATGGTGAGCTCTCTTTTGTTTGTTTGTTTGTTTGTTTTCACTTTTCTCACACCTAAACTACTGGGCAAAGACTTCAACAATAAAATGCATTGTTACAGACCTCTAGTGAACTCCCTTCCAAAGCACCAGTATGGATCAGTTCTATCACACTCTGTGCCAGAGAACTTGCGTAAGTTTTAGAAGAAGCTGAGAAGTTGTTCCTTGTTTCAATTTCTACTACACTTTTATGCAGCGTATAGGTTATTTATCTTATTTGTTCTGACACTTCATTTAATTATTGCACTTTCTTTCTTTTCTTTTCTTTCCTAAAGCTTCACAAAGGGTTTTTTGACCTTGTATGGTACTCACCACTCGAGTGGTATGTGAGAGGGAACAGCTATATCATATTCTGTGTATAGAAGGGGGAATTCTGTTTTGGTGACTGTTGTGACTGTTGACAAACACTGACAAGGGCAGCCCTAACCAGTTAACCTTTTGCAAAGTTATGCCAAACCAATTACGGAAGTCTCACATGAAGCATTCATCTTCAGCCTCCCAATTGGCGAATACACTGGAATTTTTTTCCTGCAGTATTTTCTTAAACAAGCACACCATTTGGGTGCAGGATAACTCACTTGCGTATCTTGATGTTCTGCACACCCTTGATTTCCTCCTCTCACCACCTACAACTGTTTCCTCAATGCCAACACATTTTAGATAAGATCTGTGGTTGATGACTGAAAAAAACCCCAACCTCCAGTTGCTATTTATGATATGATTAGACAGGTCAAGTTTAATTTCAGCATCGTGCATGAATCTGTTATCCAATCATCCTAATGATACATTACTCAAACCAGCAGTGGGGCTGAGGATGGAAAGAAAACCTTGATTGTATGTTGTCTGCCAATGATTGGAGTTTGTTATGAAAGAACACTAACGCAACTGTCATTGGCTCTCTTTGCCAAAGGTAGGGAACGTTCATATTTTTTATTGTCATTGTGCCTGAAGCTGTGTGACAGATGAACAGAGGCATGCCAGAAAGAATTGTGGGGGGCGACTGCTTTTCCTCAGGGTTAAGGCAAGGGTACACTTAATCAAATTAGCACCTTTAAGAAAATACCATCTTTCAGGTAGAAGATACTGCTCCTCAGCTGAATGTTGCTCTCCGGATTACATAATCCAGCCTGCTGAATCAAGAAATCACCAGTGGTGTTCTCAGGAAGCTTGTTTTGTTTTGCCATTTCATCAGTAGTTGCACCTGTTTGAGGCGCTCCCATGTTTAGTGGAAGGTGCCTCCTTGCAGGGGCACAGCTTCCTGGATGGCACAAACGCCCTGCTGCACATCCTGCCAGGACCTGAGCATCTCCCAGCAAACAGCCCTCCAGTCAGCAAGATGTACTCCTTGATAAAGGAGGCAGCACTGCCAGATCAAAACAACAACAGTGAGATGCAGGAATGGGCTGAATCAGTGCAAGCAGATCAAAACACCCAACACAGCCATCACATCTGCATATTAAGGTTTCTTGCAGGGAAGTGAAACATCTGGAGGAGAGATCTGTGTTTTCATAATGCCACTGGAGCTGCTCTGTATGTGGGCTTTGCCCCTTTGAGACTGTTTGGGATGTCTGTCATCCATGGGATAAAACCCCTTTCCCAATACTGACTATAGGTAGAGGCAGCAGAGTCAAAGCAAGAGTACTGAAACACTTATGCTTCAGTGAAACAGAGCCTTTATGTGTAGCTGTCCTGTGACTGCAGCCCCAACCCCCATTTCCAGAATACCTCCATGTCCTTGAATGTGCCAAACACAAAATCTGGCACCGAGAGCTAACAGTCTCATAACTTCTGGGAAAACATAAATTGACAGATCACTTTTTCTTTAAATAAACTTCACTTATTCCATTCTCCCCAGAGCCAAGCACTATTGTGTGGTCACATAAGAATAAAATATACTCTCTCTTTTAAATCCCTCATCATTTCTGTCCTGGGGCTGTTCTGGCTATACAAACTCTGAGCTGCTGGCAGCATATTCCCTTGCCCACCCAGGCTCTACCTGCAACAAATTGCACAGACAACATTTATGAGTAAAGCTCAGCCCTCAAGCACAGAAGAAAGAGGATCAGACAACTGCTGGCTCCAGGCAAGGATCTGCAGGGGCTTCATCCATGACCCTGAGCAAATCATACAATTGTAAAGGTTGGAAAAGACCACTAAGATCATGGACCCCAGTTTCTCCAGTGTTAAAACAGGCCTCAATACCCTATCCCAGACACCTGAACAAACCTAATCATCTTATAATACCTGTTCTGTACTTGTACTTTTACTTCTTATTTCATAGAATCATAGAATGGTTTGAAGGGAGCTTACGGATCATCAAGTTCCAACCCCTTTGCCATAGGCAGGGACAACTTCCACTAGACCAGGTTGCTCCAAGCCCCCTCTGACCTGGCCTTGAACACTTACAGGGATGGGGCATCTACAGATTCTTTGGGCAACCTGTTCTTGTGCACCATCACCCTCATAGTAGAGAATTTCTTCCTAATATCCAGTTTAAACCCACTCTCTTTCAGTTTCAAGCCATTCTCCCTTGTCCTGTCATTGCATATTGTTGTTGAAAGTCCCTCTTCAGCTTCCTTGCAGGCCTCCTTTAGGTACTAAAGGTGCTATAAAGGAAGGTGCTATAAAGTCTCTTTGGAGCCTTCTCTCCCAGCTCTCTCAGCATTTCCTCCTAGGCGAGATTCTCTATCCCTCAAGTCATCTTAGTGGCCCTCCTTTGCACTCACGTCAACAAGTCAGTATCCTCAGCCCATTCTCAGTGGTTTCAGCTACTAATATTTAGCTACTAATACTCAATAATTTACTCTCCCTAGAATATTTACCCATTATGATGCGGCAAAAACTGACTGGAAAAAAAAATACATTAAATGTCTGAGCCTGTAACCTCTTTTTGGGGTGAGGAGAGAACAACCTCAGGAAGCTGAGCAGAAACGTTCCGCCGACTCCCTGATCTCATCCCTGACAACAAACACCTCCTCAACACACCAAGATTCCCGCCAAAATCCCCCCAAAATACTCCAAGTGAAACCTGTTCTGTTGTGTACTTGAAAACGCTGGCAAGGAGGGGGTGTTTGGTGCCAAAGAGGGACGTTTGGTGCGAGGAACGGCGCTTGGTGCTTGGAGGCTGAAGCGGAGCTTTCTCCGCAGACCCTGAGGAAAAGGAAGGAGCGGGGAGGGGGCGAGGTATCCTGCCCGCCGCCCCCACCTCCGTGGCCCCCGCCGCCCCCCGGCCCCGCAAGAGGCGGTGGAGCGGCCGCCGGGCTCCCCCTGCGGGCGGCGGCGGCGCCGGGAGACCCGCGGGCATCGGGACACCTGAGCCTCCCCGCGGCTCCGGCCCTTCCGCGCGGACGTCGCTCCCTGATTCACCATCGGTGGCAGTAGTTTGAATACTACCAATAATAATAGCTATCATAATAATAGTAATGATAATGATAATAGTAATGCGGAATCCATCAGTAATCATTGCATGGACATCCGACTTTAAAAAGTCAAAAGGCTCTGGAATAGCGATAGCCGCCGGCACATGGGACCCGTTGGCTCAAACGCACCTCCCCCCGGAAAGCTGATAGATAACGTCCTCCTGCTGGCAAATTCGGATCTGCGTGAGCTTTGCACGCCTCGGTAGTGCGTGACCGCGGCTCTGCGGCCACGCTGCTGTTGAAGATAATGGACGGCAAAGGCCGACCTTCTGGCGTGTGCAACCGTGCTGACTCGTCAAGCCCTGGAAGCGAGCCGCCTCCCTCCAGCCTCACCTCGGCCAGCGCCGCGCAAAGGAGACCTGTGCGTTGCAGGAACAGGGGGTCTGCGATCCGTGGTTCTTGTGTTAAAGAGCATCAGGAAGCTGCTGACCGTAGGAGTCGGTCACAGTTAGAGGCATTGGCGGGTGAAAAAGCTTAAAAAAACTTAGGCTTCATCTTAGAATATATCTACGTTATAAATAAATAAAGAAGAAAAGTTTCATTGTCTTACACAGGCTGACAGTGGGGGTTTAGGCTGTCTAAGCCTCTGCAGTTTGCTCCAGTCCCACAGAAGTAGGACCTCAAAGCATGTCTCAGAGGTTTCTGATCGATTAATTTCTGGTTATCAGTGAAACGCTGACTACTCAGGCCTTGAAGAGTGGGCACTAGGTCTGGAATTAACATGTAGAAGGGGCCTAAGAGCCAGTGAAATGTTTACCCCCTTTTTTTTCTTATGTAATGTCAAATCCTGCTCAGAGCAATGTCTGTGTTGCCTCAGACTTTAAATCCCATTACAGGTGATTACAATAATCAAGAGTTAACAAATTCACAAATCACTCTACCCAAGTCCTTGTATGAAAGAAAGGACATCATTTCCGACAGACTGGATGTGGAAAAATTAATTTCCTGGCATCCAAACATAAGAACAGCCATGCTGGTATAGACAAGTCCATCCAGCCCAATAGCCTGTCTCAAGCATAAACAACAGCTGATGCCTGGGGAACAGCATAAGAGAGGGGTAAGCACACAATGATAGTTCCCTGGCATGCTGTCCCAAACTCCAGCAAGCTGTGGCTCAGGGACTTCCCTGAGACAGATGTGGTATCTTTAAATTTAATAGCCCTTGATGGATTTTTGCTTCCATGAATTTGTGTAATTGCTTTTTGAACCCATATCAATTTTTGACATTGCAGCATCCTGTGATAATTAGTGGCATGCTCCAACAAAGCAGGGTTTAAAGAAGAGCCCTTATTTTGTTTGTTTTGAACAGGCCACCTAATAATTTCATCTGATGCTCCAAGTTCTTGTGGTATGAGAGTCAATTACAATCATTCCCTATTTGCCTTCTCAGTGCCATTCATGATTTTACAGATTTCTCTCATATTCCTCCTCAAATCCTTGGTTTTCCAGACATATATTCTTAAGCTATTTTGTAATCCTATTACAGAAGCCTGGACCTTCCTCTGGCTCCAGTGTTATCATTTTTGAGCTAGCAGGCTTGAGCAACACCATTTTCAGGGTGTAGACACTTTGGATGTATTTATATCAGGATGTAGAAGTATTTTCAGTTTTGTTTCTTCCATACTAAATCCTAAAATTTTATTTACTTTTTTGAACACTGCTGAGAATGGATCTGGCATTTTCATAAATATGTTTGGATTTCACAGCACTTCGAGGGTTTCTTTTCTGGAAATCAACAGTTAGTCCAGCACCCTCAGCTCTGTATGTAAAGTTCTCTGCTTTGCCTGCTGGCATTACAATATACATATCTATGCTGTATTTCCTCTGTTTTATCACCCAATTACTCAGTATCATGAGACGATGTTTTTGTCATGTGTCTTGTTTTTACTGCCATAAATAATGCTGTGTCACCCGCAAGTTTGCCACCTTGCTGTTCAACCCCTTTTTAGTGTATTAATCCAGCAGACAGACTTGATGCCTACTCAAGATCCTGGCAAAACCAGAGGGGGAGGGAGGAAATAGTGGGCACCTTGATTATTCCTCCTCTTTCCATCAGCTCAGTTTGCATCTCAGCCAGATTGGGATAAAGTCACCTGCTCCTCAGGGAGGAGCTCTTTTTGAGCCTGAAGCATATTTGGAGGGATGCTGGTGAAGGCCAGCCGCCATGCACAAGGCCAGCTGTTCAGCTGACATAACCGATCTAGGCTAGCCCAGGATCCAGCTGAAGACAGGGAGTAAGTCATCAGGGGAGAGGGACATCTGACATGGAGTTGGGGTGGCCTTAGCTGGGCACTGCAGTGGAGGCAGGTGGGGTGGCCTGAGTGGTGTCCGCAGGGCAGTCCTAGGTTGAGGGTGAACCTGAGAAGGCAGTGCCCATCCTCTGCCCACCTGGTGGTGGTGTCATCATACCTCCTACACACAAGGCCTGACAGGTATGTTTATTACTAATAACAGGCCAGCCTTTGGGACGCTTTCTCGCTTTTTCCCCATGCTTTCTCGCTGCTTGTCAGTGCTGAGCACGGCCGGTCAGAGCGTGCTGTGAGCAGCGCTTGCACAGTCAGAGCTGTCCCTGGTGCGTCCCCATTGCAGCGTGTCAGCCAAGCGTTTAAGACACCTGCTTCTTTTCGCTCCTGTGCTGGCCGTGGACTAATAGGGACAAACGGGAAGAGGACCTAGCAGAATGCAGAAAATAATTGTCCTCTGCCAAAAGGGAATGTATGATCAAAACTACAATGGGCAGGCAAGCAGCGAGGCAGTGACCCGAGGCAGCGCAATGTGTCAGGAAGAGAGAGCAGCAGCCCAGGGACAGCAACAGCCCAGAGCCTCAATTTGTAATGACTGTGTGGACAACATGCCAAAAAGTCTCTCCCCACCTCCTTGCTCCAGAGAGATCTCCTAATGTTCTTAGCCACTTGGACATCACAAGAAAAAGAGCGTGCACATTTCCAACACATGACCTAAGGCATTTGCTCAAGCAAAGCAGCGCTGCTGAACCTGCCTCTAACTTGGAGTGCTCCAAACACCTGTGAGTCAGTCGATGGGAAATTCTCCCTGTCTTCACAAGCACAGATGAGTTTGAACCTTCTGGGCATTTTAGCAGTTTACCATCTGCACATATAACCTTTTTTCTAAGCACATTGAAGTCTTGTAGGAGGATGTTAAATCCAGGAACCAAAATAAGGAAACATGTTTACACCTGCTACATCTGTTCAAGAATTTCCAGCCTCTATTACACTTTTGACTTTCATGTTCCTCCTCCTCCTCCTCCTTCCTGTTTGGTCAAATGCCACCATGTTAAAAACAATCCTGTATTTTTCTCCCCAAGTCTCACAGACTTTCTATCGAATCTTGTGAAAACTTACAGCATATGAAATAAGCTGTGAAATGGTCTAGCAACAGAAGCAAGTGCTGGCTGCACTCTCTTGCTTATCCAGGATTTTCTGTATACTGGGATTCATTGTGAAAAAAAATGGCATTAACTACATGAAATATGGTGATTTTATTTTTTTAAACTAAAATGGAAAATGAACAGTCAAACCATTTCTGATACAGATGAAATCTTCCTGCAAACCAGGTGCAATAAAAAAAAATGACAAAAATAGATTATGAAAAGTATTATGGCACACAAAAAAGCAGCACAAAGAAGATCTCTGTTAGCAGATGCCCCAGTCAATTATAACTGCTTTGTTATAGAAGAGAAAACACACTAGTATCTTCTGTCAAAGGTGATCTGTTTCACTGAAAGAATTACCTGTATGATTACACCTACGGCAAAGTCAGACCCATAGATATGAAACATTTATGAAAAAGAAAAAGATCCCTGACTTGTTGGGGTGGGTGAGGGGGAAACAGCAAAATAGTTCTACTGAGCAGAATTCAAAGGAGATTTCTTTTCGTAATTTTCACCACATTTTACGTTAAGGTTGTTACTGGAAACATTATACAATATTTTCCAGTGAAGCAAGTGCTTTGATTAGAATTATTTCAAGGGTGATCAGTAGCATTTTTATAGCCGTTCAAATTAACATCTTGATAAAGATGTTGCAAAATAGAGCAAGAGATACAAAAAATATTGGATAAAATCAGACATTTACCTCCAAGTAATCTATTTTAAAATTTCTTTTCTCTTGAAAGACTTACACTGGCTTTGTGAGCACATGAGCTGGATCATTAATAATATGGGCAAGGTGGCAGTACTGGGAAAAACCCTCTTGTCCCTGTCATTTCCTAATAAAGCCCAGTAAATGGAAGAAAAATATTTTCACGGGTCAACAGGTAACTAAGGAAAGTGCCATTTAGTGATTATGGCATTTGATGTTATGATAGGGGCCTCTGTTCCTTTGAATTGCTATGGGATGTTTGTGTGAAGCACGCTTCCTAAAACAGCAAGAGAAATTAACAACATTAAGGTAAATATGGGACATACTTGGAAAGGGTTGAGGCAAGTCCTGTGGTCCTAACTCAGGCAAATTGTCACTGACAGGTCTTGGCCAATACAATCTGCAGGTGTCCACTTTCTTTCAGTATTTAGCCCAGTATTCAACCAGAAGAAAACAGTTCAGTAATTCATTAGGATATGATCATGCCGCGCTGGTTACTAATTGTTCAAAATACCATTGGAGGCACTCCAGGATGCTGCACAGCACTCCACAGCTGGCAGCCATGGTACACAGGCGGGTATGCCACCCAAATAGAGCTGAATAACATGAGAGCCACAGGAGGAAAGCAAAAATCCCTTGCTTCCAAACCCATGGGAACCTTCCTGTGTTGTGAGGAGGGAGTTGCAGGTGCAGGGGGCTGCAGGCAGGATGAGTGTAATGCGCAACCCCACTGCCTCATGCCAAAGAGAAATGTTAGCAACAAAATAATTTTACTCCTGGCTGTCAAATGGGAGCTGCGGGGTTCCTCTCCTCACAATGAAAGGCAGACTACTGTGCATTAACAGCCCTGCCAGTGCACAAAGTGGCCTAGCCTGTTATTAAACTGTACAGCTAAAGCTGTTGTTCTCCACTTAGCTGAAAGTGAGTTACCATATTGCAGGTCCCCCAAGACGTTCCCTACCCTTGACATATCCTCTCCCTCGCATGAGTGGTAATGACTGGGATCAGATCCCTTAGGCTCCTGCCTGCACTGTTTTACCTTGCTTTAGAGCGGCTTTTTTGAATAACAGATCTTCTCTGTCCCCCTTCCTCTTCTCTGCACTTCCCCCTCAGCTCCTTCCTTCCTTCCCTCAGCCTTTATTCCTGAAACCCTTTAGTGGCCATAAGGATCTTTCTCCTCAACAAATACATCCAGGATAACTCGGTTGTCCTCTAAGCAGGTTGCAGGTGGGGTTTCCCTGTGCAGCATAGATTGATTTTTAATGTATGCAAATAAGCATTTGTGTGCTTGACTCCATGACACAGAAGCATCAGGATTTACTCACTGACAGTTTTTTCATTCACTTTTAAATTCACGTTTGCAAATTTGGCTTTGAAACTAACAGAACTCCAGTAATAACAAGATTCTGACTTCTGGAAAATTTCACAGCCATACTGTAAGGACTTGAGCCTGAAAAGCTGTACAAAAAATACGTAGATTTATTTTGTTATATGCACTTTTTTTTTTTAAAGGAAAAGATCTGCTTTTCCTTCCTTGGGATAGACTGGATGGCCTTCACTCACAGCGCCATAACAGATAAAATCAGTCCTCTCCCTGGCAGCCTTTTTATGTCACCGCCTGGCTTTGCTTGTTGTGTATTTGTAGTCTTGATCTGTCGCTTTCTCCAAGGCCAGTAAAGTATACTCATGCTCCTGACTCATAGCTCCAGATGGATTCAAGCTCAAACACACTGTCCCCCTGGAATTTGGCATATGTAGGTTTATATGCCCTAATCAATCAGGCTGATTTCAGTTAATCCTAATCGTCCTATTAGGGTTCCCAGATAGCAACAACAGCAGCTAGAAATCCCCAAGCAGCCTAATTGACTTCATCTAATTACATTCCTTCTTGAGATTTCCATTAAACTACCCCCTGAATTCATTACCGTGGTTGGCTGTAGGTTTTTAGGGCTTCTTAAAAAACATATGCAGCAATTGGGATAGCTCAGTTCTAAGGAGCTGAAGTAGTTGCTATATATAAGATCTTGCCACCTCCACACAGCTATCTGTCAGTTGTCCTGCTCTAGTATATATCAAATGTGCCATCTAATCATTGTGGGGGATACCAGTTTTGACTCCTGGCACTTAGGCTCGTTTCAGTCAACGTGCCGCCTGTGGTTCTTTCCTTGTAGCACTGAACGAACCACACGAGTCAAGAGACTGCCAGCTCCTATTAACCTCTCGCATAAAGGATTTATAGATATGTCTCATTATAAAGTAAGGAGCTGACATTCATCTCAAAAGCAGTTAGCTTGGAAAAGAATGCTCTTTTGTCAGTATTCACCTTCCTCTGCGCTCCTTCTGTGGTAGTAAATTGTAAACTGCTCAGTCGAGATGGCATCTGTCATAGTTAGGTTTCTCTGGCTAATTTGATCACTTCTTCCATTAAAGTAATGTTTTGGCTTCACAAATGTTGCTAAGCTCTCAGTTCCTGCCTTTTGCAGAATACAATAATGTAGCCCTGAGGAAAAAAAAAAGAAGAATGGCCATCTTCCACCCTCTGCACTTAAAAAGTGGAAACTGGCAACTTCTGGGGAAAGGATAAAATTGTTTGATCCCAGGCTGGTTTCTTCTGTATATGCAGCTTCCATGAAACCCGGGGAGGCTGGAAGCAAAGGATTCGTTTCATTGACAATTTTGTATACAGTATGCATGTATATCAATGCTTTGCCTGGAGTTCACTTAGAAATGAAAACAAAACACACACTAGACACTGGAATATAGATACTTTGACAACTGTCATATTGGAAAATGCTTTATATGTAAGGCAAGCCTTTGTCTTCAGTCTGTTTGGAAACTGATGCCACTGATCACTTTTACGGGCAGTTCCTCTAGGTGGGAATGACACTGATATCATTCACACAGAAACTGCCAGATTGATGTCAGTAAGACAGCAGAGTGTTCAGGTTCATTGGAAGGAATACAATACCTCTGATAAAATAAAATCCTTGAGTGTGCACAGAGAGAGCAGGTCAAAAAGGAAGGTACCCTTGCCAAATGTTTACTCGTGCATCTCTGCCTCATAGAGGGTGTGTTCTATTCTAAGGCAGAGCCAAGGACAGTCGAGAAGTTCTGTGTGAATAACACCTGACTGTCATAGGAAAAGAACTATGTAATTAAGCCACAAACAATGTTTGTGCTGATTTTAACTAAGTTTAATGCTTTGTAAGTCACAGAGTTGTAAAGTGATGCTGAGAGGAGACTATATTTTCCAAAAATATTGATGTTTACACTAGAATAATGTCTGCTTGCCTGTAGAGATGAGCGCTGAACAGAGTATCTGTCCAAGGTTAGGCTGTGTCTGAACTGCAGACACAATAACTCACTAGAAAGTTTTGTGCAAAAGGACTTGGCCTAAACAGATATTTCTAAGAGCTGGCTGAGATTGCTAATTACTGCTCTGAATAACTTTGAACTGACGTTTTTTGAATAATTTTCATTCCAGAGGGATTAGTAAGTCTTTTTAGTAGAAGGAACACACACCGAAACTTATAAAATGCACTTAGAAAAACTTTCTAAAGTAATTAAATGCCAGTTTGGAGCTACTTTTCTCCCTTTTCTTGTTCTATTTTGGCACTAACATGCAAAAGGAATCTTGGGAGGGGGGGGGGATTTGAAGGAAAAAAAAGCAAAAACCCAAAGAGAATACAAACGAGAACAGAAGGGACCTTAAGTGCTTTCTTAGAATTGGAGACATCGGTGACTTTATAAGAGATGCAGACACTCAGTTCTTTGTAGGTACTGAGAGAAGCGAAGTCCTAATTCCTCCACACTTGGCAGAGACACTGTCAGAGACTCTCTATTGTTTCAGCAAACACAGGCAGTATTTCACCAGTGCAGTATAAGCTTTGATGCAACTCAACCTTATGTAAACAGTTTGACTGCTTACATTAAATATTATGCTCTCCAGATTATTTACATAACACAAAAAGAAGAGCATCTCAGTTTTTAAACTTTTTGGGAAAGCATACCTTTGCCATGTGGCTTACTTTTAAATTTTAAACATTTGGACTTCAGTCCAGAAAGATCTGAGCTGACATATTTCTTCCACTGATACACAGCATTCTACATCCCAGACTTCTTCCTTTTCATCAAATGACATGGGCTAACCAATCCTTTTCTCCATCCTGCTAAAAACCAGAACCATACAGAGGCATGGAAAACATGCAAATAAAACAAGCTCTTGAAATTATGAGTAGCAGAAATGGACTATGTTCAGCTAACACTTCTTTTGAAGCAGTCAGGCACTAATTTGTTCATCCAGTCACAATTTCCTCCTCTCCTCGTGGGCGTGGGCAGGTGTGTGCACAGGCAGTGTGCTTTTGCAATGAGGTTGTCTTAAATAGTGGTGGTAGAGAAATAGGAAGAACCATAAACAAAGGAAAGTTTCTACTTGCCTTTTCTTGGGAAGACATTTCTGAAAAAGTTACACAATGAATTTGCTCAGTAAGGCTGAAAGTTTATCAGTGTTGGTTTGTTTTTGTTTGGGTTTTTTTTAAGAACGTAATTTTTAGGGCCCCTGTGGTCAGCTGGGCATAGCTTTGGGGGCCCAAAGCCACATTAGGCAGAAGTGCCAAGATGCTTTGGAAAGCCCTCCAGATTACATGTCATCCATACTACCTCCTGCTGGCATTAGGACAAGTTCTCTACCTGTTTCTGGTTCACCACTCACAGCTGCGCCTACACTCAGCATAGCTGCCGACCTGCGTGTGGGGAACAGCTGGCTCCCCAGGAAGCCCGCAGAAGTCAAGGGGAGGACAACATTAGTGAATGACAGACTAGGGGGAGGTCCCCAAAGTGCACTTTTGTTCATCTAGTCAGTCATCAATTTCACCAGCTCAGCGTGTTGGCTGGCAGCTCCCTGAGGTTTGCAGGAAACAGGAGGGCACATTGATGCTTTCTATTGCTCCAACTGGAACAAGAACTGGAAATGGTGAGGTTTCCAGTTTCTGGGACACATTGCTGCCTTCCTTCCCTTACAAACGCGGGGGCTGCATTGTTTGCTCACAGTAATGCTGTGCATGTCACGATCTGAGGGGGCTAGAGGTAGGGAATGGTTTAGTTCAGGGAGAAGACAGCGCTTTTTGGGAGAGGGGTGGTAAACAGGAATGCCTCATAGATCTAACAGTGGATGCTTAGTTGGATCTTGAGATCAGGTGTGGTTCTGCTGAGGGGACCAGATCTGGGTTTGGACACATCCTCAGTGCTGTCAGACAGTGATGCTTTGACCAGCTAACTGAAAACCCTCAGGGTAAAAATTAATCTTAGCATTTGTTTCCCTTCTCCGTGACTGCCTGTGCAACAAATGCCCTGTGTGGGTGATAAAGGTGGATCCTACACTATCACTTCCTTTGCCTGTCATATATTTTCTTTAGTGAGAGAAGCAGGATGAGAGAAAAATCTATTCCTGCAACGTGAGCTCAGGCAAAGCTGATCTCATTGTGAGAAAGCATTAGCTTCTTAATTTCTGCGGACTTCCATTTGGTTGAGAAAGGAACTCCAAAGTAAAACAACTGCCATGCAGGGGAGGCTGCAGATGGCTCAGTAGTAACACACATACTGTACACCTGCACATGTTTGGCACAGAAGGATTTGAGTGCAGATTTGTGAGCTAGCCAAGGGAAGACAGATTTATTTTTTTGAGGAGGCAGGAAGATCAGATCACCTCCAGGTGCTATCCTGATAAACACTGAGAATAGCTCACCAGTCCTCTACAGTTCTTCTCTGATCAACTTCATCCTTGAGATAGGAATTAGAGGGACAGATATGTTATCTGGGAAGTTGTCCAGATTCACTTTCAAGGAAGTTAGATACTCAACAGAGGCCTGTTATAAGGAAGGTTGTTTGGGTTTTGTGGCAATTTTTTTACTCTTTGTTTCTTTGGGGGAAGGATGATGTTAGTTGTAACGGTGTCATAGGGAGTTGGGACATCAAACGCAGCTCAAACTCCCCCAGTTCTTCCACAACTGCAAATTTTGGTGACCTTTTGAGAAGAGAGGCAAACCTCTCCACATTTTGCTTTTTAGATTTGCTCTTCAAATTCAAAGACTTTTGTAAAATAACCAAACACTCAGACCCCTATACACCATCCAGAAGAGAAAGAGACCTCCTCCAGAAATATGTCTGCATTAGCCCTGAGGGGATTTTCCACTTGCTCCAGGAGGTTGAGTTCAGCCTGTGCTACAGGGAATCTTGTGGTTTCTACCCAGACCCCAACACTCAGCAGCAGAAAATGGAAGGTCAGCTTATCCACATTTCCTCATGCCATGTGCCTCTAGGATGCCACACAGCCCACAGTCTTGCCTAGCTGTACCTTTTAGGTCAGGTATAGCCCAGCTTACTTAGGTTGGACATAATCACTGCAGGAGGTATTAAACGTCCTACAGTCCCTGAGCTACCTTCCTTGAAGCAAGTACTTCTACTCAGGTCTGTGTTGTACCACCTGGGTGTGCCCTTCCTTAAAATCTCCTGGGGTCTAGATAGAAAGATCATGAGAGATACATGCAGAAGGAGAAAGCTAAGAAATGCTCATCGTTGGTCCTGTTTCAGCTAAAGTCCACCGGGGTAAAGCAAAGTCCTTTCTTTACAAGGTGGTCACAGAAGTTAAATGTAAGTTCTTTTTTAAACCAGTGATTAAAATGGTGTAAAGCACTGTGTGGTCGCTCTCAGTTCAATTTAACATTGGCTGGCGTTGATCACAGCTTGCACTGATTCTTGTCTGTCTAACCTAAATTGATATAACCCTGATTTCAAATGAATTAAGCCTGTCTGAAGGGTGTTATGTGCTTTTTAAGTTCATGAATTAAAAGAAAACCTTTGACCAAAAGGCTGCAGGTTTCTCACAAGGGCAAAATTCACAGCTCAACAATGATTTTGACAATTCTCGCATTAACCTTCACTACAGACAGCTGAGGAAAGTTATTTGGGGAACAGAATGGTCAATACTTTGCCTTAATAAATACATAGCACGGGCAACCTAGAAAGAGATACTTATTTTGTGTGACAGCAATAAGAATGAGAAATAATGGACCAGAGAATTCATCCAGATTCTAAGTAATCTTCTCTATAGGCTTACCCAAGTAAGCCTAATGCTACACAAAAAGGCAAAGATGTTATTTCTATCCACATTTTTGCATATTCTTAAACTCTTCAGAGTACCCAGTTCTGGCTCCTTTCAGAAGCAAGGTGCTGAGCAGGACGGACTGTTGATCTCACACAGCACTGTCACACATCTCGGATTGTGGGGACCTTGCAGTGTTGAACTGAACAAACAGAACTAGAGGAGAGAAGGAGAAAGTAAGCAAAGAAGAAACAGAAACACAGAGGACCAAGAGAGTGAGACTGCAGAGAAAGCCTTCTCAAGGGTTTGATTGGTAGCTGATGTGCTTGCCTTGGGAGAAAAGAATTTGGGAGATAAGAAGGACCAAAAGCTGTGGTGCACAGAAGTTCACATCCTGTGCAGTGCTTGTCTGCAAGTGTTCAGGCAGTGCCTGACACAGACCTCTCTGGGCATAGGCTGTGTCGATTCCTTCCAGGTTTTGGGACAACTTGAAGCAACTGTCTCTGGCCCAGAAGCAACGTAACCAATTCAGCTTGGGTTCAGCACCACGCTGCTCATCCAGCTGGTAGAGGAGACAGATTATTCCAAGACTAGTTCTCCACTGAATCTGCTGTGGTAAATATGCAGTCCTGCAAGTGCAATACCCTCTGTGGAATGCAACATTTGCAATTGCAGGCACTGGCTTTCAACAAAAACATTTCACCTGTTTCATTTCCTTTTGAAAACCAGAAGGACTGCTACGTGCATGTGCTTGTGCAGATAGGAGAGCCAGCCAATTCAAAGTTATGTGTGTATGTTTTTTAAAGGAAAATAGCAAAGTTCCATTCTCTACAATTGTTTCTATTATCTCCTTTTCCAAATGCTCATCGCATGTGTTGGCTCAAGATCACATAATGCAAAAATTGCAAATCCTTTGCAGTGCTCAGCCTTCCCTCACATTTATCAAACAGAGCCTGGTAAAATCCAACAACAAGCACGAAAGAAATCTTGGAAAAAAATGTGTTCATACCTTAAAATTGCATAGGGGGAGGAAAAAGATATCTAAAATATGCTAAGAGCAAACCATCCCATTCACCACAGTTGTGTTCCGGCAGGCAGACAGGTCCTACAGCTTCAAAAAAGGGTATCTTAGCCTGACAGAGAAAATGGCTACCGTTTTCAGGTGCCAAATTACAACCATCCTTGAGGTTTGAAAGCTAGAAGCATAGTGCTTAGTTAAAGCAGACAACTCTGCTCCAGTCTGGCAGAAGTGATAAAATACATAGTGGAACTTGAGAGAGTGCGATCCTCTCTTTCTCTCCTACTCCCCTTTTTAGCTATATTTTTCCTCTGGTGGGATGAGGTACCCAGTTGGAACTCCCAAAATAGAGGAAATCCAGGCAGAAGATCCTACCCAAGTCTATCAGCAGCCTGCTGTGTTTCACTCCATCAGCCAAACTTTGCCACTGGGCTGAGATATAAGAGTTCTTGGAGTTTTGCACTCCTTCCTCCTAGCCTTGGCCTGGTTTGTACTTTTTGGAATAAATATGGAATAAAGAGCCTGTCCCTTTAATGCAGATGCAGTGAGAAGGGCAAAACTGTTCCCAAGAAGTCAGTAAAAGTGGTAATGCCTATTAATGATTGCAGCAGAGTGCTTTTCAGTTGCCCTATTAAAGGAGCTCTTTGTCCTAATAAATACCAACGAAAAAGCTTGCTCTCAGAGCACCTTCCCTGTACTTTATTTATAATGAGTCTTCTAATGAGAACATAGTGTTTATGCTTCCTTGAGAGACTCATCACTCCCTCTCTCAGTCTGTTATTTAACATACAGTACTCCATGAAGGTGTCCCACTTCATCCCCAGTGCCTCCCCACCCCATTCCACACACAAATGTCCATGTACTGCTTGTTTCAAGGGCATATGTGACTGTGAAGGAAAAGTGAGCACTGGAAGAGAAGCAGACATCCCAAATGTTATGCAGGACACATCAGGAAGAGGAGCAGGTGACCTAAATTGTCAGCATGACAGCACGGACCCTGCAAGGACAGCTCTAAAGCATTTCCTATTTCTGAGTCTCAATCAGGGGTGTGCTTGCATGGCTATTTAAACAGGTCATACGCCAGTCTGTTACACCTGGTAAAATACCTAGTAAACAACAGTAACTTGAGTGTGTTGGCTGTGTGTACTAGCCCTTAGTAGCTACTGCTGACTAACAAGACCAAAAAGCACTCAGCCACTGAGATTTGTAGGTATCCTTCCAGTAGCAATATGAAAAAAACAGACCTCTTCATTTTTCAGGGATAGTTTTAGGGAAATTGTTGGGACAAAGAGCTCAGTTGTCAAGTAGCATTTTTGCCAAAGCTCCTCATGGCTGTAATTTGCCACGGAGCATTCTGTATCTGGCTGTGTCTGGGTGTGATAGAAATTAATAACTCTGTGAGGCTTCATGTGGTTTTCTTTTGCCATTCAGAGTCATGCCTTGAGATTGTGGTATCTTACAGGACACATCCCTAATGTGATCTTGTGACAGAAGAGAAGTAATTTATGTTACCAGGGTGCCTAGGAAAAAAAAAGGAGCCTATTATAGGGTTGTTCCATTGCCTTAGGCCAGAAGATAGACTCTGAAGACTATCTTTTATTCTCTGTGTTTTTCTTTTAAGCTTTGAAGCGAGGAGTAAAAGGGTTTCCTGTACTTAAGCACATCAATTCCCTATCCTTTTTCTGAGCTTCTACAATGCCTATTTCCACAGGAGACCAAAATTAAGCAAAAGAAGATTACATAAGGAGACTTGGTATCAAAGTTTGACATTAAGATGAGTCTTATATTTGCTGTCCATCATCAACAGACTCCCACGGGCATAAAATCACAACAGCAGTAGTCTTTGTGGTATCTAGCACTTTGGGATTTAGAAAGTCAAAATTGTGTTTGAGATTGATGAATTCATGGGAATAAAAGGATTCTCTCATCTGAAAGCATAAAAGAAATATGCTCCTCAAAGTTGTTTTTCTCAGTGCTTCATGCAAGCAGGCAGACTCATGATTCACTTGATCTCTCTGGACTGTGCCCCACTACACAGCTGTAGCCGAATGGCAAGGAATGAGGGACTCCTAGGCCTATCATACCTCATCTTGGTCTTTGAAATCTGCACTGATCAGGAGAAAGATAACTCCTAGAACAAACTGGCATGTCCTATGAAGCAAAGGCTCAAACCTTTTGTTCTTCTGGAAATGAAGAAATACTGGAAGCTCTCTGGGAATCAGTAAGGGAGAGACATGAGCACAAGCTTGAACTCTTCAGTAAGTGTACAGCCAATTTCTATACCAGCCAGAACTTGCATGTTATGTTCACATTCAGCTTCAGACGTGACACTACTCAATAATCCATCCTGGAGCTGACAAAAACCATCTGATCCTTGTCTGGACCATGTTTCCAAGCAAGCTGAAGAGAAAATAAAGTACTTTGAGGAACAGATGAAACCTTGCTAAGAAAAAGAAAAAATATGTCTGTAAAGCATCTGCACTTTCCAGTGTCTGTTCTCCCACTCTCTCTCCTCACTTTTCTCTGGATGAGAAACAGGTTTCCAAAGTAAAAGAACAGCAGAGAGCTCACCTGGAGAGAAGGGAAGTTAACCAGATTTATTAATTTCTTACTGCAGAATTACCCAGCACACCCTCAAAATGGGACCCTAATTTTTTTTGAATGACTAGTGAAGAACATCAACAAGATGCAACAAAATGGAGGGAGCAACCACAACTATAAAGCTCAAAACACAGCCATCATTAGAGCTCCTGTGGATTTTTCAAACCTAAAACTGAGTGCCTCCTTTTTATGACTGGCAATTACTGCTGTCTGATAGATCACAAAGATGAAATTCAAAATAAGATACACCTTTCTTTCCTGCTTTTTGAGAGTTGTGACACCCAGGAAGGTTTGGATTGTGCCCAGGAAGGTTTGGATTGCACATGGTTCTCTACGAAATAAAGGTTCCAGAACAGCATTTGAGGTGCTGTCCCTTCCCTTAGCAAGTGTGTTGAACCTGTGTGATTTGAGAGATCTCAAACTACTGCTTTTCTTGATACTGTCACAGAGAGACAGATACACAGTGAGCAAATAGGTACACTTAAAGCATAGTGTGGTTCCTATTCAAGTCAGGCATATCTAAGGGTCTAAGCCTTGACATTAAGTTTAGCCATTGACTAGCTTTTTAGTATGCATTGCACAACAAAGAGTTGTGCACTACCTTGACAGCCCACTAAAAAGCTATAAGCTCATTACTATAATAGGGGTCAATGAGATTTTGTTATTAATTTTAACAGAAGTAAAGCCATGCCCTAAACCAGTTGTAGGACAGCACTTGAGCATAACACATACACAGTGAATATATATATGCCTTAATAAAAAATTGTACAAATTATTTATGAGACCAAAAAAAAAAAGCAGCTTTTTTTTTTTCCCTCAAGAATGAGAATAGCACATTCATGGATAACGGGTTTTTTTGGCCATTATAAACAGCATTTTGATGGTAGACATGTGCATACACACATGTATTTTTCTGTGTATAATAATAAATGCTGGATCACTGAAATCACATGGACATATCTCCTACCTCACAGCTTTTCCCCACAGCCTGTTATTGGACAATTCCCTGAAACTTGCCAAGTCCTACAATACTAGTGTTTTAGTTATTCTTTCATTACAAATACATTACTTATGGCCAATGATTAGTTCGTATGAGTGAAGATGGTAATCCATACCTAGCTCCCAGACTAGCAAGAAAAATTACTTTGGTGGGCTGCTTCAGTCTGACAACATTTACAGTGTCTGCCCAGGAAGATCTAAATTATTATTAAGGCTAAATGCCAGAAATAAGTGAGCTTGGATTATCTGCACTGAGCAGATCATGTATTCACAACAGCAGAAGGGCACTGCTTTCTTATGGCAGCTTCACCAAATGTCCAGTGAATCTTCCACACAGTAAATAAATTTTTTGCTTGTAAAGTTGGTGCTGGAGGAATTTATTCTCTCTGGCAATTGCATGTCAACTGTTCCAACTTATCAAGAGAAAAAAGCTGTCCTAAATTGCTCTATCGGTTTACTGAGGAGGAAAGCATCCATTTTAGCATCCATTTTAGCACAAAACCATATATGGTTGTTCTTTAGGCCAACATAGACCTTTGCTTATCTAACTACTTCCAGAGGTTGTTTTATTCCCATCAATTTATTTCTATTTTATCACCTACCCAAACACTCAGTGGTCTATTTTTTTTTAAGGTATGGGTTTTGGCAGTGCTTTCATCCTGTCTGGCTTTTGTATGAAACAATACTTTCTGCAGTTCCTCTGGAAGGAGAAGGTAGGGGGGAACAGATGGAAAGGACACACCACCACCAATTTGACTTTCCTCCAGCAACGTGAAGCACTAGAATTAACTATTTCAGCTGTATCTCTCTGTTCTTTTCTTGATGCTGGGGTGGTTGAGTGATAAAGGAAAGTTCTTGGTTTTTTTCCTCCTACTCCTAGCTGAAAGGGTTATATTTAAATAATGGATCCCTTGTCCTGTCTGCTCTGCAAGCTGATGCTCAAGTGGCTGCTTCATTATTGTAAAGTTGATAACACAATTTTTAAATGCAGAGCCTTCACAGCAGGCAGCTGAATGGCTGGACAGATGGCTGGGTTGTTATTTGGGAGTCCCTGAGCTAGCAGCTCCTTAGTCATCAAGGTTCTCCAATTATTGTCATCTCCCACTTACATGTGTCTCCATTGATTCATATCAGTATCACAAAGGGCCATTTGTTGGACTTAACCCTAAGAAACAACAATGGCAAAAATATATGGCAATAGCAATTCACAATGTCCAGAAGTGGCCTCTACCATTGCAACCAAGGTTTGCTGTTGCTTTTGTCATTGCAGGTTCAGCAGTTCACAGTAAATGGCATTCAGTATCACTAGGGACCAGAAAAGAAAATCATCAGCAAGGCATTAGTACAGACTTCTATAAGCAAGACTGTCAGGGAACCACTTCTTAATCTCATTTGAATTCAAATGCGGCTTTACATGTGTTGGATGCATATGGTTTTTCACATTAAGATGTAAAGTTTATACAAATCTGAGGTGTGAATGGTTCCCCTGAGTGCTGATGACAAATATTCCAGTATCAACACTTAGCTGCTAAGCTTACCTTAAAACTTGCTGGGGTGATAAGCTGCTGGTAATTTCTCTGCCAGCATTAGATGGAAACAGTGGCGCTTCTGTGCACTTCTCACAGCGACTAACTGGAGCATAGGGCATGTATGAACTTTCCTTCTCCTGCAGTTCTAACTGGCTGGTAATTCATGAGTAAAGTTCTACAATATGAGAAGCTGGAGCCCAGAATCATTGAAGGAGTTGAAAACAACCAGCTTTAGAGTCCTGTGAGTAGATGGCCATGGTCTTATGCAAAGGAACTGTAAAAGTCAATTAATCCTTCTTGACTGATTGGGGTTTTTTAAAAATTTTTCTCATATACTGTCAGTTATAAAAGTTCCAACAAGATTTCTGTAAAAGAAATGGCAAAAGAAGTGAGGCAGAAAAAAAAATATTTACTTATCTCTACTTTTAAATGTCTTCTAGATATCTTGGTATTTCACTGATGGGCGTTGGAGAGATAAGAGAATGCCCAGTTTCCACAGATAACTTTATCTGGTATAGTCCCCACAGTGATCTCAGAGCAGACAAGAAGAATAAACAATTGAACTAATAGGGCTCTTCCTTCTGCAACTTTAACTCCTGATGACCCATAACATTTCAGTGGGAATGACAAGGGTTTTTTATTGATGGAAATCTAAGACAGCTTTGTGAATTAAAACATAGGGAATTTTAGCCAGAATCACAAGAACCCAAATTAATTTTCGTATCAGATTTCATTACAGTGAAACCTGAAGGAATGAGTCCGAGCAAGTTTTTAATATCAAAATGTCAGTAGAAGAGGTTTTAAAACACATCATCAAAATTAATAGTTAATTCCTACATTCATGTGGTGTTACCAAAAGTTCTGAAGAAACTCACATATTCAAAACTGGTCTCGATCTCAGATCTCCCACACCAAATAAATTACTTATGACTGTGAATAAGGAAGTAGTCAGTTTACACATAGATGAGTTCAATATAATGGCATGGCCAAAAAAGCTTTTGAGGAAGTCACACCACCTGTGGAGGTCTTCAAAGCATGAACAGATACAGAAGGACAATGTCACTTATAAAGTTTACTTGCATAACCAAAAAGTTTTTTATGGAGTCTTTTATCAAAAGATAAGATTCTCATGTGGAATGGTAACTTGGTAAAAGATAGGAAGGAAAGAAATATATGATCAGTTTTCACAGTGGAGGAAAGTCTAGTGGAATCACACAGTGGTGTGTACTGGAACTACATTCATAAAATAGGATGAAAACCTCAGTAAATAATGAAGGATGTTGATGTTACTAAATAATTCAAGGCAGCAAAAATGCAATTTGTCTACAAAGAGTTCAGAAATATCTCATGATATTGAGTGACTGGAAAATAGCAGGGCAAAGTAAATCTGATTCTGACAGTTGTGAAATACCATGCATTAAGAAAACAATATCTATGTGTGTACATATACACACACAGTGTGTTCTGATTAAACTGTAGCCACTCAGGAAAGACATGTTGTTTCATCTGGACAAGGCTCTGAAAACATTGGTTCAGTGTCTATCATCTGCTAAAACTGCATATAACTGTTATTAATTAGAAGGAAAGAAATCAAGAGCAAAAAAAGAGAAAACATCAATATGGCATTGTATAAATGTTTTGTGTTGCTCCCACCACCACAAAGAGGAATTATTAGACTGAGACAAAGTGCAGACCAGGCAACTGGGATAACTGGGGTTTAGATAAAGCTTCCATATAGGAAGAATAAGGTCACGTCTACATTAGGAAGTAATTGGGTGCTGAAGGGTGGACTGACAAATCAAAGCAATTGCTGTTGAGAGCAGGAAATAATTTCAGGCTAGATTTAGTTCAGTCACCCAGGCTGAATGTCCTTCCCACACATGGAGGCCAAAGCTGACTGCAGAATCAGTCACAGGTTGGACCCTTCTCTTTCTGGTAGGACTTGGAGCATGTTTACAGCAATTCTGGAGCAAAGCTTCTAGTTTGGTACAACCAGAAGCAATCAAGCAATGAACAGTACATGAAGATAGTTGCTTCAGATCTCACTTTGAACAAAAATGATAATGTAGATGCAGAGTAGTGGGGTTTTTGTTTGTTTGGGGTTTTGTTTTTTTAATTGCATAGGATTTTCTTGTTCAAATCAGAAGAAATGAGGTTGGAAAAGGCTATAAAAGAGGTCTATAAAATACAGACTACTTGGGAAAGGTAAACAAGGAACAACAATTCCCTCTTTCTACCTCTTCTACAAGAAGAAAAGTTACCAAATGAAATTATCAGGCAACAGGCTTAAAGCAAAAGGAAGTACTTTTTTACACACTGCATAATGAAATTGTGAAACACATTACCGAGGATGCTTGCAAGGCCAAAACCATAAATGAGTTCAAAAAGAAATTATACAAATTAATGGAAGAAAGGTCCATGATGGGTTAAAAATCTTGAGTAGATGCAATTTACAGGTCAGGAAATCTCAGATTTTCTGAAGGTACAACCACAGTGTACATTCCTTATTCTTTCTCCTCTACCAGACACATGATATTGCACTGAATGTTTGTTCTGGCCTTATTTTCTTCTCAAGAAACTATATCTCAAAGTTGCTGTGAGCCTGGAAAACCCAGTCTGCAAAGTTCAGGCACAAAAATGTCGTCAGATTTAACCCCTCAGACATTTGTGTTCTTTTGTTGGCAATTCAGCTGGTTTTTTAGGCACCTTCTGATTTTAAGCTTTCTCTGGTTATCACTGATAAGTGTGCAACAACTACTGTGTGCATGGTCATAGCAACTAACACAGGCTTCACTTTGGCTAAAACACCCTTCAGATACGTCAGTTCAGTTGAACTTTCTGAGCCTGAGGAGCAGTCTCTGAGAAGAGTGAAAACAGAGAAAAAGTAGTAGCAAGCATTTTGGCTGTTCAGTAACAAGTATTGTGGCCAAAAGAGCATCTATAGAGTGAAATAAATGGTGCTGAGCATCCCATATCTGCACCAAATGCCTTTTTGTGGGGTTTAATTTAAACTAGCTTTAGTCTGATCTCAAGGATATGAATACTACAGACAATAGGATCACACTAAGTGCACTACTGATGCATGTACTGCAATTGTGTTTCATTCAAATGAAATCCAGTTTGCACACTCCAAGACCACTCCATAGTAAGAATCAAAGCATAGTATGGGGGCAGTCAGGAGATTTACTGCAGAAGTGCATGCCTGATCCAAACTCAAATGCTAATGTGGTACACATACTGACTACTATGAGAAGGCTTTGTAAGGGGTTATTGTCAATGTGCCATAGAGTAAGAATTTAACCTACTGTGAACAATTAAAGTTTTCCAAATTGTTCCCCTTATTCTCCTTTCCCCTCCCTACAATTTGCATTCTGATTGTGTCAACCCATTTATTTAGCAGTTAATTCATTGCTTGTAAGTCAAAAATATGGCTCATTGAGCTTACAGACAATGTCATTTATTTTTCCATTTTTTTTTAAGCAAGAGCTTGAACTCTTTTGTCTTCTCTTTAAATAAAGCTTCCTAGACATCATCAAGAAGTCGTACGTGGTGGGGGCACACCCATGAGATTACATGCTGCCATGACCACAACATGCAGCTCTCAACAACCTTTGTGTTAGACCCATAAGGCCCTGGAAGCAGAATGCTTGTATATCTTTGCATTGAAAATGTTGGCCCTGTCATGCAAACTACTATATACATAGGATATATATATATATATATTACATAAATATATATATATTACATATATATATATATTACATAGGAATGTGTCTGCTTCCTGAATTAGGAAGGTTGGGCAAGATAAAGGCTGAGCAGCTGGAGTAGAGATGTACCACATTCACTTAAAGAGCCAGTGTGTTTGCACTTGATGAGAGTTTAAACTGGGTTTCTGTTGGTGAAACTCCTACTGACAATATTCATTACCAACAGCAAACCCCAACAGATCCTGATAAACCACTGGGAGTCTACCCAGAAGTAAGTTAATGACATCAAGTTTTAGGCCCTATACCAGCAGCATTTTCTCTTTCTTTGTATGCACAGGCCAATACACAAACTCTCTGTCCCAACCTAGTCTTAGAAACAAGCAAACAAAAAAAAATCACCAAATAATGAAGCAAAATAAATGCCAGACTGGCACAATTTCTGCTTTTGATTATAAGTGCAATATAGACCAATCACCCATGTATTTATTTTTCACTGAAGAAGGCATAAGAAAAACAGATACC
Organism: Platyrinchus mystaceus; assembly: GCA_035041135.1. Lineage (NCBI taxonomy): Eukaryota > Metazoa > Chordata > Aves > Passeriformes > Tyrannidae > Platyrinchus > Platyrinchus mystaceus. Next base: position 61,146,582 of record JAWWLV010000088.1, read on the forward strand.
CATATAAGGAAAGCATAATCCATAATTACCTGGTTTGTAATATTTAATATTTCCTAGAAAGGGTAAAATATGACCAGCATGCCCATATGGCATAAACAGTGGTGGGAATTACAGGTCTGTAATTCAGTACAAAGGAGCCTAAATCAGAGGAAATTGACAGCCTGCAGTCGTCAGGGTAGATGTCAGAGCAACCAATGGGATTTAATAAAATAATTTAAAAAAATGCGTAACCTTGCTATGCCTCCTCTTCATCCGAATGTAAACACATTCATATACTGAATTAAACAAATGAGCACATCTTTATTGGTGGCATACACCTTAATTCCTAATAGTTCCTCAGCAGTGCACCAGGGTATGCAAGCTGAAGACCAGGAGAGGGAAGTTACTAATGCTTCTGTGCTCCAAGCAAGGTAAGATAGTGAATTTTCTTTTAAGCTGCCATTAGGTGAAGTAAATCACATTGCAACTGCATTCTTGTGAAGACGGAAAAATTACCTCTCTTAGCTTAAAAGTCATCACAGCTCTACTAAAATTTTCACAACAAATATAAAATCATTTGCTATGTTAGTGATAATTCAAAGTTCTGACTGAATCTAATTTGAACATTTCCTCACAGCTGTACATCTTATGCTTACAGTAGTTCATACTCTCACATCAACCTACAATTCAGGTAAAACTAAAGCTGTGGAGCTCAGGTGCAGCTAATCTTCATTATTTTAAAAAAAATCCATCTATCAATGATACCCATGGAAAAAAACAATTTCTAGGATAATAAGTAACAAGCTGCCTCATCCAACAGGATTTCAGAGCAAATAAGTGTATACCCCTATCATTCAAGCACAGAGAGTAGGAGCTTTCTCCCAAGATAATGTGTCCTACTGTGATTTCAGTTTGAACTGAAGGCTGTGGGGAGCATTCTAACAGTGCACAGTGTTTACAATACTAAGCTAATATCCCAGTCACATATATGAGAGTTGTGAAGCTGAAAATATGAATAACACTTTGATAATGCAGTAGAATCCTTAGGATGTTGTGATATTTAATTTACATCAAGAATGAAAGCTGCTCTGAGACCAGGTTAGGGCTTATCTGCTTCCACAATATGCTTTCTCCCTTTTCAACCCCTCTCAACCCCAAACCTGCACCTTAACTAAAGGTCAGGTATTGAATTTGCTGTTTTCATTCTCCTCTTGGAAGTAAATGCTCTTCTGCATGATGCCTAAGTAGATAGCACCAGCCTAAATACCTTCAGCTTCATTATCTCCCTTCTCTTGTTATAACCTGATCCTAAATGTTCACAACAGTGTACTACAAAAATGTTAAGTTTTAATGACACTCTGAGGCTATGATATGTGATGACTGATCCCACACTACATGTCTTTCTACAAATAGCCTTGTAAATAGCCCTGGTGTTAAACATAAACCTTTATATTAGAGCACTATGTTCAGCAATTCCTCAAGGAAGAGAACTCCAAAAAATATCTTACAGAAGTAGTGGTAATATCCAGGGTCTGACCTGGAGAAAACATCCATTTGTGAGACTAACTTAATTCCATGTTGCAAATAACAGGAAGAGACCGTACATACTCTTTCTCCCATTTCTACGTGCAAGTGTCCACATGGAGACAAGTAAATAAAATGGAGCCTTACTGAAAACCCACTGCTTCAATGCTACATGTTATCAATGCTACAGTATACTTGTCTTCCTATGCAGCTAGGTATTTATATGTTGTCAAAAAGCAACATTCTTTTTGCTGTAGATCCTATGGATCTTTTAAAATTTGCCAAGAGATTATTTATGTTTATTCTTTTTTGCACCTCTGACCAATGAGGCTCTTAATATAACCTAAACTTTTAAATCTGTGAAGAAAAGTAAAAAAAACCCAAACAATTAGGAAAAAAAAAACAACCCACCCCATCAGGATTCCCATGCAAGGGTAGGAAGCTGACAGAGGTTGAATTTCTGAAACCTGAGTTGTATCCACAACTGTATTCAAAGCTGGCTGGAAGGAAATATTTCTCTGCATTCTTTAGAAGACCAGCTCATGACAAATCCAAAGAGAAATGAGTCTAGCAAGCTTGCTTCCTTTCTCATTTCTTATTTTTCGTAATTGACATCTATTAGATTGGATTATAAAGTATACTCAAATTACTGACTCACCAATCCCAAGAAGGCAAGTCTTCAAAGTAATGAGATCAACAACCGTTGATCAAAGAAAATCGCCATAGATGCAAGGCTCTGCTTTTGTTGGTGAAACGTATTGTCAGAGGTCTGGCTGGATCAATGGATAGTTCAGGCTGGCCACCACAGATAGCTGCACGAGGGAGGATTGTTCCTAAAACAACGACTCCCACCTACAGGAGATAACACCTGGTGGAAGTTCAAAGGTTGCTTCATCTCTTCTTTCAAGGATAATAGAAAATGTAGTAAAAACAGCAAAGTAACTTCCCATAAGCACACTTTACTCTATTAAACTAAGCTCATCTCCTTTATTATTCCAGAAGCTCTGCAAAGGTCTCTGGGCCTGCTGGTAAGTTCCATGGTAATGTGGGGGAATTAAAGGAAATGTTCTTTGAAGGCTGTCATCCGTCCCAGAGTTTTGTCAAACATGATACAGTAACTGTGCCAGAGCACCCTCAGGAAAGGTTAATTAATGGCGTTTCCTGACATCAGTTTGGATGCCTCCATAGGAAAAGAAACATGAAAATCTTCCCACTATTTTCAGGGCAAATGCCAACATTTTATTTAAATGTAAGGAAAAGAAGAGGGTCAAGGTGGAATGGGTGCTCTTGGGGACAGGGAGTTATGAGGAAATGGACAATAAACAAAGCAAACAAGCAAGATTAGTTTGAACCCCTTTAGCTGGATGGTGATTAGATTGAATGCATTCTATATACTTGAGCAAGAAGTCAATTTGTTGCTCCACATGGCTATTAGCAGGATAGATTAGCTTCATGGAAATACAGGCTCTAAGGTTTGGGATAAGCATTCCTGGACACAGATAATATTTAATACTGCTTTCTTGTTTCCATTCTCTTCCCAGAGAAAGTTAAGTTAGGCTGGCATACTATATGGACTGTGTTTGTGTAACAGAGAAATGCAGGGACATTTTTCCTTGGTCCTACTTATATCCACTTTCAGATCCCTCAGTGGGGGGAAAAAAAAAAAAAGAAATAGAGAAGAAACATAGTTTGAATAAAATCAAATAAAAAGGTCATCTCTGCTATCTAGGTGATTGTTTTTACACTCAGTCTGCTTTGACCTTTGCTGATGTGACAGACTTCTCACCAACAAATGCTGGGAGCAGACCTTTTTAAGTACTGTAAGTGTTTGCAGGGTGATGGTGGAAAGGAATTGCAGGGCCCCATTAGAAAGCACCCCATGAAGTAGAGCCTCAAGTGGCTGAATTGCCTTTGCCACACATCACATTTCCCTATAGCTCAAAGATCAATGTCTGTTTTGCTTTCAGTGTGCATCAAAATTCCCCTATTTTGAAGAAAACAAAAGAAATTTGAGGGCACACTGTATCCAGAACTGCTCTGCAAGTATTTTTGATGGAGAAAGAAGGCAAACTAGAGACACTGTCTTTCCAATCACATCTATGAAGACCATATAAACTACAGGAAGAGTGACAGGTCTCAGTAAATGATATACCACAGAGATGCTTATTTTATCATGGCTCACTCACAGCCTGTGGGGCTGAGAATGAAGAACTCTTATCTCCAGATCTGACTGAAACTTAATTTTTGCGTACTTTAATTGATTACAAATCAAACCATTAATGGAGTTCAAAAGTGGAGGAGGGTTCTTATTACCACTAGCTTCTTATCTTAGTCCTTTTGATTTACATCAAAAAATAAACATTTTTAAACATCAGAACACTTCCTGAAGTGATCAACATTGGGAATGTTAGGAATATAGATGAGTGACACCCAAAACCAGTTTCTCAGACCCATACTTTTCAAATTATTTGAATTTCTTTCAAATAAGCATTTAAAAAGCAAAATTCACACCGCACAAATGGATCCAACTTAGATCATCCTTATAATAAATACTTGAGAGAAATAGTAGTGTTCCTCCCCTGAGGTTCAGTGGTGTTGGTACAGAGCGGAGGCAGATACCATTACTCTCTGGAACATGTTACAGCCCAGCCTGAAACTGGCACTTCCTGGCTGGATAGGGCTCTCGAATTCTATTAAGCTAATTCTCACTGTAATTCAGCCTCCTGATCTTACATAGTGCTGCAGAGAGTGTGTACCCAGAGCACAGAGAGTAACCTGAACCCAAAGGCAAGAGAGCACCAAACTGGGTTGTTACGAGGGAGGCACTGAATGGTCACTTTCCTATCCACTTCTCCTCTGTGAATCACAAGCACTGAGAATCTTGCACAAAGAAAACTTGGTTTTCTGTCGTGGTTGGAGTTACTTTCACTTCATAAATCTTTCCTTGATCAAGTTACTCTTTGCTATTATAAAGATTTTAAAAGGCTTCGGGCTGTACAATTTTATATGTTCTAGAACAGCATGATCATGAAGGAAGTGACTTGAAGCAGTCACTTGAATTTTTAACCATGAATTTTAGCACAGAGATTTCCACATTCATGTCAAGAGAAAGACTGAAACTAGAATATCCAAATATCAAGCTTATGAAAGGATTAAAAAAATAATAAGGCACGTCAAAAGCAACAGCAGAATCTCAGAATCTTCCACTCCTGCCCCCATCAAAAGAGGTGAACTCTAACAGGCAAAAGGAAAAATAATGACAGCAAGTTATGCAGCTTCAGTTGCAAGATCACTAGGAGATCCTGAATAAACTTCATTAAGATCTCACATTAACAGGACTTCTGGTCTGAGAGCTTAAAAATAATATTGTGCACTACTTATGTTGAGATTTGCACCTATTCACACTTAGGCCTGGGTTTGACTTCAGCAAATATAAGACCTGAGCAGAGAGATGAAGAAAAAATGCTTAGTTATTGGAGTAGTAAAGCTTGGTTGCCAGAAAGAGGGTAGAGATTGCATTTTCCCACTTTGTGGGATTCCTGCCCCGTGTCTTTAAACGCAATAAAATGTCTTGGCCATAACAAGAAAAAAAAAATCCAAGTTTTAAAATTCTCTGAAGTACAGCTGAAATATGGAAACAAAGGAATTTTTTTTTCCAAAGAACTTAAAATGAGGCCTGTGTATGTGGAGGAAGAGAAGAAAAGACCAGGAATTTTGGGAGCGGGAGGAGAGCTATGTGCAGTGACCTGCAGAAAGTTAGAGAGATGATTTGGAAATATAAGTCACATTATTGCAGTATCAGCCAGTCCTATTTATGAACTAATCACCAGATGGGTCCAGTGAGGCTTGGTTCTCTACTCCATAGTGAAGCTTTATAAAATGCTTTCTAAAAAAATTTGTCTAAATACTTAGCAAAAGGCAGGAAAATTCACCTGCAAATGAATCATTTCATGCCAGAGACTCAGTATGCACTTTTTTAAATCACAAACCTTCACTACAGTCAATGTGCGTGCTCTCCAGGAGTCTAGCTCTAGTTGACAGCCAGGGCAGAGGGCAAGCTATGGAATAAAGCTAAGAAAAATCCTCCCAAAGAGGGCAAAATGAAAAAAAAAAAAAATCACTGAAAAACCCACCCAAACAAAAAACCCCGAACCACACCAACAGATCCCAAATACACCTTTAATTTTACATTATTACCCTCCTCCATGAGGCTTTGGCCAAGGAAATTAAAAAATGGCAGCAAGTTTCTATTTGCTGGTCAAGACATGACTAAGTAAGAGCACTGTCTCAGTAGTTTCAGCCACTCTTTTGGACAATTTGAACACTAAATCCAGATTCCGCCTCAGGATTGAGCCTTACACTGAACCTTGTGTGCCTGCTGGCACCACTGACTCCGAGTATTCCTCCCGAAATACTATAGGGTCAAAGTACAAGGGAACTCAGCTGAAAGAACTGTTCTGGAGCTCAGTGTGGGAAGTGAAAGCCTCCTGAAGACTGCAATTTCCTTCAATGATTTTGGTGCTATTATATGCTCAGTTTCTGCTAGAAGTTTCTGTTCTGGCAAGCTCCTAGCTAGCTAGCTAGTATAAGAAAGGGAGAAGACATTAATTTAAAGGATTTGATTCCTGAATTATGAATCATTGAAGAACCTTGTAATGAATTATTTTGCAGAGCATGTTAAATCATATAAAAAGGAGGTTCCAACACATGATCACAGATAATTATGTTAAGAGCAGCTTAACAAGCAACCCTTTCTCAATCTTGCTACTGTAATTCCCTATATGCACTTAACCTGCCTACAGTGGAGAGGCAAAATGTATCATTTAGACCTTTGCTGTAACTTAGGGTGTCAAGTAAACCCCAATTTTGTGAAGAGAGTTGGCACTTTTACAGAGAATTCATTTGAAAAACAATTGAGACAGCATATTTTGTACCAGCATAATTTCTGTCATTAAGCAAGAGAAGGCATAAAATAGGGGAAACCACCCCCTTCCCCCCCGACCTGGATTTTTTGGTGAATGCTGGAGTAAAAAATGGGGGGCACATGTTGCTTTAAGCAGTGAACAGAGGATATGAGGGAGAAACTGGAGTTGTTGGGGTAGCAGAGGGGAAGAGAGAAGGACAAAGGTGTTTCCACAGGAGAAGGCTGTAAGGACACAGGGCACAAATCCATAAAAACACAGGCTTCACTGACTCCTATGGTCATACAGCAACTTGTTTTTCAAGGGAGAAGCCATTTCACTATTAGGTCCCATTGTGCTATTTTGAACAAGAAACCTACTTTTCATTACCAGGAACCAACATTAGCCCTCTTCATGTCTGTCAGACTCAATCTCAGATGTCTGGCAATTACTTGAAATTGAACTCAAAACAATACTGAGGTTTTATTGATAGCTTCTCATCAGTTCCTTGCTGTTTCTTGCCTTTCAACCGATAGCCTGGAGAGCATCCAATTCTCCTACACCATGCCCAACAGGGTCAAATTTCAGAGAGGTTATTGATTGGGACTTGACATTTAAGGAACATACAACCACTGTGGCATGAACAGCTTTTTACCAGCTCATAAATATTGCTAGGCTGAGACATCCCCTTTCTCATGCTGAAAATTGAAACATTATTTCCCTTTTTCTCTTCTGGCTCAGCATTTTAATACTGTAATTTGCAGTTTCCCTAGATTTCCAAACTGTGCAGGGATAAATGCTGCTGTGAGAGTTATTTCAGGTAGCCAATCCTGCAGCCTCTGCCAGCTGGACTAAATAAAATCAGTTAAATCTTGTCTAGCAAGAATTTCAAAAAGAAGAAGCAATAGATATGTCAATACTTCATGGATTTTTTTAATGAAATCTCTCACCAACAGAAAACCTATTGTTTGTTTTGTTGTTGTTGTTATTTTGATCAGGCTCTGGCCTTTTACTTCCTAGGAGGGATGGAGGGGTTCTGTCAACGAAGGCCTACATCTTGAAGATGTGACTTATTTGTGGTGCAACTGTCCTTTGCAAGGGTAAACCAGTGCTATTGTAGTCCCCTGACTCCCACTTTTTAGGACAACACTTCAAATCAAACATGAAAGGTCTGTTGACTGAAATGCTACACTCTGAATTTCCCAGTGACTTGGAAATTATGTGCCTCCTTAAAAACTAGACACTAACTGAAAAGAGAAAAGAAACTACATGAGTTTTACACACTTGTTTTCATCTAAAATTCAAGTATAAGATTTCACTTGCTAGAAATCTGAGATGAGGTCCAGGACAACCCCAAAGACAATGTCCCAAAAGAGGGCAGGACTACTAGGGACCTCTTGGCTCCAAATGTAAAGAGAATTTAACAGTGATTCTGAACAAATTCAAATGATTTTATAACTGAAATGTAAGGCTTTGCCACTTCTTTTACACAAGCCTCATCAAATTCATAAGCTGCATTCTTCTAAGATGCATTAAAAAGAGAGCTGGTTAGAAGGACATCAAACATGCTCTTCCATCAGAAAAGGTATTTATGTTAAAATAATAATTAAAAGCCCAAATCCACACAAAATCCAATTATATTTCCAAAAGAAAAATGACATTTTGTCATTTTTGTAGGGGCTTTTTTTCACTTATGGTAGGACAAATTATTCCAAGAATATAAAAATATTTCAAGATTATTTTTCACTGTTACTGTTTAGCATGTGTTATTTTCCTTATCTATTAAAATATCCATAGATCACGCATCTATTTGGTTCTAACATCTCAATATTAAAAAAGATAAGTATTTTTACCTTATGAAAGAAGAGATTCCATGTCTCAATAAGTAGAAACAAAACATTTTGATGTT
>JAWWLV010000088.1:61161391-61180756 GCA_035041135.1 Platyrinchus mystaceus
TCATCTTATGCCACAGCTCTAATGAATTTGAAACCTGACAGTTTTCTTTACATGCCCTTCTTCTGTCATGCATTCTTGTTCCCCTCAACTTCTCGCAGTGGCATATCAAAGTTTTATTCAAGTGCCTTTTCTTATTGCATTCAACAGTCAGACAAACCAGTCTCTTTCTAGACTGTTTTTCCATTTGAAAACCTGTCCTGCTTATATTTCAGCTGTGATTTTAGTTCAATTTTTTGCCTGGATATAGAAGTGTTTTCTGATGTCAAGCATAATAATGAAAATTTTGAAAGGTAGCACCTATCTTTTTTTCCCTAATCTACCCATGACAAACTTCTCTACCAAAGATCTGATCTCTCTAACTCAGGTAGAGTTTGCTTTTTACCAGAATTTTTTTCCAGTGCTAAAGATACATATTATCCCTCACTTTTCATCTTGCATTATTTACACATTTATAAACTGTAGTTTTTTATGTTCTCTGTCTCTTCATATAGAAAAGGAAATTTCAAAGAATCAAAGGAAATGGGCCTAGATCAGTTTCTAGAAATGTAGATTTAAATTCTTCTACTCACCCTTACCAATCACTGGTAGTGACCAAGGCATTAGATACCTCCTCAGCTGAAAAGAGGTTAATGTCAAGGAGGAACAGATAATTTGCTGGGTCATTCTGATACTCACCATATTCCCAGCACTCAAATATACACAATTAAGAGACTCTTGCGTGATCTCACACAAATATACCTTCTCTCCCTCAAGGACATCCTAGAACTGTAGGGGTAGTTGAGTTGTTCCTCCTTTTACTCATTTGATCCTGGCCTTCTCCTGCTTTGAGACATTTCTACCAAGTGGAGCTTGAAGATAGATGTCTTTGACAGTACCTCTCTTTCAGGATGTAAATGTACAGTAAATGAAAGTAGTAGGAGACTGCTGCACACAGTCCCAAGAAGACTTGCTGCTAACTAAACTGTATGTACCTGTGCTCTCCATGTTGGGTAATTATCTTCTGCTTATCGTGCCAGAGTCTAGAACAAGCTTCCCTGTCTACTCGTCTGGTCTCATTATACTGTATGCCAGCCTTACACAGATATATGTCACTTGATGGAAGTAATGCACATTTGTAAACTCTCAGTGTATGTGGTCTTAATCCATCTTTTTGTGATGGGTTCTATATGTGCACCATGTACAAAAGTAAATAGTTTCAGCCCATCCTGCTGTCCCTAGCACAGTCAGGAGCAGAACTCTACAGAAATAGTACAAGAGGCTTGCTTGCTCCGCTTTCAGTTTACTAGAAATTTCAGCTGATTAAAGGCATAAAAAGAGACACCTTAAGAATTAGTTCAGTTTTGCATATTCCCATTCAGGCAGGCAGCAGTGGTACCTCCATGACAGCAAAATCAATGCTGACACAGCCATACATGGACAACATTTACAGAAATGTAAAAAGAAAGGTTCCTGGCCTAAGATTCCAGCCTAATTGAGCCAAACGCAATAAACATGATAATTATTCCTTCTCACAGTGAAGTGAACAATTCAATTTGGAAGGAAAGATGTGCCATTGCTATTCCCCAGTCCTGCTGTTATTTTATTTTATATGCACCCTTACTGCTCATCACAGAGATTTTCTGCATTTAGTTAGGGAGTACCTTTGCCAGAGAGTTCAATTTATGGCCTAAACTCTGGTTAATGTGGCTTCTGAGGGCTTGCCTACATGGGGTAGTTAGAGTGCTATAATGGAAGCTGTTAATTTCCATCACTAAGCCTTTCTGGACACTCTAGGCCAGGCACAGACTGTGGTCGCTCACTGGAGCTTCAGCTGGCCAGGCTTGAGTGCACTCTGGTCTGACAGCTGTATAGCTGCATGAGTGCAGCCCTCTTCCCAACCTCTGCAAGACACCTGGCTGGCTCATCCCCGACTTGGCACACCCGGGCAAAAGACTGTCATCTTCTGGGAGAGCTGACGGGCCAGCCCCACCGCATGGACAGCAGCCCCTGCCACCCCTCTGACGGCTATGAGAGGCTGCTGACTCCACCCTGAAGAGCACACCTTCCTCCCTGCACCCCTGCTCCCTTGACAGACAGGACACCATGCATCAGCCTCATCGCAGAGTCGCTGGGAAGGCCCCCCAGTGTCTGCCACCCCACACTCTTTCCAGATCCTGCCTCTGAATTATTACAACTCTTGCAAAAGCAAAAGGACCCAGTCCAGTGTGGGCATTTTAGGTGGGTGGTGTGAGCTACATTTACCCAGCTGTCTGCAAAAAAAAGCTCCAAGCTGAGAGCTGTGTTGCTGCACTATATTTCTTGACATTATAATGCAGAAGTGCTCCAGTCTAACAAAACCACATGGTAGTTTAGCTATTTCCTTTTCTCCACTTAGCACCAAATTGTACCACATCTGAATTTCATGCAACATTGCATATCAGGTTAGAAGGAAAAGGCAATAAAAGGCTTTGCTCCTACAAGAAATGTGAAATTATTTGTTAAAATTTATGCAGTTCTTACTTACTTCAGTGTCATGGCATTTGTTTCTTGCTTCAGAGAAATGGCTTTGTCTACACTAGTCTGAAAAAGTTGTGACTTGCGTGGGTTCTGTCAAGGATGATGCCACCTCTTACCTTCTGACCTCCCAAGAACAGGCCAGGCTGGCATGCCCTGCTGCAAGGGGAGCACACTGAACAGGCAATCTGCACTCATGGCTGCTCTGAGAGAAAAAAACAGAATAAAAAAATATCATCAAATCTAAAGGCAAGAGGCAGATGCACAGAAAACATTTACCCTATCACCTCAGCACAGAGCAGATCTGTTGCAGAAATATGGTGCTTCCACAAGCACAAAGATGGACAGAGCTCAGGTTCATCTCCTTTTTGGAGAAAGCATGCCTAGGGCTTTAGCATACACCAAATATCTTGATGCAGCATGGGCAAGTCAGGCACAGCTGAGCATACCACAGGCTAGTCCAGGAGTAGATATCCTGAACTTCACCTCTCCCAAGCACAGCACAAATCTCAGGTGGATTAAGTGCCATCATTGCAGGTGGAAACATGTTTTGAGCATATTGCTCACTTCACTGTGCAGAAATACCTGCAGACATCATCTTCCATGGTGTTTTTTTCCCCATTGGGTTTTTTAACTCCACTAATTAGATGGTAATTTTTACATCAAAGAAAATTATCTCAGAGGTGAGAATGCTACTCACATTTGTGTTATAACAAAGCTGAATGAAAGAATGTGAGAGTGTAATTAGTGATTAATACTCAACCATCTCCTACTTCTTAAGGAAGACTGGTATCTGTTGTGGAAGGAAATCACCAAATGAACTGCAGGTGTAGCAAGGTAGTTAAATAAACTGGGCCCAGAAAATTGCAGTTTCTCTAAAGAAGTTTAATAGCTGGCCTGGAAAACAGGCACTAAAGGAGACTAATTGTGTGCATATGTGTGAAAAAGAGAATAAGAAAGACTGTCTTAGAAATCTTCTGTACTTTGGCACCAAAATATCTGTATTCCCTCTCTGATCGAAATGGCACAGAAAATTCCGCAAAAAAGCAGAGTAAGTACCTTCCCAAAAGACTGATGGTCAGATATATATCCATGACACCTTTGCCTTTTGTTTTATAAAGGCAAGGGACAGGAGTAAGCTTCACTTTAAACGGTTGATCTCTGAGTAGAAGTGGAGAACCTATGTTAAAAACTGTATATAGGTTATGCATATGAATACTGATTAAAACAAGAATAAATGATACTGAAAAGAAGATAGTATAACCCCTTGTGTTTTCTTACCAGGGGACATGCCTTCTGGGTCAGGGTGAAACCTTTATTTTTCTCAGAGACTTCCTGGCTGTGGCCCAATACAGGGCTGCTCTCAGCATACTTGCTTGAATAATTTTTACCCCAAAAGCCTACAGCAAAACTTACACCATCATTACCATGGACCTCTAGTAAAAGAGAGAGGGAAATAAGGTTGGGTAATATTCCTCCCCAAACCAAAGGCTGCAGAATCTGAGTGCCTGCTGCACACGCAAACAATCCAGCTTCAGTAGTGGAGCTACGTCAAACTGACTCCCATTTCTGGATCCCCCTTGCTGGAACAACTTGGCAACTAGGATATGCCTCCCTTCTCCAAGGTGGAAACAGCCTTGACTGTGTTAAATTGGTTTTGTCTTACTCATTCCCTTTTATATCATGCAAACTTTGGCAGAGGAGATTTGGGTGCAAGACATGTATTTATAGTGTATTTTTGATGCATTTCTTTGTACCTTTGCCATTGGGATAAATTGAAAAGAAATGCAACTCACAGCATCACAGATGTTTTCTGATTTCCTTCTTTTTCGCGTTGCTCAGGTGTCCAAGTCCTTCAAGGGATATCTATTTCATATGTTAGAAGGAAATACAGGACGTGAACTCGACTTCATCAGCTCCATTTTATTTTGATCTGATACTGTGCTTGTAGCAAGAAGTCTCTCTGTACAGGCTGAGTTTTCATTAAATCTTGTGAGGGATTTTTTGTTGGTATGCTCATCTCAGACAAACCATACTGCAATCTATCACAATTCACTGAATGCTTAGCATACTTGCCAGGTTGCTTCACAGTTTTGCCATGCTTAGAGGTGCTGATGAAAATGTATTTTCTGTCTGTTTGCTATTACAGCAATCACAGTTATTAAGCTATACCTTTTTCACAGTTAGTGTGGAAGAAGGCAAAGAAAAAAAATCCTTCCTTCATCCCTGACACCTCAGCTGTTTTGACTGCAGCAATTGAATCCAACAGATTTTTCATTTGAAAATGTGAGTGAAAGTTGTGTTTGGCAGAAAAGGGCACAGCCATTTTGAGACATGTGAGATCCATTCCCTTTTAGTCACAAATTCACAAGCTGTGGATGCTCCAATTTTCAAACATGCTTGTTACAGTTAGCTCAGATCCGAAGTGCTCTGGTGTGCATAATTCCTGAGAAAGCAGTTCTTTTGGCAGATTAAGGGAACAGTTTGCTTTTGCCTCAGGCCATTAACATTTTAATAAAATGGTCGTCAAATGTGATAACAATTTATCTTTAGGGGACTTTATCTATTATTAACCTTATTAAGTAACAAGTTTATTTTTGCTGACATGTAGATTTTTCCAATCTTTTTCAAGACTGATTCTATTTTATTCTGTTTATTTCATGTTCCATTATGTAGTGTTCTTTTGCTAAATGTATGTTTTGTGTGTTTGTTTGGTTTACTTTTGCACTGATTTTTCAATGCTTTCCATATCCTCAGAGTTAGGAGATGATCTCATCAGAAGTGTTTAGAAACAGCCTTTTACTCCTGTCTATCAGTTATTTTCATACAAGTAAAACTCCAGTTCTTCACACCCTGATTTTGCAGCCACTGGATTGTCTGAAAATTATTTCTGTCCCTTAAAATCAAAATTCAGAGTACTAAAATTTGTCTAGCAGAAGCTGTAATTATCCAAGGTTTCAGATGTCTGCCAGCGTACCAGGGTTACCATTATTCAGTGTAATTAATGCTTTCAACCAGTTTAGAAGACTATACAAACATCATGGCCTCATACTACTAGACAACGAGGACTTTCTGTGATATTATAAATGCCTTTGCCTCCTATAGATTTATCAGTATCTTGCAGGTTCAGGATCCATGCTGGTCACATATAGGAAAGGCTGAATTGGTTAAGAAAAAAACCAGCTTTCAGCCCCAAGTCTCCAGTGTGCCAACTGAGCAGAAAACACAGTATGTTACTGGAAGTGAACATAATCGTGATTTTTTTAAATTTATTTTTTATATGTTTTCCAATAATTTAAATAAGGGTTCACTTCATTTCTTCTTTCTATATACCCTCACATACTCATGTTATGACTGATCTTGCAATGGAATGCTGTGGAAATTCTTCAAGGAAGAAAAGTCCAAATATGTGTTGTGAGCTAAAAATTACTTGTTAAACTTCGAGGTGATTATCTGCATATACATCACATTATTTCTAGCTTCATTGACAACCACTGCTTCTAAGTGCAGCCAAGGGGGGAAGAATAGAGTTTGTGTCTCCACTGTAATCTCAAAGGTAACTGTAGTGTAGGGTGGAGATATTGCATCTACTTCTAAGTTACTTTGCTCAGAAGGTAGGCTGGCTGCAACTGTGCTGGACTTGGTGTCAGTGAGTTTACCCCCTTCCACCTGATTTACAGATGAATGCAGTTCACTGGAGTAATGTCTGCTGCATGTCAGACTTGGTTCTTCTGGGTGGAAGTCTACAATCTCTCGTAGGTTTTTCTGCTCAGTTGTGGAGTCTGCAGTGTAAATCAAGCAGGCCCTCTGTCACAACTGAAAAAAAAAAAGGTAAAAATCATGAGTTTGTGAACAAAATCTCCCCTTCTGTACTATTTTAGCTTTTTTAAACCTATTCAATATAATAATTCATGAATCAACAACAGTGGAATGAACAAAAACAGTGAAGAAGTTCCTCCCCAGATTAAAAATAGAGATGAGTTTGAAAAGATTTATGGAGGATTTGGGGCTTAAAAATTCACAGTAATAATGATTTGTTATTAAAAAGCCATAAACTGTGACAAATACACTCATTCAAACACATTCCTTTCAAATCACTCTGCATGAATCACTGACTTTGCAGAAGATGGCCTCTTGAGTCAGTAATAAAAGGCTGAAGACTGGGATGGCATTCCTAACTCCACCACAAAATATGTTTCTGGCATTAGTTAAAAATTACTCTATGGGCTTCCTCATCCATCAATGTAGGGTGAATAAAGTCTCTGCCAACACTTTTATAGGAATATTAGTTCATTTTTGTCATTAAAACCTGATCTAAAAAGTGATCACTGAATGAAAAGCATTTGTGACAGTCCTAAAAATCCAAATTATAAGCTAAAATCTTTTCCTCCAAAAAGATTCCTGGAGTTTTTTAGGTCTGAACATGTGCCTGTTCCCTCTCAATCTCAAGAGGCAAGCCATGGGTCAGATCCTCGACAGCTATGAGCTGTGAAGAAGAGCAAGTCTATAAGCAAGCTCCACAGGATATCAAAACTGCCTATTTCAGTTCTATTATAAAATTACCAAAAATGAAGAGTCTTCAGGGTGCTCTGTAAGAGGACAATTTAGCAGACGGTCCTCTTGGCAGTGCTGTGTGTGCCCTGGGAAAGTCCTCAAAGGGAAGCTGTTGAGACTTGAGTGCTTGGCCTGCCTCAGGAGAGCGATGAGCGGAAGACCTCCCTGCCAGTACAATTCCAACCACAATTGCTAATTAATATTATTTGCTCTTTAAAATGCAGTACTGGTGAAGCTGTTCTCACCACCAGGAGCAGGCAGAACAACCTACATCTAGTTCATCTCCTACTTCATTGCTCGTTGAAAGGCAAAGCAGTGCTGTACAGGTGGCTGTGAGACAGCAACCATCCTTTTCTCCACAGCATATAAGTTTGATCCTGCTTGGCTAATTATCCCCTTAACCTGTACTTAAAGATTTGATTACTGTACTGCTAGGTGACAATAAAAGGCAGCAGCAGTGGGCCTGGAGTGTGGGATCTTTGCTAACCTTCTCTGGTGTGTTTGTATCTGTCTGAACCAAATCATCCCTTAGAGCCAGCAAAACTTAGATTTTTATTATGACCATGAGTAAATAGCATCTTTCTCTCTCTCTTCTCTTTTTTTTTTTTTTTTTTTTAGTGAAAATTGTATTGGTGTTGAAGCACTCAAATAAGTTCAAAAACCAGGCTTAAGTTCAAAACCAGTCACACGTGGTGTGCAAGCATGACCTGAATGGCTTTATGGCAGGGTTCATTTGTCAATGCAACTGGAAAACTCTAGAGGAAGAGAGCTCAACCTGTATAAAATCTACCAGCGTTTGCACTAGGGACATATGAATTGATCTTCTGCAAGAACATCAGTGCGTAGCCTGTTCCTTTCAACCACACAAATCTTGACTTCGTTCCTACTTTGATGAACAATTATGTCATACAGTTTTCAGAATAACACTGATGTCACTCAGATAGTAGATGCTGTTCCCATCACTCACATAGAGATATAGGAGGCAAAATACAATGAAAGCACCATGTCCTTATTTTCACATCAAGTTCTAGAAAAATAGTGGAAGACAATACAGCCTCAAAATGCATGCACTAAAAATTCCAGCGATATAAAATATCCATAAACATAACCAGTGCTCAAACCTTACCAGTAACAAAAAGTTGACTTGAGGACACAAAGGAACTGTCTATGAAATTAATGGTAAGAATCAATTATTTTGAGTAACACCAGAAATTATACAGAAATAAAAGAAGAAAAAAGAGCTTAAACTAATTAGAATTTATAAGCTCCTCAAGGAAGGAAAGGTTGATGAACGACCAACATTACCTATAAGGACCTCTCAACCAGAAAAAAACAGGGCTGGTGGAAACATACGCTTGGGGTGTGCTTGAATATTTTATGGCCTTTCAGGAAATATCTTCAAGATCTGCCTAAAGAATATTTTGAGATAAGGAATTCTATTTCTCCAGATAGTGTTCTCCATTGCAAAGGATATTTATGTCATCCATTCAGTCGGAGACAGAGATTATCACTACCAAAATTTCACAAGTGATTCTGGGAAGTATAGCCTGGGTATTCAGAATTTGGTGCAGTTTTTCTTATTTGGCAGTCAGCCTACAAAGATCAAATTTTTCACCCTGCCCTATTCTTAACAGCAGAGAATGAAATCCAGACAAAAAGCAGCCTTCTCCATGAGAAACATTTTCCATCCTTACACTGGGAAATATTTTATTCTCTGCCTAAATAGGGAACAGCAAGGACCCAGAGATCTGCATGCCAATAAGCAACTCTCTTAATTAGACTTCTTTCTTGAATATCCTTCTGCATTAGTTTCCAGAAAACTTAGTAGACAGTGTTTTTCATTACTGGTACTCTCCCCATCTGTCCTTGTGAACAGGATATTTGTGTAAGAAAAGAATTTATGAGGCTGAAGCCAGAGTGGAGCCTGCTTGGAGATCATTGTATTGGCAATTGTGGACAAAGGAGAGGTGTCATTCCCTTCTGTAGGGTGAGAGTTATCTGCTGGGTGCTCAGCAACAGTTTGATTGACTGATTTTATTTCTTTTTTAGTAATGTTTGGTGTAAGTTCTGGGCAGTGTTTCTAATCTCACATGGTCACGGATTGGTGATCTTCACCCTTGAGTTCCGTTTCTCGTGTCTAAAGGGCACAATGCTGGGCATGTGGTATATTACAAAACAGCTGAAAAACAGGATTTGCAAATGAAACCTTACCCGTTATGTCTGGATGCTTTTGCTGGGATGCACACAGTGGTTTTGTGTCAGCAGCAGCGATAGCAGCAACTGCATATGACCACCGTTTCTGTCTTCCAGGGGCTTCCTGCAAACACAGGTATCATATTTTTCACTCTCACCCTCACTTTCCATCCCTTGCTGGTCACTGCTCAAGATGTCAGTGATAACCCTGAATTTTTCAGAGCCTGCTGTAGGAAGGACACCACCTTTGTCTATACATCTGCCACTTTCCCCCTCCAGCCTTAGAGATAAGTGCAGCTGAGTAGCTCTTGCTGTCAGTCCCTGGAGCTGTCAGACTCAGAGGCAGTGCTTCCTCAGGCAAGGACTTTTGTCTAAAAGCCCTCCCTTTGATACGCCTATCGATGCACATCTTACATGAACCTCAGAGGGCGACTTAAGAGGAGTTTATTTGGTTTAGATTTCCATGATTCTGCAGGCACTTTAGGGTTTTTTTGTTTTATTTTATCTGAATGTAAAGCAAACAAAAGGGGGACTATTTTAACTGTAGCAATTGTGGGTAGCAAGTTTTTGCACTTAATTATTTTCATGTGAAATATTTATATTCAACTAACTTCTCTGTCAACAGGCACTCCAAATCTTTAAATAACAATGCAGCAATATATCCAGGTTTCAAGAGTTCTTGTCTTTTTCTGTTTAGAAGCTGAAGAGGTTGGTCCATTGCACAGTGTACCAGGGCATATCACATCCTACAGTATGATATCATTTGACCTAACATCATATAAGCTGAGTGGCATTATCCATGAGCCAGCACAAAAAATTATATGGGAAATTCTGAGCAGTGCAGGACTCACTGGTCCCATAAGTATTAAAATAAGTATATGATAGACAATAGGTTAAAAAGTTTACCAAGTTACTCAGCTATTGCTTTAAAATGCAACTCTATAGTTTGCCATGTCGTTCCTCCTTTATCACAGATGAAAGAAAACATGACACAGTGTGACACACAAACTGTTCCTAGGAAGGACAAAGGTGAAGCCTTTTTACTCATGTATTTATATATGATGCTACCTTGAAGTTTTCAGATCTGGGTAAACCAGAATTGGGACTGGTCTTTGGTTTTGTTTCCGTCAAATTACTACACCTAATTGATACAGTTTTGCTGAACTGCAGTTTAGGTTTTATCATTATGTATTTTCATCCTGGTGCCAACACAAGCCTTTAATAGTTTTTGCCAATTTAATATTGCTTGCTAATACTAGACATACAATAGCACTTCCATGAAACAGCTCATACAATGGTTATGAAAACAATTAAAGAGCCCAGAAATATCAACTGCAATGGGACACAAGCCCTCTTTCACTGAAGCTACTGGAAATGTTAACCTCAGCCAAGTGAAAGTCTCTATTGTGAAGCAGCAAATTCATGCAGGACATCAGCATGCCACGCTGTGCCCAGGTGCTCACAATCCTCACTATGTGTGCTTCCATATCCAGATTCCCTCTGCTAGGCTCAAGGAAAGGACTACAGAAACAAGCTTGAGGGAATATGGGAAGCCACACACCTTTCTTTCCTCATGCTCTCCCCAAATATCTTCCTAACCCACACGCTTTTCCATCCTTTAAGGTCATGGTGCAATCACACAGATAAAGAGATTCATTCTCACTTGCCTGGAGACTTTTCTAGGCTCTCCAGCTCCAAGCCAAACTGTTGACTATTTCAAACAATTGAAAACAAAATCCACTCTGATGGAATATGTTTTTTGGTTCAAACTGAGAGACATCTTGAATAAAAATTTTTGCTTCCTTATCTACCATGTTAAATACCCTTCCACAGTTCACTAATGAAATAACAATATATACAGTGTTTTAGCATGACAACAGACATGCTATTATGGCAGGAGCTGGTGCTGAACCATGTAAGCAGACACCAGTACGTGCAGCGTCAGACAATTTTCTACTGAGCAGTATAGGCAACTGATCTGCTGGACATATTCATGTTTTCATCTATTTGGACCTGGGCCACTGGGTTCAGGTAGCCTTGTTAAAAAGGGATTTGCAGGTCTTTGCGGTGTTACAGCCCTGCCAAGCTGCAAGCAATAGACAAGGTCAGTGTCTAGGACTCTCTTGTATTAAATGAGCAAGTAAGCTTATATGCATTGCAGATTCCCTGCCCATGAGATCTCTTGTCTGAAGCAATCTGCTGAAAGGTGATAGGGTTGAAGTGTAGGCTAGACAACATGCATATGGCAGAGGGTTTCTAATACTCTAAGTAGCATCCGCTGTGTTTTCTTGGGTCAACATACATAGAGTGTTGGTAAATCAATAGTTTAATCCAAGTGTGACAAGACAATTTATCAAACCTCTTAAAAAATTGCTTCTCTGTGAGACAAAGCAGCATTGTTGGCAGAAGCTGTTTTACACCACATGACATAATGCAGTTGTAGCCAGTGAGAGGTGCCTACAACCTAGCCTTTTTCTGCTCAACCAGGACGAGCTGGGCAACCCTACTGTTTGTGCTTGGGAAACACTATGAAGCACATAGTGATGTCTTGCATTATAATATTATATAACACAGAAGGGGTGGAAATAATTACTGTGTGTTCAACCTTAATTACAAGGGGGAGTTTGTTTTGCTTTTGGTTGAAGAACAGGAGCTATTGCTCCCTGGGATTTATAAAGACACAACTCACAGCTCTAAAAGACTTCAGCTCTTTCAAAGGCATGGTAGGGATGCTGTTATAAGAAAAGGGAAGAATATCGCTATGTTACTGTGACACCTACAACAGAGAGTAAAAGCACGGGGCACTTTCATTTCACCATTTGATAACGTTTTGTGAACCAAGGGCAGCATTTGCCAAGCCTGGGTTTCCTCCAGTTAGGTCCTGAGCTGCATAATCAGACATTAAATTCTCTTGGCTTCTGAAGTCAAAGGGAACAATAGGTACATGCACAAATTAGGAAACGTGTGTGATCACAAGCGTAAGGCCCGCAGGTTTGAATGATTCAGGCTGAGACTTTGCAGGCATACATCTCCATATGTCAAAAAGAGGTGTCCTTCTGAATACCCAGATTCAAAAATGTGCTCAGAGCCCCCATCAGGATACATATATTAAATGTAAAAATTCTTTGACCTAAGGTCTGAATAAAGGAAATGAAATTAAAGCCAAAGGAAAAGAACAGTAAGGGGAAAAAAGCCCCTATTCCTTTCAAAAATATGTATAGTCAGACAGAAGCCAAAGCTTTTATTCTGAAACAAGTCTATGTAATATTATTTAACAAGAATTCTTGAAAACACTTGTGTGTGTATCAAAAAGGGGTTATACCTTGTGCACATACATAATATCCTTATTAAAAAATAGCTGTTATAAACACAGAATACTGAGAAAAGCTTTTTGCAAGATGGTTAGAGCCTTACAGCTACTTTAACCCCTGGTATAATTGCTCACAGGATAAGAGGCTCTATTCATATAACACAAATGCCTTGCCTCAGCTGGAGACAGTTGAAAAGAGTACAGTGTGCAGCAAGACAGAGTGAATGAGCTCTAACCTTTCCTCACTGAAGCAGGTACCAAAAGATACCAGGCTTGGTTTACTCTGAGGATAATGAACACAGTTCAATCTCTCATTCACTTACCTTCCTCATAATCCAGGCTATGCGTCATTGTGCAAAGGCTGATTTTTAAAAAATTTTCTTAGTGCTTTTTTCACTTTTTCCCTCAGAGAGAAGGAAAAACTTAACATGCATTAAGAAACACCTGTTTTTAGATACAGAAGGCAGGAACTCCGTCTAGTTCCTTTGGCTCTTGGCTCCTCCTGGTTCAGCTTTTCAGTTGGAACAAAGATGTTGCTATTTTAGCATCCTGTACTGGGATCAGCCAGCAACAGTACACTTACTTACTCTGAATGTACTCCACTTAATTATCTGTGTCCATGCTGTGGGACAAGTATGACCCACCATATTCTCCTCAGACCTGGTCTCTGACCCCTTGGAGGGTATCACAGTTCTTTTCCTGCTTGTTCTGTAAATTTCCTTCCAAAGGAAAGTGGGGTGTATAAATGGAGGCTGAGCAGCACAGGGCCCCAGAGCATGCCTACAAACACTGCAGGCCACGTGCACCTGAAAGAGAGATGCAGTTGCTCTTTACAATTACTATCTAAATTTGTATATCTGGTTAAATCCTAGCAACACAATACATAAAAATTCATGATAGTGAATCAAGAGGTAATGATTAGGGAAAAAAATCCAGGATGGAAAAAGAAAATACCTTACCTTAATTTTTTCCTGAACCTGGAACATCTAGTGTAGACAATTGTGATTATCATGACTCTATACAGCCCATAGAAATGAAAGTAGAGTTTTAGGCTTGGTCAAAGGGTTATTAAAAACTTTAAAAATAGATGTTTCTTGATGCATGTTAAGTTTTTTTCTCTTCTTTTTAGCTCACAAACTTGCATGGAAATAGCCTCTTATTTATTTCACAATCAAATTTTAGTTGGAAATAACTGTTTCCTAAACCATACAGTTCCGCTTGGAGCAGAGATCAGCTCATGATCACTTTCATGCTTTTACATATTTCCTCTATAAAGCCAATTCACCATTCATTGATATTCACTCAGTACTGTAGAATAGCATGCAGGAATTGTGCTTTTCTGAAATCAACAGGACAAATATATTCAGTACTTTATTTTGTACGTTACTTGTCTACCACATTAAAAAATCATCATTTCCCAACAACCTTCCCTCAGAGAAATTTCCAAACTTTCTAGGCAATTTCTGATTGTTTCTTAGTGAACCTAAATATTTAATTTGGGTTATACTACATTTAGTGTTCTTTGTCTTTGGAGATGTATGGAAAGAACCCAAATTAAAAGCACCAAGGAATGGAAATACTTAATTTTTATAATTCCTAGTGCATTCAAATATCATAGAGCAAGTGTTCAAATTGGAAGTTATCAGATTCTCATCCCAGCTGTGAAAATGGAAGCAAAAAATAGGTTGGAGAAAAATATAAAAAAAAAAAATGGAAAGGTGACATGAGCAGATAAAGTGTAAATGGGGAGAGAAGGAACGGCAGGGAAGCATCCTATGAAATGACATGGAATTTTACATAATGGCCTCAGAGATGAGCAAATCTCAAAGACGTTCCTGGGGTACAAGTCTTCTACACCTCCCTGCTACCAAGGTCACCTGCTAACATGGTTAGCAAAAGAGTTGATACCCATCATTTTTATTGAGTGGTTTTCCAACTCAGTTTGGATGCAGCTGCACCAAAGAACAAATTCTCTCTGAAGGACATCACTGCAGAAGGGCAGAGAGGACTTTTTGAGGACTTAATTAATTTCATTTACTTTAACTCTCCATTTTCTGGCAATATCTTTTACCCCCTGGGTAAGGTTTCCTAAGGAGCTGCCGGAAAGTTTTACACATAGTTGCTAATGCTACTAAATAGCTAACAGAACAATCCCCAGTCACCTAAACAGATCTTATCCTTGACTAGGAGGTGGCTGGAGAGAAAAACCTCACCAAGGCAAACCATTCTGTCATATCACCCTGAGAAACCTCATCTAGTGGGTGGCATCCCATGGCAGGGGCTTGGATCTTTAAGGTCCATTCCAACCCAAACCATTCTATGATGCTTCTATGATCACTCCTGAGATAAAGGGCTGCGCTTTCAGAGTGGTAAAAACATGAGCAATGCTCTATTGGTAATGACAATGAGCAAAACGCTATCAGGAGAGTGTGAAACAGCAGAGAGGAGAAGGAGAAAAAAAATACTGCTCTGTTTCCCTCTAATAGCTACGGAGCAGTAGGTCTTTTTTAAGGAGTAAAATAATTTCTGAAAGTACTTTTCCCCTCAAAATGTTGCAGTAGAAAACTAGAAATTCACTGATTTTTCACTTTGTTAAGTAAAACAGATTTTTTTTCCTTTCCCTGGGCCCTAAATATGATGCACAGTTTCAGCCCCCATGCCTTCCAGGTCTAGAAGCAGTTACTCTAATCATGGTATGTGCTAGAAACCAAGGTCATCAGCAGTGAGAGCCTGGATCTTAGCACTCCCTCACGTGTGTCCCTCCGCCTCCAGCAGTTTCCCTTTCCTGGCAGCAGCTGCTCCTACTCCTCATGCTGCTTTTAAAAGCAGTAAGGAATGGGTAAGTGAGGGTAACACTGAGTGAATAGCAACAGCACAATCTTGCAAATGAACCATCACAACATGTCAAGCCATCATGTTCTGTGTAGTTCCATGTTTGATTTGTCGTATCTAAAAATAAACTGGAAAATATCTAGAAATACATGGGAACTTCAACATATATGTCAAATTCACTTGAAATGACCAGAATTTATTGGAGGCAGGAATGCACCGACAGGTACACAGATGGAACACGGTCCTATATATTCTGTGTGTATATATGCACAGAAGTACATAAAATCAGTATTTTTGTGGAGCTGCTGAAAGGTACTGTCTTGGTTAAACAAATTTAGCTGGACAGCCCCAAGTGCAGCTTTCCATACACTTCAGTGTGACAGCTTGATTAATGCCAACATTTCCTTTAGAGAGAGCTCAACATCCTGTGCAGTTCTTGTTTTCTTAGCTCACTTTTAAAGGGAGCACAGACATGGCAGGTTTTTCTCCAGTAGGCTACAGTTGAGACAACCTTTCACACCCTCCAAATTAACCTCATCTCAGACTTTTCAAATGGCTTGAGGGCAATCTGAAATGTTGCTGACTTGAAATCCACACTGTGTGCCTGCATGACGATTTGCCCCCCTCTGCTAGTTAGTGTTCATGCTTCACCTCTGAGGAGGAGGAGAATGTTAGAGATAAGGCTGTCAGATAAGATAGGATATAACTCTGGACTTTTTTCAGCCTAAATAGTGCAGTCGATGGGATGCCCAGGTTCCCTACACACATTGCTAAAGTCTTTCAAGTAAGTGCTCCTGTACAGATACAGCTTTCCATAGCCTGTGCTATGCATAATACACACATAAGAGTGAGGGGGGAGTAAAGACTACCTCCATGTGAGTTAAAGCTTCACTGCCAAGTTCCTGAAAGTTATGGCTTAACATCCTGAAGATTATCAAGATGCCTGCTTGGTAACACTTAGGGTAAAACAGCTCCTGCACCGTTCATTCTGCAGCACTTCCAGCTTATACCAAACTGCCTTTTAGTGGCACATTGGCCTCCCAAGAGCTCCTGCCTCCTGCGATGCCCTGCAGCCTCCTCCTTCAGGGAGAGTATTTTCCATGATCACTGTGTCCTTACAGATGCATTATGAGAGCTGTAGCCCAAATAGGGAACTAAGCCCTCGAAGGAAAAGTGGGATCATAATGCTCCTCATTTGCAGCTTCACTGTACCATGATCAGAAGATATGTTTTTCTGGTGACCAGTGTGTTTTGGATTTGTTTAATTTATCTCTCATCTTGTTTCATGATGATACCAAAAAAATGCCCCAAAAGCACTTTACCAAGACTAATCTTTTGTACTTTTCATTCCCAAAAAACCTTAATTTCTCCCCTTTTTTTTTGTCCTCGATTTTCAACAATCACAAACATTAGGATCAGATTTTCTTGTGGGTTTTAAATTCCTTTTTTTTTTTCCTGCAACTCTAATGACCTGTAACATTTTCTCACTATTGTTCCATATACCTGTCTTCCTGTAATTAATTTAAACATTTTTCCCACGTGAATTATCACTAGGACCTAATCTCAGATTCCCAAATCCCATAGTAAAGATCTGTTCTCTACAAGCTGACACAACAGTAGTTAATTCATTGAGTGTGGACAGATACATCTTTTCCATGAAAGCATTTAGCATCATTGCTAAAAGTGTCTCACTAGCAATTTCAGCTAATAAGAAAATGAAGTTAACACAAAGCTTCTGAAAATAAATTCTGCAGAAGATGTTCCTCTGCTTTAATTGAGATTGAATGCAGTCCATTTCTCTTTCCCCCTGTCCCAAACAGCACATCAAAACAACGTTTAGCAAGTAAGCTACATTTCACAACACACTTGCATCATAGATGGATGTAAAATAAGTTGCTTGGCAGCATAAATGCCCTAGAGAGAGAAAAGTTGGTTGTTCAGGGTTTAGGGTTTTTTTCTTTTTTGTTCAGTCTGGTTTCTCCCAGTACTTTAGGGTTGTCCAAGTTTATTCCATTATCTCACTTGTGTCTCCTGTGGCTGTTAACCCTCTATGCAGCCTAAGAAGTGCCAGCACCTGAAGCTTTTCCCATGCCTTTTGAATTCAAGTTGCAGAAGTGCTGGGCAGCATTGCTATTAATTCTCAACTAAGTTAGACTCAGACACCATGAAATTACAGGCAGGAGAGAAGAAGAGAGGTGCTTCAAAAAACAGGTAGTCCAAGTTCTCTTTAACCAAGCAAGGGAGAAAGAGCTGGAGACCTCACACAGATCAGGTTATTGATCCAGAGGTTTTCCCCAATTTTTCAGTTTGCTGAATGGTTTCAAAGATATTATTTTCCCAAGTGCACTGGTGGTTAAATGGTATGTGGAAAATGTTATTCAACTTGAGTTTATTCTCTTCAAATGGTGTGGCCTCCATAAAGTGGGTCTTGCTAAGTTCTCCTTGTGCTCTTTAGCAGGAGTAACTGCAGGCCAAGTACCAGCATCTTCAGTGTTGCCCATGAGGATTCATCTCAGAAAATTTGGCCCATAAAACTCCTTCTATGAATTCCTGACTTCTTTGTCCAAGAATATTAGAAACATGACACTTGAAATCTGTTCTCCCAAAACATTTGGTCTAGTCAAGCACCTTTTCACAATGTATGTGGCAAACAGATGCAACAGGGACACAAACACGGCTGAGACAAATGTTTAACAATTCGGTTGAGGACATTTGTTTTTTTTCTTGTTTACTGCTGCTAGATAGCTCCAAACTCCATACACTGCTGGCAATTAGAGTATCTTGGGGTTTTTGTTTGCGTGATTACACCTTACCCAATAGCTTTGGCAATAAAAATATTCCAAACAGCTTGGAAAACTTCCTTTGCTTTGACTTGAAAAGGCTGAATGCAGTTCCCAAGGATCTCAGTGGGAGCTGGATTAAGCTCTGTGGCAAAACCCTTTACCTCTTACCATGCTGCTGCTGCAGCAGGTGGTGAATTTCCTTTTACTGATTGGTTAATTTATCTTTTTGTGATCGCAATGTACCAAAATCCCTTGCATTTCTCCCGTTATGTAGCATTTTACTGAGCTCCTGCAACTGAAGAGACCCAGACCTGCTGCTCCTTCTATAGTCTCTAGCCTTTTTACGGCCACAAAGCTTTAGCCTCCACAGGATATGTCCTGCACCAAAGAGATCTCTGTGCCAGTCAAGGAGATATGCAGTATTTCCTTTTTTTTTATATATACTCCATCTCTGGAGCATGTTTATTCTTCCTCATGAATATCTTGCTCATCCAAATCATAGTTCTCGGTAGGACTGGAAACAAGGACAGGCATGCCGTCTGACAGCCTAAGTGGGAAAGAGGAGGGACAAGGACTTTTCAGGCAAGGTTTTTTTGAAAGCTCAAAAAGAAATGGTGTGTTTACCTTAGCTAGCATCCATTTACAGTTTAATAAATAGGTACAGTTATCCCCAGGACATCAGATTAGTAAAAAGAGGCAGAAATATGATATTTATTCCTTTATGAGAGCTCTGCCAGCCTTTCTTTTCCTGTCTTTCTTCAAACCCACTAGTTTGGTGTCTTTGATGATTTTAACAAAACAGCCTTCTATTTCAAAAAACCATATCAAATTGAAAAAGAGGTAAAGCAACAGGCCTCCCTAGAAAGAGAGAGCTGTTCCTACAGAAATAACTCTGATTTATGAACTCTACATAAGTCATCAAATAAAAATCCTGTAAGATAATTAGAATACCAAAGAATGGCAGCTCCTCTTCTGAATTTAATAATTGCATCCACATTGAAGATCCCTAATGTTCATTGGAAAGACTTCCTGTGTTACATGGTGGTGTTCCATAAGACATCCAAGTTAAATGTGCTTTGGTTTGTTATTCTTTTCAGGACATGGTAGTTAATTTAACTCTTGTTTGATATGTGCTGAAGTACCCACATGCAGGCACTCAAATGATTTCTACCTTCTGATAATAAGATGTGAGACAAAGCA
>JAWWLV010000088.1:61180856-61222095 GCA_035041135.1 Platyrinchus mystaceus
TTGATATGTGCTGAAGTACCCACATGCAGGCACTCAAATGATTTCTACCTTCTGATAATAAGATGTGAGACAAAGCAACATAATATTTACAACTAGTGTCTAATCACACCCAGACATTGTTACTGAACTGACTTTGATATGGTTACTCTTGATTTATACTGGTATATATTAAAAAAAGAAAACCATAATTTTCAGACAAATTTACCATCAAAAATGGAAATATCGCTTTGAGCAGAGCAGTTAGAATCTGTCTTGAGCTTTCTTTGTTTTACAGTATTTTTATGAATACCACTTAACCATAGGCAGCTGTAGATCTAGTCCTATAAATCATGCCAAAATAATTAAAAGAGAAAAGAAAAGTGCACATGTTCCCAAGTTTTGTCGTTTTCCCACCACTGGAGAAAGGATTTTTAAAACAACCCTTCCATGAACTTTTGAATGCTCAAATACCACAGAAGCTGTAAGCAGCCACCAAGCCTCAAAGTAAAGTGAAAATATTCCATTCAAATGGGAAGAAAAAAACCCAACAAAATAACAATGGCAATTTCCTTCTATGTTACTGTAAAATAATCTTTGAGATGGGCACAAACCATAAAAAAGTCCCCTCACAGTACATTTCCTGTTATGCTAATCATCTTATGCCCTTTATTGATGCAGCACAGATGTTTCTAACTCCTTAAATACTGTGACAGATATAATTAAAAAACCAAACCAAACCAAACCAAAAAGCAAACACACAAAAAACCCAAAACCAAAAGAACAAACCAACAAACCAAAACCCCCACCAAGAGATATTCTTAAAGTACAGAGCTTAGATAAAAATTTTCACCAAAATTTGGGTCTCATTTATGAAATCTCCTACAAATCCATCTCATCTAGTGAAAGAAAAATTCTAGTTAAAAATCCAACATGAAAGGACATTTAAATAGAGCAACTCACCCAAAATACGACCCAAATCTCAGTCTTTATGTTCAGCAGTTCCTGGCAATTCCAGTTTAGTCTGGGACTAAAAACAGAAGCAGACAAATATGAAAATACATGGACTTCTATAGAATGCATTCATACTGGGCAAAGATGAAGAAGGTATAGTCATATTTTTCATTTTAGGAAGAAGCAGTTTATTAAAAACTATCATTCAGCTAATCTAATGTGTTGCCAATATTTGTTATTTGATACCAAGGAAATAAAAAGACTCGACAGAGCAACTCAGATGATGACAAGAAATAGGGAGCTAGGTCCTATACTGCCATATTGCCTTCTAAATCATAGCAGTTCCTACATTGTTTAAAATATAAATCACACAAAATGGTCAAAATCCAGCTTTGGTTCTCAGTCTAATGATTACATTGGTCAATTTCCAAGACTACAGCTAAAGGCCATGAGAACTTTTAAAATATTTTCCCAGACATATGCAAATTGTCCCAAGAAATAAAAAAAAAAAAAAAAAAAAAAAAAAAAAAAAAAAAAGCCGAGCAACCAAGAAAGAAGAAGAGCAGCAACCACACAGAAAGTACAGTTGTGAAACAAAACATTCAGCATGGAGTTATTGCTCTACAAGTGAATTTTGAAATTATCAGGAGACATGAATATTTTTGATTCAACATCCCACTGAATTCTCAGAATTATTTTGGAAAGTAGGAAGGGGTCTCTATAGTACCTTGAATCTCTTTACTATTGTTTTGAGGAGTTTCAGGTTTCTTTCTTTTTTTTTCTTTTTTTCCTGTGTGAAACAGATAGTTCATACAAAATTATTTCAAGAGTTTTTCCGTCACTTTTCTGTGCAGAGCTACAACAAAGTACTATTAGCATCTGGTTCTGCATATGCTTAGAAGCCCATTCATTCCAAGCCACTTTCATAATCAGGGCCTTGACATGTAATAATTCACTACAAATTCTGATAGGTATGGGTTTTTTCCTTAAATGTACTTGAAAATTCAAAATAACCCCAAATCCTACAAGTATCCTCTCAGGAGACTAACTTTCTGCAGAATCATGACATGTTCCAGCATATAAACAGCATGACAAATACCTAGTATGATGTAAAAACATGAAAGATAACAAAATAAAAATATGAATACAAATTTACAAGCTGTACTAGTCATAAGTAACCAATCAGGAGAAATAGCAGTGTATAAAGATCTGTTATGTGAAAAGTATTGAATATTTTAGCAATTCTTTAGGAAGGTACTGAACTTTTCTTGCAATTAATTATTCATCCATAAAACTTTCCTTATTTCCTCCTCAAATTACTGCAGAACTTTCTTCTCCTCAGTGAGATCAGGAGTGTAATCACATGCATGTATACAGTACATAGACAAAAACACATACCCATAAAAAAAGCAGCAACAGATACCACCCCCAACTTTCCCCAGTTGTACATTTGATGCTTGCTGGTGCCATTAAGCAAACACAAAACAACAGCAAGCGCATTCTGTTGAAATGTTTAGCTAAATGGAACCAAAACAGTCACAGTTCACAATTTCATAAATACATTAATTAGAAGTGTCTCCAAATAGCATGTGATTTTGAATTATTAACATAAAACACTGCATTATAAATGACTGCAAATTGCATTCCTTAGTGCTCTCCATGCTTAATTTATTATGCCGTAGGAAAATTTGCAAATTACTTCACTGTTTTATATTTAATGGATAGTTTTATATGTATATTGTTTCATTAAGATAAAATTAAACCACAGTGTACATATTATATGCCTTTCCAGTGACATAAATGTCACTAGAGACCCTCAGACTTTGTCAGAAGGGGAGCGTGCTTCTGTCGTCTCCTAGATTTAATAAGGTGAAGAGCAGTTTTGAGTTTCTGCCCTTTCCATGCCCATCCATAATCCCTCCTTCCAGACAGCCCATTTCTGAAGTTTGCAGATGGCATCACAGAAAAGTTTTGTGTCCTTTAAAAGTATGGAGAGGGGGAGTGGAGCAGACCTGGCTTCTCCACCTCTGTGATTTGAAGGCAAAGGAGTCTTTTCAGCAGTGGCCTCTGCTGCTAGGGCAGTGCAGGTGTCGTGCCAGCCGTGCCTTGTGGGTGAGAAATGAGGTGGCAAGTCAGGTGAGCCTCCTGCCCCAAACCCCACAGGCATAGATGCCTCTGGAAATGTGTTTTGGTCTCCCAGGTAGAGGGTAAAATATGTGGTATGGTCTGGTGTGCTACACTGCCAAGGTTTTTGTTGTTGCATCTTCCTGCAGTAGGAAAATGATGGAAATAAAAGGTATTAGGAAATCCTGGTGAGACTAGCTGGGGATAGATGCCTGAAGAAATGCCAGGGAGGGAAAGTGAAGGACCCCATATATAAAAAGAAAATCAATTAAATATGTAAATATAAAGACATTCATCTTTGACAACTTCTTTGCGTGCTGTCTGTTCTTAGCCATTTATCTTCTCTATTTGTACATTCCTCAGAAGAGGAATTGCCTCTAATTACGCGCTTGTAGAGTATCTATTACAATAGGGACTCAACTTCCTTGAAAACCTGAAATGCAAATAGACTGCAAATAATAGATATTATTTATAGTACATAAATAAATAACATTGGGCCTTGAAGATGCATTCTAGATGTGTTTAAATAGGCTGTTCAATTTTCCCTGTTTTCTGAGAACTAATGATATCCCTTCAATGGATATGATAGATATATCTTCAAACTAACTTTAAGGCCTTTTTAAAAGATAGCAAAGGTATTGGATACCTGAGTGCACGGGTTCCATGCAGTTTTCTGTTGTGTTTTTGCTGAATAAAAATAGAGCACAATAAAATATTGCAGGATGGGTAGGAGGTGGAATGATGGCATGTTTGGGAGAGCTATAAATTCTGCTTTAAGTTAAAATTGTATTAATGAAATGGAAGCTAAAAGAAGATGCATGCAAGAGAGAGAGAGAGTTCTCCGAGCTATTCCTTTCAAGTAATGAAGATGAGACTCTGTCAGAGATTGAGGTGTCAAAACTGGAAGTGCTGGAACAAATTCACAAATTAAAGAGCAACAAGTCACCATGACCAGATGGCATACATCTGAGAGCACTGAAGGAACTTAAGAATTAAGTGGTTGAGCTGCTAACAGAAAAATATGCAGCCTTTCATTAAACTGTTACCATGCCAGAGGACAGGAGGTAACAAATACCTCGTCTCACAAAATCTGGAAGGTGTGTTCCTACAAGCTTGATTAAAGCCACAGATTGCTTTTCTCTTTTAATCATCCTGGCTTCGGAGTGAGGTTCAGCACATCCAACAAAAAGAGCTAGCCTCAGCTGATTGGGAGCCCCTGGTGAAAGCGAGAGCAAGTATTTTGCTGACTCAGCATACAATGGTGACCATTAACCTGGATATGGCTGGGGGGCCTTGCAAGGACTGACTTCAGTGATAATTAAAAACCAACTGCCCTAATTACCCCCTGCCTCCTTAAACAGCATTCAGGTTCCGCAAGTACCTATCCCTGGCAGTATTTTTAGGATAGCTTAACTCTTTCCAGCGCACATTTATGAATGTGATGAGAGGACAAAGCTATAGCCTTACCAACCCAGGAACATCCTTCTGGTTTTATGTTCCACTTCTCTTTCCTTATGATCCAGATAAGAAGCTCCTTGTGGTAGCATTCAGAAGAGAAGGCAGTGGGGAAAAAATTAGCTCAAGACCTACCTGTGCAGCACATACCATGTACTTTTATCTTTGTATAGATTTTAAGGTGTGTGTTTGATCATCTAGTCTGCAGTGCATAGCTGCTGTGCTGTTACTCAGTGTGCACACAAGCACACAGCCCAGCTGATGAGCATGAAGCCGTGCAGTCGTGGGCCCACAGCCTTCGGTGCAGTCCACATTCACAGATGCAGGGCATCCACAGCACATCCCTGCCTTTTCCTGCCAGATGTTCATAGAGAAGAGTCTTGCCTCCGCAAAGACAAGGCTGGGGTATGAAGACGTCTCTGATCCCATCTTCTGGGTGTTGCAGAACAGAGTTTTTGCATTATTATGCTCCTATCAGATTGACTAAATATATATCCCTGCTAGATACTTAGCTTGCGACAGACAATACCAAGATTTGGGAAACTATCTCTACTGGTGAAGGTCTCTACTAGTCACTATTAAAAATATATGTTTCACTTCAAGAGGGAATACACTTGGCCTTCATGTCCAGCCACTTGTTCTTGTCACACTCTTATGGTTAATGAAAGCCCTCAGGAAACAAATTATCACTTCGAAAATTATGAATAGATTTCAAACTATCAAAACAAGATCCATGGGAGAACAGCTTAGCCATCCCCAAAAAAAACCATTTTGAGATTTCTTTTAAAAGAACACAAACAGAATAAAAGAAGACGGGGTCCTTCTTCCACAGGAGAATCAACTCACACCTTGTAAAAGCTTTCATTTGTGACAGCTAGAGACTCTCCTACCATTTCAAAATATTCAGGATTGAAGCCCT
This sequence comes from Platyrinchus mystaceus, assembly GCA_035041135.1. Classification (NCBI taxonomy): domain Eukaryota; kingdom Metazoa; phylum Chordata; class Aves; order Passeriformes; family Tyrannidae; genus Platyrinchus; species Platyrinchus mystaceus. The sequence goes on from JAWWLV010000088.1 coordinate 61,186,285, forward strand.
GTTATCTAGGATGCACAGAAGAGGAGGGGAAATATCCGCTTGAGAATAATGAGCCATTTGGTGCTTTAGACATGTATTTCCAACATATAAGAGTGAGATTCACATCACCGCTTTGAGTGAACATCTCAAGCTATTATTAGGGGTGAAAGAAGGTCTCTTTCTAGTTTGTATAAGAAGTTCTACCCATGTTAAAAATAAAACATATACGCATGCAGGAGGTTTGGTGTTTTAAAAATATTTTTTCCCACTAATTAAATGATTTGTAAGAGAAAACCCCTGGCCATGAGCACTCTTGCTTGCTTAGGGGCTTCATAGCATCCTGTAACTATTTCTCTCACAGTAGAGGGTAGCTGTAAAGCAGATGTCGAGAACCCCTAATTTGGATGCATGGGCGGGGCCCAGCTCTTACCTTGACAGTATTTTTTGGTCTAGCAATCAGACTGGAGGAACAAATGCTTAAGGACTTCTTACTGAATGCAGGAGCAAGAAGCGTGGGGTTTTTTCCCTGAAGTAGGTGATCTAGAGAGCAAAACTTTTTCTTCCACGGAGAAGGGTTGATTATATCAGCTGTACACTGTAACAACTTTGGGACTATGATGCTTTTTAACCCTGCACCATCTTCCAAGCTAGAGTTGACGCACTGGCACAAAGGAGGAGGAGGACTAGTGCTGGCTTCTGATAGCTGTTGACTAACCTGCTTTGTCCTTCCAATGCACATATACTCATATTTTAAAGGAAAACATGGACATTTCTTCAGGGGGGAAAAAAAACAAACAAACCTTTTTTAAACTTTGGCTTCATTTCTAGATATTCCTAGCTTACACATCTGTGAGTGAGCAGAAAGGCATGAGAAGAAGTCCAAAACCCACTAGTAGCAGGCTGAATGGGCTAGAGCAGACCATCATCTTTCATGTTTTCTCCCTTGGATCTGCTGGAAAAGATGGCATACTTCTCATGATATCACAAAAGTCCTTCTTTTCTTTCACTACTAACGAAGGGTCAATTCTCCTTCATCTTTACCTCAGTTTCCACCTTCAGAAAGGTAAGTTCTAGTAGATACATCCAAGTTCTCTGGATGTCAAAGCCAGTCATTCTTCTTCTGGAATGGACAATCAGAGCTTTTAGGACATAGTGGAAAGTTCCATCATGAGTGACTTTTGCATTTTCAAAATCCTTTGGAGGAACCGCAAACAGATGTTCTTGCAGAAATGTGAAAAACAGGATATATGTGGGAGTCCTTGCTGGGACACATGGTGGCTGTCCTGCAGATTAGGTAATGGCCATTGGACTTACACTCTGCAGAAATCAATGGCTTAAAAATAGCTAACATTCTCAATATATTCCCTGTGCATTCTTTGCATGGCAGTCACTTCCTTATCCTAAATTGGGAAATAAATATGGACAAATTCACAGCTTGCTCTAGTGACTTATAACCTAGAAGTACAAGATGCTTTTATGTTTTATCACAAATGAATTCCATGTATGATTATGAAAACCCAAATTTTCCCAAGCTTGAGTCAAAACCAAGGCCTATGCCAACATTTTTGCAGTCCCTAGGCTGGAGTGGTGCAGCTTATTCTTCATGAAGCCAACACCGGAAAATTCTCCATAGTTCAGAAAATAGATGTCTTTTAAATATTCAGCAGTGGTCACTGGCTGCTTTCAAACAAAGTTTATGGTGACTTCCAAGACTTCCAGATTTCTCCGTAGTCAGGGACCTCCTTCACAAAGAAATGGCTGTTTTCATTATGCCCCATTGCAGCCACTGACTTTTCTGGGCTTCTTGCAGACCTTAATGCTCTCTCAGCAGACCATCTCAGTTAGTTGCATATCTCTCTGGCTGCATCTGCTGGATGTTTCAGAGTCAGTTCAGTCTCTACGCTCTTTTGGAACCACCAGAAGCTCAATTTGATAAGCTTCAAGTTGGCCTGAAAAACATATCTGTTTTTCAAATCTCTAATTGGCTTTTGGCAAAATTTACCTCAGGCTCTATTTTTTATAACATCTTTACTGTTATTTTATTTTCTTCTGGTTGAAATCAGAGGCAGGCAAGCAAGTATCACAAATGCATGAAACTTTCAGAAAGCAGACAAATACACAATGAAACTGAAATTATTTCTTTTGTATAGCTAAAACAGACTCAAATAATAAAATCAAGTTGACCTTGAGTGAAAACCAAGCTTGATTTCTTGGCTCACAAGCTCAAGTGGCTTCACAACTTCCAGCTATGAGTGTAGTAAACCAAAAGCACATCCTTTGTAACACCCAATGGAGCCACAATATCCCTCAATATCCTCTTTCCCTAACAGGTTTTGGACACAAAGGCCTGGTGGATGCAGACCATGGGCCCAAGCAGGCGGTATGAAAGCGAGTTTGGGAAAGCCAATGTAATCTGCCTGTGCTTACCACTGGGACAGCTCCTGCATGCTGGAGTTAATGGAGGCAGAAGCTCTGGTATGGTGCCAGGCTTCTCCCCAACTCCCTATCCTTCTCAATCCAGCTGAAACTGTTCATCTGGAAATTTGGGGGTATGATGGCATCAGCCTAAAGCACTCCTCCAGCCAGTGCAAGAGAATTCCACAGTGGATGGACCAGCTTGCTTCTGTTCAACATTGCACAGCACTTAGGGTAAGGTCATTAACTTTTCCAGGATGTAATTTCTTTCATTTTGTAGAAGTCTCAAATCCCTGAGCTTTGCTCAAGACCCAGAATATAATGTCTTTTTCTGTTTTCTCCCTGACAAGTCTCAGAGATATTAAAAATCAAAAGAAGACTCTAAGGAGCAAATAAAGTCTCTTTAAAGTACTGTTCCACTTTTGTGTTAACTCACGGAAGCTTTTTGCTCTCTGCCTGGCTCCAGTCAGATCTTGCATAAAAGGGAAAAAATGCACTTGAAAGTGCTGTTTTCTTTCCACTTCCCCCTGTGCTTCAAATCATTAGTCTTTCTGCATTTCTCCTTTATTCCCAGACTGGCTTGTGCCGAATCAGATTATAATACATTAAACCTTCAAGAAACACAAAGCTCTCCAAAGTGCTCTTTGGGGTCTCCATACATGTGTTCTCTTGCTCCTTACTGAAATAATTACTGCAATCCCAGGGTCAGCTCCTGTGTTCAGGTCCCACTCCGACACGCAGCCTCACCTCCTCTTATTGAGAAATTAATTCAGGATGGGGTTTGTCTGTACGTCCCCTCTGCTTTTTTGTGCAGAAACAAGGGAAATGCCTTGTCTGCAAGGAAGCCCTGCCCTACTTTTCCAGGCTCAGTCCCTTTTTGCAGAAAGGGGTTTCTTCATCTTCTTCGGAGAAGTAAGGGTAGTGGCCAACTTCTCTGAACACAATTCCCTCTACTAAAGGCAAAGCTGTCAAATCACAGCCCTGGCCTGATTGACATCTATCCCAAGGCTCCCCTGATTACAGTGAGACCATTGCCCTCGCACCTGTGGAGCCTTGAGTGATGACAGCCAGTGCTGGGAGAAGTTCAACAGCATTTGTGCTTTTAGAAGGAAACCCTGCCCTTAGCTTGGCTCTTACCCTGAGCAGAAAGGTTGTTATAGGGGTATCATCATTGGACAGGCTCATCTTAGGGCAAAGAGTGGAATATAAGGCCATTACCAATCATATTGACATCAGTCAGAAAGGAAACAGAAATAAATCACAGTGAGACACCAGCCTGAGTGTGATTAGACTCATTACTCACAAGTTATTTGAAAGCAGTATCTCTGGTATTCCCAAGCAGTACTTCCAGATCTCCATAGGAGAGACATAAAGAGCTTCAGGAGGGGCTCAGGGGTACAAATAGCCCTCATCTGTGATGGCCAGGACTGCTTTATCATGTGGCTGCTAAAGTTCCTGAGGTATCTGCTGCTGCAGAGGAAGTCAAGTGAAAGGAATGATCCACAGCCCTGGGTGAACTCTGCAGCTGAAAGCACCTGGGGACCACTTCTGCCCGCTCAATACCATTAGGGCTCAGCATACAAGAGTGCTTATGAACTTACAGCAAATGAGTCATTACAAGTTCTGCAGAAAATTTATTATTCAGAAAAAAACAGATCATCCAACACTTGACATCCAAAGAAACATAAATGTGCTCTGAAGCCACGCTAGCCATCTTTTTTTGGCTTACGCACAGGCAGAACACGCCAAAATCCATAGTATTATCAAAATTGGCAATGTGTTTTTCATCAGACCCTACACCCAGAATAAATTTCTTTGGAAGGAAAATATTTGTCTTCAAGCTATCACCACAGTCCATTTCTTTCTTCTAGAGAAGGTGAGTTTACATGTCTTCTGAGAGTGTAGGGATAGCAACACTGAACTAATAAGCACATGCTTCTAATACAGCTTTGTTAGCAAACTTGAATTCCTTCATGAACTGCTACTCTCCTGCCAGTGTTGATCTCTTCTTCTGAAATAAAGCCTGCTCTCCCTTTTTTGTGGTGGTTTAATAATGTGGGAAAATGGGTCTATGATGGAAATAGGGAAGGTTAAAATTTATTTCTACTCTTGCTCTGAGCAGAGAATGAGCAGATACCTCCCAAACTGAAAGCTTGGTTATCTAGCTTGCTGCAATGCCATGCCAATAAAGAAGCCTTTTTTCTATTTTAAGAAGTAATATAATAAAATGTTGGTTCATTTCATTATAATAGCTAGGAAGGATTTGCTAGTTTCACAGCATAAATTTAGATTAATTTTTTAGATTTGACAACGTTATAAAAATTATATTGATTCTGAAATTATAATTTTAGATTGGTTCTGTCATTTTAGCCTATTAGCAGTCTTTAAATGAAGTGATCCAATGTTACAATCAATCTTATCTTCCATTATCCACTTCCTGGTGCTAAAAAGTGAGATCGATCCTAATTAACTACACTGGTTCAGTCATTTGGGTAGTTTGTTTGAGGGGAAAAAAAAAAGTTACTGCCCTAATATTACTAAACAATTTATTATACATTTATGTACTGAATTTATATCCAAAATGAATGTCACTCCTATGGTAAAAACAGTACACTTGTAGCTCTCTAAAATATAAGGATGGCAATGTTAGTGCTATTGTTTCAGCCAGGGCAGCACATGAAATACTTTCAGGGTCCACTTGAGGTTTAAGAAGCAAAGCCGGGTCAGCAAAAAATACCTCCTCTGCAGCACAGGCTATAAATCTATATGTACATTGAAAGCGACTTGGAAAATAGCCTTTCCAACGTGCAGCTGTGGCTAAGAGGACAGGTTTAAATGCTGCTTAAGAAGCCATGATGGTGAAAATAATGCTATGAAGTAGGCTGATGTGATTTAAATATGAATCAGCTCAAACTTACTTATTTCTTTCAGCATTTCTTAGCTTCAGCTTGCACGGATGTACTGAGACTCCGGAGAGGCTGCTGGCAGAGTACTTGACAGTCACCTTGTCCTGTGCCAGTCTCAAACTCTGTAGAACACTAGCCTTCTAATGAACTATGTAGATGGTGGCATAGGTGCAAGGAAGTGGGGGACCAATATGCTGCAATCCTACCTGAAATTAACCTAAAAGTCTGATGAACTCCTGGAGAGAAAAGTGGAATCCAGAAAGGTCTCACACTGGTTTTAAAACAAAGACAGCAAAGGCTGATCTCAGATAAAACTTGAGGGAATATTTACATTGCTCGCAATTTTATTCCTAGTATGCTTAAATCATTCTCTTAAGTGAAAAACTATTACCTTAGGTACAAATCTGTTACTTTTCTCATCTATAATGCTTGTGCCTGGAGCCTTTTCACACTTATTCCTTACTTTTCCCTGCTACAGCTTTCAAGAAATGTAGCATATATATATCCTCACCACTAAATCAGCTCATCTATCTGTCATTTTCTGTGCAACTTAAAAACAATTTGCAGTTCCAGAGGTGCTACACTTGCTTTTCCAATCACTGCCACTGCATCCTTTTGTGTGGAGTAACACGTTGGGGAATGAGTCAAGAATAATAAATATGAGCCTGGCATCCTGCTGCAACGTATTTCTTGACCTCTCTTCCTTCATACGCCCTCACACATGCTTTGTTCCTGTCATCCTAATGGCATCATCTTACTAAGAAGCCAAATTACTGAGAAGAACCATGAAAGGGAGCAGTAACTTAATAAAATGTTTTACTTGTTTGTTGTTTTTTTTTAATCTCCTCCTTGGTCATTCAGCAGAAAAAGATCAGAAAATTACTGTAAGCCCCTGGGTCTGCCCCCTTTGAGCTGAAAAACCATCATGGCTAGAGCAAGAGAAGTCCTGCAGAGGAAAAAAAAGCAAACTGGATGGCAGGTGGACCAGCACTGGTCCTTCCCTTTAAGCCCTTGAGTACTGATGCCAATTCATGAAGCTTGCCAATAATTCTTAGGAAAGGGAAATCTCACAACCCATATCTTGATGGGCTCCTTTTATCCTTTCCTTGAACACATCTCAGGACTGAAGATGTTCTGGCTCAAAAGATTGACTTTAGATTTTGTGGAAAGCCACTGCAGACAGCCCTGGGTGGTGCTGGAATATCCTTTTTACACCAGTGGTTGTTACTTAATTGGCAGAAAACTAGTAAAAGCCTTGATTTCACTCTTACTGCTATTGCATTTGTATTGCACACCGTCATTAATTATTTGGCATCTTGTAAGAAGCCCTTGGGAGCCTGATTCTCCACTGCCTCACACCTCATGAAATCATTTACATCAGTGCAAAGCAAGTGCAAAACACTATCACGCGTTTGCATGCAGGGCGGTCCAACTCCGGCTGCATTCCACCAGACAGGGCAATGGAAGATGAGGTTGAAAAGCATCAGAGAGGGTCTGAGGGTACATACAAACATCACTTTTGTGTGCACAAGACAAACAGCATTTATTCACCTTTTTGCTTGATGTCTCTGGCAAAGCGAGAGGACAGGCAGACTCCCGCCTGCCTCACAGCAGTCTCCTGAAGTTTCCCAAATCTCACAAGGCACTGCTTTGTAATGTGAGGCTGCCACAGACAGTAGCACATGAGAGATGTACCCTGCCCACGGTGCTTTTTGGCATGGCAGTGGTTCCCTTCTGCTGCAGCCCTGCAGAACTGCTGGGGTGTGCCAGATCCCCCTCTGTGCCCAGGCTTTCTCCCAGCCCAACAAGGCACCCCTAACCAGCTGGATTTTTAGGTACAAAGTGGGCATCACTAGCAGTGCTACTGATGGGGAAAAGTCAGGTCCCCGGGAGTCTGAAGGAAATGGCTGGAGGTGATATGGAAGGAGATCATGATGCATGGCCAATGTCAACTGGAAAACAGGGTATGGGAGCAGAACAAGGTGAGAGATACTGCAAAAAAAGAGGATGTGGCATTTCTGCAGAAAAACTGCTTTTACTTCTTTCCCATTTCACAGGCAGCATGTCTATTAAATGTGGCTTTTGCTGCCAAAGGACTTGTCATATTACATTAGGTTTAGCAACTTCTGCTGTGGCAAAGTGTGCAGAGTCTCCCTTCACATAAAGAAAATATTTTCACAAGTCTGTTCAACCTGCTAACTGTGATTACAGACAGTTGGCCCCTGACATGACATTTATTTCTCCAGCTTCCAAGTAAGAACCTCACAGCACTGCCCAGCCAGCTACCTGAAGAGCACATATGTGTGTGGAGACCTGAAACAAGTTTCTCCTAATGATTTCATTTTGTACTCATTTAGTAGGTCTTTAGCAGCTTGATGGAAGAGATAATGCTAGTAAAAACAAGAACTTAAAGAGTATGTGCAAGCCCTCTCTTTAATGCTCACCTTGAAATGTATAATACGGTACATTCATTCGCTGCTGCAAGTGCTCTTTGCATGCATATTTCTACTCTGCTCAGCAATATTCATCATAACTAGGAATTACTGCAATTGTCCACTTCCACTTCAGAGATGATCTCAAGCAGAGTGAAAATAAAAGACAGTGAGAAACAACACCAAAACTAGAGACGTGCAACATGTACTCACAACAAACAAAAAAAAGAGGTTGACCTAGTTGGGTCTCTACATTAAGGAGTCCAAGAGATGACTGACCAGAGGAAAGTTTGACATGAAATGAAACCAAATGAATCCCAAAAAACCCAAAGCAGAGAAAATAAGCAAAGCACATACCTCCTTGTTCCCTGCAGGATATGCTGATCATGGTTACAGCATCTACTGGAAACAACTGCCAAGAGACCAACTTCTCCATCGCTGCATCCAGTAACTACAGGCTTCTGCAAGACCTATCTATATATTTTGCTGGCGTTCATGAAGAAAGAAAGCATAGTGAAGGCTTTGTTGGGACAAGAGAGTATCATCTGGCAATCATTTGGTTATTAATAGTTGGGTTTTTGGAGGGAGTGAGTTTTTTTTAAATTGGATTGGTAATTTTAAATATTTTGTAGAGGTTTTAATAATTTAAAAATGTGTTAAATGGCCTGGCTTTTTGCCTTCACTTTCCTTTCCCGCACAAGACATTTGTAGGGCCTGAATTCTTACATGACTTGGCCTATTCTGTCTTACTTTTTGGCAGGTCACTTTGCTCTATTCTTCTCCAAACAGAAATTAAGCTTTGGCCAAGGGAGAAGCAGAGCAGAATGCAGCCTGCTGCAACAGCTTGTAGTGAATTGGAAAGAACTCTGTGTTATAGATGAGAGCCGATCAAATAACCTTTTTTTTTTTTGTTAATTTCACTGTCTTATTTTTAAACTTGCACGTGCATCTGCCAGCAGCACTGCATCTTGTTATAATATTCCTATTAAGCAGGTGGATGAATCGTGAGCAGTGAGAATTTAGTTCCATTTTGGTTAAGGGTATGCTCTTCAGTGATTAAGCTTCTTCTATAACTTCTGCTGGATTGGGAATTAAATTGATTCTATGGCATCAGTCTGAACAGTCTCCCTCACAATTTTGTTTTCTATCATGCTAGAAAGTTATTTACAAAAGCCCCCTATAAGATTCATATATGAGGTGGCCTCTCACAACTTCTTTTTCTAAAGTTGTACTCCTCTTGACAATAAAATAACTCATGCCAAGAAAGGATGTCAGAGATATGCAGTTTTATTCTGCCTTCTGCATTTGATCTCTCTTTCTTTTTTTAATTTTCCCTTTCATTCTCTGCTTGTATAAATATCTGAAGTAATCTGAGGCTGGGTAAGCAACGAGAGGCGGATGTCAAAATGCAGGAATGGAGAGCTCACAGTCTGAAACAAAACCATTTCTTCTCCTTTTTTTCTCCCCATGGTTCAATTCAAAAAATCATCTCAGAGCAGCCTACCCTGATGTTGAGATCCTTTCCTGGAGATTTCTAATATACTGCAGTAAAAACCATTTCCCAAGACCCTCCATGGGTCCCCAGGGATTTTTCATAGTCCAGTCTCAGTTAAAATAAAAAGCATATTCAGAGGGAATGACTAATCCCTTGCCTGAGTGTGACACGTTATTTGGAAAGTTTGTGATCTGGTACACTAACTCTCTGATTTGTTTGGCCTTGTGAAAACCTTTTAATCTGGCTCTGGAAATTCACCCCTGAAGCCTCTTCTGGGGCTTGTATTTTTTATTTTTCTCCCATTTCCTCAAATCTTTCCCTTGTTTCTAAAGAGGGACATCGTCCGTTCCTGAGCCCTCAAATCCAATTATCAAACAATGTACAAATATATGGCTGAGCGTGGTCTATGGGAACAGCTGCAAAATTGCTAATATTAGGTCTAATTTAGCTACAATAAATTAGCAAGTGTGTGGAAGCAAAATGATGACAGCATAATTATAACAAAAGTCGATGTGTTGAAGTATATGGATGACAATACATACTAATTTTAGCGAAAAAACACACCAAATGAAATGCATGCAATGAACAGACGGGACTAATAGCTCAGACACATATACTTAATGTGACCAGTCAGTGTAAAAACAAAAAGATAGATGAAGCTGTTCAGAATCTAGTGCTAACAAGCAATGTAGTCTGAAACCATTAACTGTCAGGGGTAATAACACTCAAAGTACTGAAGTGCAGTAAAACAGCAGCACTTTTCTCGGGTTGATGTGCTGATGTACAAGCACACACCTGTGAAGAGGGTACTAAATCTATCCTCGCGTTTATTACTATGGAGGGAGGAAAAACAACACTAATAATGTAAAGTATAAACGAAAATAGCAGACAGCAGAGAGTGACATTTGCATGGTCCCAGTCAGCTTGTTAGCTGAAGTGGGTTTTAATTAGCTATTTTCCAGCAAGCAAACGAGCAAATTAGTGGCAGCCATAAACAAGCAGAGACAATCAGGCCCAAAGAAAAAAAAAAAAAACACACAAAAAAAAAACGAAAAAAAAAGATCGGACCTTTTTGTCTGTGTTTTCCTTTTGGAAATACAATACCTTCATGCTTCAGCTAAATATTTCTATTAACCAAAAGAATGTGGTAAAGCAAAGACCTTGGCAACTGTGCAAGCTACTGAAGTGGCTCAAACCATGATGTCAACAGTACAGTGGGGACACAAAGCCCAGCTCTGAAGAAACCTACATCGAGAGCTAAACCTTGGGCCTCCTGTGCAGAGCCCCAGGGCTCCAGCACACTTTGGCTCTGGTGCACACTGCCCTCCTGCTGAATATTGCCCACCCATCCTTGGCTCTTGGGACAACAGGGCTCCAGCAACATCCCTCACTCCCACTCTGGATATGCAGTAGCAGGTGCTTTGAAAACTGTGATGCAGAGTGTAGGTGCCACCTTCTCCTTTGCAACACAAGAGACGTAAGATGGGCAATGACCATGTGTTGCCAAAGGGGTGCCTGAGCCTACCAGCTGCTACTTCTGCTGAGGAAGAGGGATATGGCTTTTCATGGGCTGCAGGAGACAACCAGGGTGAGTGTGATGAGGAGAGAGAGATGAGCAGCAGGGTGCTAAGCTATCTTGCTAAGAGAAAATGCTTATCAGTGTGGGATGCAGCCCTGGGCAGAAAACATGGATTCAGGCAGTAATGAACAAACCTGCTTTTGGTGCTTCTTTTATTACTGTAGTATTACTGGCTGAATAATGAAACCTGCCACACTGTTACAGCACCATGAACACAAGATGAGGATCCTTCAGAGCCTGGTCAAGCAAGGCCCAAGGTTAAGTAATTCACTGTAGTACTTTTGCTACTGAACTGATTATATTAATAATCAGCCATAATGAAAAACATGGAAAGCTTATCCCATGAGTCAGTCATGTTTACCCTCTTGTTCCCTCTGATTTTAAGAAATGCTGATGTGGCAGAGATCAGAAACCCAATACAAAGGACAGATTGCACACTTGTATCTTTTGCTGAACATGACCAAATCCTTCAGGTATAAAACCTGACAGCTGAAGCAAAGTCAGGTAGCAGTAAACAACTATTAGAGTTAGTTGGTGGGTGGGAGAGTTCGGTAGCTTGAGCACTAATCTAGACCTTGGAAAAGTTGAGTTCATGTTTCACTTGATCAGAGACTTCTCCTATGACCATGGGTGACCCTGCCGATATGTCTGGGGATGAAAGTACTTCTGCCTCAGGAGCAAAATGCTCATTAAATATTGTGTAGGGCTTGGATATTGTGGAGAAGGGGCTAATTAGTTGGAAGGAAGGGAAAACAACTAATAAAAATTAATCTTATTTATGCATCAGTATTGGTACATGTGGCACTACAGAAAGACATTGCAGCAGGCTTTCAGTTGGTATAAATTATCAGAGAGCTGCAGGAGAGACTCTCTTGCCTCCCTGTCCTTGTCTTGTGCCAAGGGTATTACAATCTAATTAATACAGATAACATGAGTGCAGACGCCTACCTGTTGGGCACCGTTGGAATATTAACACAAGGGGAGGGCTGGGGGAAGGCTCTTAAAGAAGGCTTATTTTATTTAGTTCATTTGTTTAGTAATGTTTTGATGGTCAGAAAACCCTGGCAATGAGTAGAGCCCAAGAGGCAATTTGTAATGGGGCAGAAAATGTAATGAGCCAAAAAATGAATTAACTAGAGCAGCCTAGGCACAGACACAAGGGGCCAATGCTTTTTTCTAGTTTATAACCCTTACCCCTCTGTTGAATTCAAAAAAGTAGGAGGAGGTGTGATTTAGCACAGAAACAGCCTGCAGGACATTTCCTACCACACTCAGAGTAGCTCTTCTCTGCACAGAGCACCAGCTGATGTGGTGGAGGCAAGCAGGCAGCCTGGATCAGCTCTTGCCTAAAGCAAGCCTCTACCCATAAAGTTTCCTTCCATTACCACCACTGCTGAGGAGGGCAGCACCCAGCAGATTGTCACCATGCCCGGGAAGAGGGGGCAGCCAAGAGTATCCCGCCAGACAGCATCTCCTAGCAGGGTTAGCAGCAGCAGGAAGGGGGCTTGCAGAGCCGATTTTTTTGTCTCTTTGCCTCTTCTGAGTTTCTTTTGGTCATTTGTTTATTTTTTCCTTTGATGGCTTTCAATTTTTGCCATTAGCAAACATACATGCTTTGTATTGTAATTCATTCTTTTCTTCTAAGTCATGGGCTGATATTGTTTTCAGCTTGTACAAAACCATAAACACTTCCACCACATTCAAACTTTACACATTTTATTTTTCCAATAAATTTGTTTCCCTGTCTCTGACAGCTGTACGTGAACATCAGAGGGAAAAAACCCCAAGCAATTGCACTTGCAGAAACACACGTATGGTAACTATCCAGCATTTGCACGAGGACACAAGAGGTAACTATCACCCAAATTGTCAGGTTAGCCATGCTGCTAGCCATTAGAATCAAAGATAATGATTTGTAGTTTAAAGAGCTGCTTGACTGAATCACAGAAAAACACAACTGCCCCCAAGTGTGTGCTAGGATGATTTTCAACGCATGCTGCAGTTCTGCAACGCTTGGTCTTATAGGGCCCATAGGCTTTGTCCTGAGGGAGATTATTCCAGCAAAAAAACTAAAGTTGTTATTTGGAGTTCAGGAAGGGAAACTTTGAGGAGAAAAATAAAATGTTAACAATATTTTAAAGCCCTTCTTGCATGGATAGTTCAATACCAAACAAAAAGACCAGGAAAGACACAAAGCACACACTGCCTGGGTCATGCCCAGTGCTATTTCATCATAGCTAGGGGACTTTGGGGGAAGTGGGAGCAGAAGGAAAAGAAGAAAGATGATCTTTAGAAGAACAGAACTGTGGAAAATTTGGAGCAAAGGAGTCAATTCATAGCTTTATCAGCATATTGCAAGTGGAAAAGCAAGATATTTCTCTTCAAAGAGGAAAGTCCCCAAATGGATAAAGGTTAAGATAAAGGGGCAGAATATCTGCCTGGCTCCATGCAGCTTTTTTGGGTGAAGTATCATTGAGCACAGGAAAGTCATGACCAGCTTCCTGAGCATCCCAATGGAAAAAACCAGGGGGTCTAATCCAAATCCTTGACACTTTTTATTAACAACTGTAAATCTTTGCCTCAGCTCCTGCCATCCTCAGAAGTTAAATGGGCAGTACTGTTCATTTCTTATGCCTACACTGCTCCATTGCTTTTAGTGGAACTGCAGATTGTAATTGAGAGTCTGCTAAGGATCCCTTTTCACTGAGTGATATTACTATCTTCCTTGCTGGAACTATTTTAGCCTTGTAATAGTTCTTTTTAAAGAACAGTCTGATCTACTTTCCAAATTCTTCTACAGAAAATAAGTTGCATTCCTAACACAGGAATGAGGTTGAAATCTGAGGCCTTACCCAGCAATATCTCACTAGCCTCAGGACATGTCCTGACATAAAATCCTATGTGAGGATGCTTCAGCAGCTGGAGAAACAGATTTCAGAAAAGATACTGACAGATCAGAAACAAGAAGCTTCAGCAGCCCAGGGAATTCAGGCAAGCAGGAGACAAATGGGCACAAGGTTCAGCCCTGCTCAGGTCCAACCTGTCTGGAGTAGCTGAGTTACCCCTCATCTGGGCACGGAAGCAATACCAGCAAAACCTGTTCTATTTGGCTTCTTTGCCTAAACCATCCCATGCAAAGAATAAAGATTAAATGGGAAGGGTTGCTCTGCTCACAGTTCACCCCCAAAGAGCTACTGCTCATCTCTGGGGTCTTGTCTAAACACAGTGGCAAAACCCTTGGGTTTTCATTACTTTAACAGAGAGACTGCCTCAAGGCCCACAGCAGAATTATATTTCTCCCCTATTTTTCTCTCCCTGTCTCTCTCTCTCCTTCATTTGCAATCCTCCTTAAGTTAGTTCTTCCATCATTACTTGCACTGAGTGCATATTAGACACTAGGCTTTCAGGAATTAACGAGAAGGCTTAGCAAAGAAAGATAAAATAGGGATCGGGTTGGCAGAACTGGGTGCTAAATAGTAGCTTTTTTATGACTGGATTTTGGAGTCACAAATCTACTTTCAGTTCTCACTGATTTCAGGAAGAGCTTCAAGAAATGAACTCTTGTGACATGACTTGTTTTCCTCTGAGTTGCTGTAGGAAAACCTCCAACAGACAGAAACAAATTAAAATCTAAGCAGGTGCATGCATACAGTGAGATAAGGTCACATGACATCTAGCTAGGCAGTACCTAGCTTTGCTAGGCCAGCATGGTCCAAAAGGTCAAGCTATGATTCTGGTTTAGTTAAAGGAAGCAGCCATGCGGTGTCTGCCACAACGACAAAGAAATTGCCATTTTGGAATAGGCAGTCTTTTTAATAAGTGCTTCTTTAAGCTAACTCTGCAATATTTTTAACAGTGTTTTGCCATTAATTTCCCTTATGACAAGGCAGAAGATCTATTTCCATTGGAACTGAACCTTGTCCAGTTTGATGTGTTAGAAAGGAAAGCATCTGTATTCCTGCTTTGTCTATAGTGGGGAAGAATGAATCCAGTGACACAGTTTCATAGGACATAGACCAGACTGAATAACTGTCTCTTCTTTCCCTTCCTGGTAGCTCCCCTTCTGAGAAATAGAGAAAGAGCCAAATTTCTAAATACAAATGTTTCCCAGCAGGTAATGAAGAGAAACTGAACACCTCTTCCTGTATCTTCTCCTCCTCTCTGCCTCTTAAACAGAAAAAAGGGGGCTCATTTCAGGCATCTTACAGGAAAGCATGGAGGATGCCTCATGTTGCTAATTTGCAAATGAACAATGAAGCCCAGATACAAACTTAGGATCAGACTGTAGTCATAATAAAACTACTGTCTGCATATGTGATTATTGGTAGCAGTGGGAATATGAGAAATTCATATGCTGAGAAGCGATGAGCTCCATTAAAGTCTCAGTGTTCTTCTGTAATTTAAATTGATTATGGGTGCAAATCCCCCAGGATGTAATCTTAAAAGTACATTTTCCTGGAACTTAGTCGAGAAGTGCTTCCCAGAGGTATCTTTTCCCTTCCCAGTATTTCCATCGCTCTGCATATAGTTCCAGCAGCAAGCATGGGTAGAACTGCGCAAAACCAGAAATTATCTTTGTTTGAAACTCAGTGATCCTCTTTGGATCTGAAAGATTGAGTCAACTGTATGCTGGGGGAAATTATTGACACTCCTTGTAATTATTTAGTCTAGTCATTTCACTTTTAATACTAATTTTTATTTTTTTGAGCTTTTATTACAAAAAATATGTCCATAGTTGTCTTGACATTCAGGTGTAACAGTGATTTCCTCATACAAGATATATTACACCAAAAGGCAGATGGTTCTTTTTTCTTTTCAAATCCTAATACAACTAAAAGAGATTCCTGAAGAATAAATGTGATATAGGCACAGAAGCACTTTTTTTACATTGCAAATATGGGAGATCATATTCCAAACTGCTGAATATGATGTAAGCACAGCTTTTTACATATTAAAATTAATGGAAATGCATACTCCTGTTGACTTCATTTGGCTTTGGATCAGCCAAATGGGTCACTATACATACATAACCAAGGCAAAACAGAGTTTGATATAAGCACAAAATTTTGACATAAGCACAAAGGCTAGCCCCAAGAACCAGAAATCTGGAAAACACATAAGCCATCCATATAGAAATATTCAATGACTTTTCATGCAGCAAATATTTGCAGTGATGAATTTTCTTAAGTTTTTCAGATGATCTATGTATTCCCTAGGTCTCATCTGCTTTTTTTCATGACCTTAATTCTATTCAACTACAGCACGCAGAAAAGAAACATTGCCTTTTTTCTTGGCTTGATTATGCCATTATATAACAGACCAAAACTCATGAAAATGGGAAATGCAGAAGAAAATCCAGACCACAAAAAAGCATATGTGCAGGAATGATAAAAAAATCAATTGCTAAAATTACTTTCTTGGTATTAGCTTTTAGGCAGCAGTAGGCAAACAGAAAAAAAAAAAAATCTCTCTAATTCTTATCTGAAGATAAGAATGCCTAAAGTATTTGGATTTGCAAAGCTGTGTTGGCATCTTGTGAATTCAGGTTTGCACGTCCTCTTCTAACACTAATATTTCCCCCCGCTTTGTTTAAGTGTGCGGGATGATCAAAAAACTAACCCACTTAGGGAAAAACATCAGTGGTGTTCCCTCACCAACTCCCCTGCTGCAGCCCGGTCTTCATCATGGCTTTTCTGTAAGTCTCCCCTGTAAATGTTGAGCACTCACCCACTGCACTGCTGAGGCCACCAGCAATGACGCTCCTGGATCTGTGCACAGATTTAAACAGCACAAACACTGCTGAAGCACATTGCAGGTTGCTTCATCTGGCTCCTTTTATTTATTTTTTTTCCTTACACATTCCCTGGCTTTCCCATGACATACACAAAATGACAGAAAATGTGCATATCAAACAAAAATCTCAGAGTAAAGTGAGGCATAAAATTTTAGAAAGACTTTTTACACTAAATTTATAGTCTTCTGCTGTGATAAACATTTCTGCTATGCTGTGTTGATGATGATAATAGAGGACTTGACACCAAAACAAACAAGATATAAGAATGGTACTCACTGTCCTTCTCTCAGCGTATTTTTCTGTAAGCTCTTTCCAGATTGGAAAATAAATTGTTTTTCTGGACTTAGGTATTTCCAATTGTGGAATCAAAATTATTATGAATCATATTATTGAGAAATATTGATAACATCTCTGAAGACACAGGGATTTTCAAGCTATGATTAAAAGCAAGAGAGAACTTCTTGCCTAACTGGAGAGTGTGAAGACACAACCGCTTCTTTTGAAGGGCAGTGTGAAAATTCAGACAAGCTTCCATGCTGCTACGAATCAGTGCAAAATTAAGTACACACTCAAGATTTTCTTGGGAAAAAATATCTGAAAGAGCTGGAAAAAGACTCACCCTTCTGGAGCAGGGATAACTGACTTTCTGAAGGGGTCTAAAGACAGAGATTGATTCACATCCCAAGGCAGTGCACCTGGACAAATGCAATTTTCTAGACGTTAACAGTTAATAACACCATTAATAGCATGGTAGTGGCAGATCACATCTGGCCATGCTGGAGTAGCTGTGAGACAGAAGTGACAGGCTTTCAGAGTAAAACTTTTCATTGATATTGTGTAAATCGGAGCTAAGAGATGCTGTAAAACAAAAGGCCTTAACTGCTGATGAAAGTGGAAGTGCCATCCAAACTGCAAACTCAAGACACCTAGCCTCAGTGGAAAAGCTGCTGCATTTTTGCCTCCCAAAAACTGATTCCTTTTGCACAAATTGCTTTATTGTTCATGGCTCCTGTTCCTCTCTCCTCAAACAAGACAAACTTACACCAGACCTCTCACAACACCTTACCCGACACACTTTAGGAAAGCTGTCATATCAGAGGCCACTTTGCTTTTCAGTCCTGACTTCCCTCTCTGCACATAAACACACAAAGGAAGGACAGGGACAAAACAGTTCAGATTTTAAATCACTGCCACTAATAGTCTTAACACAAATAACTCCTGTGAGCCACGAGTATTCCCAGATTCCTTTGCTTTAAATCAAATACTTCCATCCTTAGAGACTTCTAGTGGTGCCTTAATTCTGGAACACTGCAAACTGCCATTCACAGAGTATACAGGGTATGGAACATAGTCAATTCTTCCCAACAAAGACAACAAGGAGGCAGCTAGAATACTTATGTGATGCTTTTTCCTGTACTACTCCTTCTTCTTCTATTATTTTCTTTTTTTTTTTAATTTATTTTCTGTAATGAAAGAGATAACCTGGGACTTAAAAGGAACTGAGGTTAATCCAACAGGCAAACACAACTATATATGTGCCATATCTGTCATGTTATATTTCCCATATGAATAATAATGCTCCACTCGACCTCCTTTCCAGTGGTAGGATGGACAAACTATTGTCCCACTATGTTGTTATTGCTTTCAGCAGCATAAGCTGAGCTTTTCATTATAAGAAGAAATGATTCATGAATCTGTCTCATTTGTCTTTGGCTTGAGTGGGAGCATCTCTCTTTTCACTGCAGAAATAAAATGGTCACTATCCTTATTTTTCACTTCTATTATCAATTGTCTCCTTGCTGGGGAAAGAAGGGATAGAGCCTTTTCTGCAAAACAAGAAATGACCTGTTGCTGGAAGAACTTAACCCAGGTATAAAACCTTAATTGGCAGAATTTTTTTTATCACTACTTCTTTCCTTTATCACTGTCTTTTCAGACAGGGACCTCCTGAGAGTACCCTCATAGCTGGCACCTGAACCTGAGACCTCTGGGTGCAAACATATGAGCGCTACCTGTAGCATTAATGTAAGATTCCTATCAGCTGTCACTTAGATTAGGCCCAACATGCTCCTCCAAGACTCCTGGCTCTAGATTAGACACTGCTGTAGCCCTGAAAAACAGAAGTCCATTCCTGCATATTTTATTGATCTCAGTATGCACTTAGGCAGCACTTTTTTTTTTAATCTAGCATTTATTTTACAATTGCTTTCACAGTCTGACACAAAGGTGGAGGCTTGCTCTTGTGTTCCCAGAGCAAAGGGCATTCTGACATGGTAGAGTGGATGTAGGGCTGGGAAAAGAAGGCAAACAGTCCCTCTGCATGCCAGGGGACAGTGGGAAGTCTGGGTGGGTTTTGCAACACCAGGGCAGGTACTGGGAAGGTACTGTCAGATTGGGAAGGCTCAGAAACAAAAACATTTTTCCATTTAAAGAATGATCCCATTAGTGACCTGAGGCTTGCCCTGGTAAAAATCTGTTGGTCTTCTACACACACTTCACACACTTTTTTCCCCAGCATTTTACTTTCACATATCTTTAAAAAGAGAGCTGCTTTAAACTGTTTTCAAGTTACAGAGTATTTTGCTCCCCAGACAATACTTCCGTTTCCTATAATCACAGATAAATGAAGAAATATTCTGGCAATTATACTAGCAAAGAGCACTCGCTTTCAGAGATAGATACAAAAATATTTGGGGAAACTGCAGGTGAAGAAAAGAGAAGCTGTGCTTGGTTTGCTGTCCCCTCCCCAGCTCTGGTGATGGTTGCAATAGTCCCAAAAGCCAATCATATCCTGGGCTGCATTAAGAGAAGCCTGGGCAGCAGGCTGAGGGAGGTGATTCTGCCCTTCTATTCTGCTCTGGTGAGACCCCACGTGGAGTGCTGTGTACAGTTTTGGGGTTCCCAGCACAGGAAGGACATTGACTTGCTGGAGGAAGTCCAGAGAAGGGCCACAAAGATGACTAGAGGGATGGAGCACCTCTCCTATGAGGAAAGACTAAGAGAATTGGTATTTTTCAGCCTGGAGAAGAGAAGGTTTCAGAGTGACCTAATTGCAGCCTTCCAGTACCTGAAGGGAGCCTACAAGAAAGATGGAGAAGGACTATTTACAAGGGCATGTAGTGATGGGACAGGGGAGATGCTTCAAACTGAAAGAGATTAGGTTTAGATTAGATATTAGGAAGAAATTCTTATTCTGTGAGGATGATGAGGCACTGGCACAGGTTGCCCAGAGAAGCTGTGGATTCCCCATGCCTGGAAGGGATGGTTTGGATGGAGATTTGAGCATCTTGGTCTAGTGGAAGATGTCCCTGCTCATGGCAGAGGTGTTGGAACTAGGTGGTCTTTAAGGTCTCTTCCAACCCAAGCCATTCTATGAATCTATGATCTTCATCAAGAAACACACTGCAGGATGGGGACCAGCACCTCCTATTGTCCTCAGTAGAGCCAGAAAAGGACTGGGCACAAGAGATGTCCATGAGTCAGCCAGTGGGGCCAAAGCCCCCCCCCCGAGATGAGGGAGCAGGAACTTCTTCAAAGGAGTCCCTTTTCAGGTGCTGCTTTGTATATCTGGGCTCACACTGAACTTTCATCCTCCCTTTTTGAGCCAGTAAAAACACAGTCTGGTGCTGCCAACAAGTCAGTTGCCATGAAGACTTCCCCTCAGCTCTTCAGCAGTGAGCACTTTTCTGTCTGCACTACTGGGTAATATAGACGCCTCCCAGATCTAGGCCTTGATTTACCCTATTTCCACCCACAAGCAAGTGGCCAATAAGGCAGCATGCCATACCTTAGAACACACCTTGCACAAGGGAAAGTGGGAGAGGAAACGAGAACCAAGCCCAGGCTCCAGCAACCTTCCAGCCAGAGAAGCTACTGGACACAGAATGCTGCTGATCATCCCTCAGAAAAGCCAAAGCATTGCTTAAAAATGATCAAAAATGCCGGTTTTGCAGATTTGAAGAGAAGATGACAGAGTATTTCTGTTAGTCTCCAGTGTCTTTGCTGAGACCATCTGTAATTGAGTAAAAAAAGGGAGGGCACACATGAGATGCAGCCTGGGTGCAGCATGTTATAATGATGCATCTCCTGGAGACAGCATTGCCTTCAGACGAGACATCTACCCAAGAACACTGTCACTCACAGCCTACTGCAGGTGTCAGGTGCCCCGACTACTGTTATTATTATTATTAGATATTTGCAGAGTGCCAGCGGTGCACCTGGTGCTCATCATCAACTCAAACAAGCTGTCGATTTTTAACAGTGGACTGACTGCATTACCACTTGTGAAAATTTGCCTGTTTGCTTCTTCAGGCACTATCTTCTCCAAGGGGAATTATGCAATATACCTTTATTTCCTTCCTTCAGGGCTTTCAGTACCTGTTATTTTTTTAAACACACAACAGCCCAGCTCCTCACTATGGTAAGCCAGTCTTTTTAATCCGTCATCTCTTCAGGATCAGATCACTAATTCACGTACAGGATAAGACAACTGCCAAATTATTATACTACAAAGAGAAGATCTTCAGACACCTGTCATCTCGATGAAAGCAGCACCATCAACTGACCTTTGCCAGTTCAAGGTCGATAATGAGACAAGTCAGGCAGGAAGAGCAGCGTGTGCTGACTCCATTAACGCTGGCTGTGTGCACACTCAGTAGCACTGCGTCTCCTGTCAATTAGTGTGGGTAAACTAGGGACTGCTGATTGCCAGAGACATGGCATAGCGAGCTGCTGCTACCTTTACTTCTACACCCTGCTGCATTTTAATTAGCTCCGTTCCCCTGACTATTTCTTCAGAGCTTCATTACTGCCGTCTTCAAGAAGCTCAAGGCGAGCCTTTTACATTGCACATCACTAATGAGGAGAGATGCGAACACCCGCACCATGGAGTTTGATAATGCCGGACTGTCTGCATGCACGCATGAGGGTGCATGTGAAGATTTAAGGGGCTTCTCAGCATAACTCAGTGTAAACATCGCTCAGAGATGGCGAAAGAATAGGATGAGTTGGAGCCCACAAGAGAAGGTATTCCCAAAATGATCAAGAACATGGGATGGAAAAATGATGCACAGTCCATGATGCGTGTGTGTGCTTGCATAAGGTGTCATTTCAGAAAGGATTTTTAAAGATCACTCACATACATTACAGCTCAAAATCTTGGAGTCATGTTTGGAAATAGTGAGTCTCCCCAAGGGGCACTGCCTCTGCTTTGCACAGTCCATGCAGAAGCACCCATACACCAGATGTGAGAGCTGTCAGACGACAGACTCAGAGTATCACTCAGTCATTTCCAAGATTTCCCATGGAGCACACCTCAGGTCAACATAAAGCCAGGTGTTTATGAGGGGGTTTTTACTGTCTTTTTAACCTTTTTTGCAGTCATTTTAATAGTATCAGTCTAGCTGTTCTAATTTCCTTGATTTTCAATTATATTTGAAGCAAATTGTGGTAGACAATTACTGTCTTTGCAGCCAAATGCTGGCCAGACCCACTTACAAGTAGCTTCAGGTTAAAATATTAGAGTCTGTACAGCTCTCCCTTCACAATGCTCAGATATGCTTGGTGCAGGTCAGCTTGCTGAGGAATTCATGTTGACATTTTGAGTCAGTCTTGGTCCTATTGTGTTTTCCTGGCTTCATCAACTGACAGTTCTCTCAACATATGGGTGGTTCTGCTGCTAATGTTTGGCTCAGGCATCTATATTTCCCAGTTATAGTTCAATATGAATATTACCCAAGTCCCACTCCCACCCTGTATGACCACCAGCATTCACTCCATCCTCACAACAATAGCTCTTTTAATTAACTTTTCTCACGCGTCACTCATGTCCTTATAGACTCACAGCTAATGAGGCAGTAAACTTGTGCTGGGATTATTTTCATCTGTAAGCACTGACACAAATCTTGTAAATGCCACAAAAAATTGTGATGAGAGAATGCATGCTGGAGATGTGATGGAAAAGTCATGGGTTGGTCTGAAGAAATTCTGTTTTCTATATGGCCTCAAGATGTTTTGGATAAGAGGTAGAAAATGAATTAGGTTGGGTTTTTTCTGACAGTCATTTTATTCTCAGACACTGTCCAGAAATAAAGGATGTGTCTCCTTCAGTTCAGTAGCTGCTTTTACCACTTTAGAAGGAAAGGTTCCTCAAAACAGTTTGTGCTTGGGAAATCTCCTCTCCAGTTAGTGACCCAACTTAATTTGGTGTTCATTTCTTTCTCTGCATTGAGCAAATTCAGGCCTAAAGAAGGCTGTGGATTTGAAAGTGGCTTCAAAATCCTCAGCTTTTTCCAAACATGCACTAGCAACATCTGCTGTCCTCTAAGTGTCTGCCTGTACAACAAAGCAGGCCTTGTGGAGGGGATGCTCCCATGACTGTGACATGGAGAGAAGAAATGAAACCCAGAGAAGCTGGCTGGACACAGGAGAAAGCTCTCATCAACCTGTAAGGAAGTAGCGCAGGACTGTGCCTCTCTGGTGAGCCTGTGGCCTTTGCAAACCAACTGCCCAACCTCTGGGGCTGTGCAACTTCAACCTGCTGCTCATCACAAACTTCTTCTACAATGGTACACTTTGGCCTCAGCATGTGTTTCCACTAACCAAAAAAAACAAAAACAAAAAAACCAAACCAACAGCAACAAAAAAAATCAAAAAAAAAAACCAAAACAAACAAAACAAAACAAAATCAAAACCAAAACACTGCTATCCCCCCACACCTTACACCCTTTTGCTTTAATTTCCCTTGAAGGACTAAAAAAACCCCCACATTGCACACAGGCATGAAATATCATTTGTAAAAAAAAAAAAATCTCATCACTGAAAGAGCCTGTTGTCAGCCTCCTCACAGCCCTGTGCACTTCCCCAAAGCTAACTGGAAAACACTAGTCCTGTCTTTCTTACAGCAAATAGCCATTATCCAGAAAAGCCTGGACAGCCAGCACTGCTTCTCCTTGTATTCTTTACCCACAAGTAGTCAGATTGCATCAACATCTAAGAAATGCTTGTTAGCCACCTGTGTGGATATCTTTAAAACAGTAACTTTAAAAAACACCCACCAGCATCCAAACATATGGATATGTGCCTCAGGGCTGTACATTCTGTACATACAGTTATTCCCGTGCCTGATGCAATCTGATACTCCATCTATGCTATTGCAGGGACACCTCCCTTCATCCTCCTACAGGCTCTTACGCAGTGGTTCAGGAGCAGCTGGTAGGTATCAGTGGTAGCTGCATTCTAAATTCACTTTATCATCTCAGTGTTAGCGCTTTATCATGCAACCCTCGTTGATAAAGATACAGCTGACATAAAGGGCTTGTATTTCAAAGGAAATGCATGAAGTCGTACAGATGATGGCAAGAATGGGTGCATGCCGGCTGCCACAGGGGAGCATTGCTTCACAAACCTCTCAGTGGAGCAGGTGAAGCCACTTTTACCAACTCTGGCTATTCTATTAAAAATACATTTTTATTTATTGTTCTTAATGTTCCAGCTGTGCGTGCCTGCACAGCAGGAGGCTGACTTGAGGAACCTGAAAATATAAGCTCTAAAGCTCAAAATAGAAGCAAAGCACTCCAGGTCCCAAATCCCTTCTCTACAAGGTGACAGGATCACTGCCTAGAAAACCGCTTCTTTTCCCACGCTTGATTATAGTTTTTCCATTATGATGAATTAATTTCTTGACAGAAAACAGTATCACCAATAGAGCTAAGCCTACTTATTCCACCTCAAAATTGCTGTATTTTCACCAGGAAAAAAAAAAATTCAAAACCAAGAATATTTTTGCCACATATTGCAATGAAAGTAAAAATACAAAATATTGCTGACACACGTTTCATTGAAAACCAAAATTTTTTTGACTCGAAATATAGCTGTAGTCCCTCAAGAGACACGCTAATTCTTTGACTCCCTTTTCCCCAAGGGAGTCTACAGAAAAAGAGTGTAGGAAAAAAAAAAAAGCCACTTGTGTCTGCACAGACTCTGTATTTTTCCCTTTCCCCACACTTCCTTGGACCACATTTACTCACAAGCCAGATAGTGGGCAAAGGACATCCTTTCTCATTCCCCAAGCACAATGAAATGATGCTCACTATGTATCACAAGGTGTCACAATGGCCACGACAGTTACACATGAAAGACCAAGAAGTCAGAGGAAATTTTCCCCATAACTCTCTTTTAACAGGGCTGTACTGTTTGCAGCCTGCACTAACAGCATCTCGTTCCCTGCAGCACCAACAGGCAGGACTCGCAGCACCTGGACCACAGCTCTCTGGACAGCAGCTATTTTGCCCAAAGAAAAGCATCTTGCAGCTTTTCAAACTCCACATATAGGTGAAAAATTACGGATACCCATTATGCTTCATGACTCACTTTGGGATTTTGGCACATCCATGAAGTCTACTCAGAAATGCCTGTCACTCTGCATCTCCTCTGCTCTGCAGACAGCTTAGTAAGGGTCTGCACTCTAATAAACAGAAGACAGCACAGTGGCAGCAGCATCCAGCCAAGCTATCAATCGTGTCTTTAAAGACAGACACGCATAGAAGGTTTCCCTCTTGATCATAATTAAAGGCTGTTTTCAGCCATAAGATAAGTGGCAATTGAAGCAAAAATTTGCTGTAGTATGCAGGTGCCTAAAAAAGTAAAATAACAGGACTTTTTAAAGCATGTTGGCACCTACCGCCCCTTAGAAATAAGCTGACAAGAAAAGCAAAAGAAAGACAAAGCAAGGCTGATCAAAATAAAGGAAAAGAAGGATTTAGGGATTTTTGTTTACCCAGTAGTCAGCTACATAAATTGCTTGTGAATAAGAGTTTAAAATATTTTAAAATGTGTTTGAGGCATATCTAGGATTGCTTATTTGCCAGGGAATAATATTTGTTGTGTTTCTCTCTGTCCTGTTCTAAATGTCCCAAAATAGACTATAAAGTTGCTAATAAAACAATATGCATCCTAAAAGAGCAGGAGCAGAAGAAAACATTCCCAGGTGAGGAAATAATAAATAAAAGACATGGATATGTTTTGAAGCTGAAAGCAATTCTTGCAAACAAATAAATCACTAAATGCATGCCAAAGAAGCAGGAAGGAGAAAACATGTGGTGTAGTAACTGCTGTATGTCCATAAGAGATTTATCTCAAGAATATCTCAAGTGCCAGTGTTATCTGTCTGCTAGGAGTAAATAGATATTTAAGTATCATGAACTGTTAGCAAGGTCTCTCCAAACAAAGAACGAAAGAGGAGAGAGAGTAAATGGAAACCTCTATGATTTTCTGTTTTTCCCAAGGTTTACCAAATTCCCTCGGGAACAGAGCTGGGAAAGAAGAAAACATGGTGCTTTCTCAAAGGAAAAATAGAAGCAGAGAAACATCTGGCCTAAACTTGAGAGACTGAGGGACAGGTTGTGACTATCATCTCATAGCTTGGTGCCCATGCCAGCCGCCCTCCATCCTGCCAGCCTGTGTGGTTTCACCTCCAGGCTCCCAGCTGCATGCCATAGCTCTTCCTCAGCTTCTCCTTTCTCCTGCACCACAATCCTGGCACACCTCATGGGATAAGCCAAAGCTGACCAGGCTTCCACAGGTCAAGGTGTAAACAAACAGGCAGCACCCGACTGCAACACGTGCTCCATCTGCCCTCAGCAGTAACAACATTGATCAGCAGCCCAGTGACTGCAGAGCTCAAACACAGCCTTGTGTCAACATGGCATTTCACTTGCCAAATCTTTTAAGGTTTGGTCACAATGGAAGAAGTTTCCCCTTAAAGACAAATGCAATGTTTTGTTACAGATTTCAGAATGTGTTAAAAAATATAAGGGATAATTCGTGACACTCACTTTTCCACCTCAGCCACCAAAATTAAAAGTCATTTCTGCTGGGCTCATGCTACAAACATCGGTTCCTTGCTCTAAGGTTAAAAGCAGCTTCAAAGGTTTTGTTCAACTCATATTTCAGCAAGGTAAAGATACTAGACTAATGGACAAATATAGACCACACTCTGCTTTCTCCTAAACTCACATAAATTAATATGGAGCATCTCCACTAGCATCTCTGCCTGTGCCTGTGTGGTGCAGAGAAGGATTTGGCTTTATGGATTTAAAGTTGCTCATGGGAACCAACATTCTAAAGCAACCTTAGGAAATCTGTGTATAAGAAATGTCCTTGGCTTCTTTCTTCCCTAGCAACACGGTAGTAAAACTCATGGAAAGTAGTCTCCAAAAAAAATAAAATAAAGAGGAAAAAACCATTAAGAGCTATCAAAGAATAGATAAACCAGCAGGAAATGAGAGGAAAAAAGAGAATACAAAGGCCTTAAGACCCTAGCAGTGCTCACTAGGCAAAGTGAGAATGGAATAAGTCCCCATTCTTTTACTTCCCATTAAAATGTGCTTGTTCCCCCCTACTGACCATCTTATTTGATTTTTTTTTCTTTGCTGAATGAGTTTCTGTGATAATCACTGAAAAAACAAGAATAAAAGTCCACTTGGTCTCCTGGGCCTTCACAGAATTATTTTAAATTCTGCAGAGCAGAGGGAAGAAAGAGGGAAGGTTTGCATTTGCTGTTTGAGTCTTAGATCTTCCTCTAGTATATGGCACCCCTGCATGATTTCAAACAAGCTCATTAGATGCTGAGCTAAAGGTAACTATAATTAAATTCAATTTTCTAACTACAGCCAAGGTGCATAGGTTTCTGGGCAGCCAGTTCCTTGTCACCTTTTCTGTGTACTTGTGGCTAAATACGCATATTAATGAACTCTTGGTTCTCCTCACCCTCCCCTTTTCCAATTTATTCATGACTATTTTGTCTTTCTGCAATGAAAAAAGAAAAAAAAAAAAAGGCAAAATTTAATTAGCTTCTCTATGAGAAGCCCTGAGTCTGCTTTGGCATCAGTGATCGAGCCTTCCACTTTGCTAGTGGACAACATACTCATGAAGAAAGGGACCTTTAATAAGACAGGGGTTTGATTACCTTCAGAAATCCTGACAACTTTCCGACAGCCATGGAATGAAAATAAGATTTCTTGCTCATGTTCCCGGCCATGTCAGTCGGAGAGGATTTTGCTCTGCCTAGAAATAAATGTTTTACCCAACTTTGGTCATACATTTCTTTACTGAAAATCTTCAGACACTCAGAGGGAGTGAGGACAGAGGGTTTGGTCTAAAACTATTGGTGCTAACAAGAATAATGACATCTCCCCTCTGCCAGGCCATCACTTCTCTAGAGCTTGCAAATTAGCTCTAATACTGGATTAGGAATCCATAATTATCAAGTCACATCCTTGCCACAGACACAACCCTGCATATACCAGCCCCTTGGGCAAACTCTCCTTTCACCAGTCCCGGGCCAGGCGAAGACCCTACACTAGGGCATAGTGAGTCAGTGTGTTCCACCACAAGCTGACCCCAGTTGATCTTGCTGGCCTACCCAGGGGCTGCCACCTAGACAGGAAGGAGATCAGGCCTCTCTTTCTTCAGCTTGTCCATCTTCCTAGGCTAGATCACCACAGGATCAGGTTGAGTCCCACCAGCTCTTTGGTACCCAACCCCATCTCCAGTGGGGCTCAGTGCAGCAAGAGTTCACCTTTCTTAACTCCTCTTCACCCCCACAAAAAGGCTGGTCACAAGGACAGCTGTGAGGACCCTCACAGTGCGACGATTCATCATTCATGCCCAGGCAAGTTAAATGGGCTGGTTCATAGCTCACACAGATACACCACCCGTTCTCTCCAAACTGCGGCACGTGTTGCTGCATCGTGTGCTCTAAAAGCACACTCCTCTTTTCAGCCCCAATCCCAAAGGTACAGGCTTGCATGAAGTATGCCTGGGTTTGGATTGCAGAGTGCTCCCCAAAATAGAAGACAAAAAGCGCATTCCAGCCTTCTCCAAATTATTTTATATTAATAAAAATTTGCATTAAAAATTAATTCGCTTAGACTGTGTTCTCACCTCGATGGTGTTTACTGACTGAAAACATGCTGGTAAATGTGTTTACTGAAGAAACATTCCCTGCACTGGCAAATTTTAGGCAAATATTTGTGGTAAGCCATTTTCAAAACTGCAAACACAAATATTTATCACAGAAAAAGGATTCTAGAAGTCCACTCACAAGACAGAAACATACCACGCAACCTCTGTCTCCAGCCAGCCGGACGGCCGCCCAGCAGCTCTGCAGACAAAGAATCCTTCAGAGGGGTACTCTGAAGGACAGGCAGACGGCTGATAAAATACCAACTTGCTTATGAACAGACCAAAATCCAAAAGAGAGGAAGGACAAAAATTTATGAAGCAAGCAACTCATGGCAGTTATTTGCTCAGAGTGCCTGTAACATTTGCTGGAAGTACAGTTAGGGCCTGACACAGCTCCACCAAGGTTGAGGTAAAATGGGGTTTATTCCCTTCTATTTCTGTGGCAAATGAGCAGTAGTGGTGCTCACTCAGATTATGTGTTTGCAGGCTATGGCCTTAGAAGGAGGGGCAGCTGGATGGTGGCCACTAGACCTCAATTAGATATGAAAATAGCATGTAGATGGAAAATCACACATAGCTGCAGAAATGCCTTTATGTCTGCATAAACCAGAGGAGAAAAAAGTAGCTTAGGAGGCAAATTTTATACTAGATGCAATCCAAGCAACTATAATATGTGTTTTGTTTGGTATTTACACAGAATTTATCTGAAAACAAAGGTGTCTTTAATTGCCAAGGGTAGCAGATGTGTTTTCTGCAAACTATTGCCAAAAAGTAAGTTAAGAAAGGACAAGTGAAGAGGTAAGTTCAGTTCCTTCAGCATGGAGAGCCTGGTGTTCAAATACTTCAAGTCAACCCACTTGCAATAAAATTTAAAGTATTTAACTTAGACAACTGACATTGAAGCTGATAATTTTTAATCTCACCAACTGCATGACACCCAAATAGTGGCATCAGAGTTCAGCCTTCCTGAAGTGTACCTTTGCCTGTCACCTATAAGTGATACATAGGAACTGCCAGAAGACCAACCCTGG
This sequence comes from Platyrinchus mystaceus, assembly GCA_035041135.1. Classification (NCBI taxonomy): domain Eukaryota; kingdom Metazoa; phylum Chordata; class Aves; order Passeriformes; family Tyrannidae; genus Platyrinchus; species Platyrinchus mystaceus. The sequence goes on from JAWWLV010000088.1 coordinate 61,215,880, forward strand.
GCCAAGCCCGAGAAGCTGCAGAAGTAGGTTTTGTTTGAGGACTTTGTTGCTTCCTCCTCCAAATAAACTGGGTGGTTTAGGCTGCTGAACAACTTGGTCCTGCAGCCCAGTCCTGCCTGACCAGCCCTCCCCACTTCTCCTCCTAGGCTCACCACGGACGAGAGGGCTTGACTCACCTTTGGCACAATATTTCCTGAGTAGTCCACAGCTCCTTTCAGTTCAGTGCCTTGATGGGAGGGCAGGAGGAAACTTATATTGCTACCAACCCAGTGCAAGAGACATGTAGTAGTCTTTAAAAAAACATAGGATTTTATTTTTTTTAGTTCTCAGGCTTTCCATCTTTCATGACCTAAAATTTCATTTTCCAAGGACTTCCTTGAAGGCGTTTTAAACAGAACTACTCATAAAAAGCCCAAATGGCCAACAAAAGATCAATAGTGTTTTTCCCAACGAGACCTGTGAAAAATTGTATTTTTAACATGCACTTTTAACCTTTCTCAGACTCCCTATCTCAGTGACTACCACATAGCATATGGTTCTAGCTGCCAGAAGAATTAAACATGTATCTACGAAGATAATGAAGCAGTAAAACCTGTAATAGAGATTAAACTCTCTGGAAACCTGTGAGTAAGTGGAAAAGGTTTAGAACAATGCTTCACTGCAAATTGGAAAAGAAACAGAAGATAATTTTGTTTTAAAGCAGATGAGAACATGAAGAGACTGAAATTGTAGAAAAATTTCTTATGAACATAAAGCAGAGGAGTTGATCATCAAATACTGAGAGGGTTAACCTATCCTTGTCAAGGGAGCAGAGGGTCATCAGTAACAGCAGCAAAACCTCCAGCCAGAGCCTGCTGGAGGAACAAACTCTTGAGGCCACAGAAAGAGTCTGCCAAGCAAAGAAAATTGCCCAGTCTGGACCAGAGCTCGCACTCTTCCAGCAATTTAAAAAGCTCAGTGCACCTAATGGAGAGCAGAAATACAGAGTTCAGAGCTCCCCTCTTCTTTTTTCCTCCATCTCAGTCAGTGCAGGGGGCTGGGCAGTTCTTGCCATTTCATGAGCACACCACCATAAGTAGCCAGATGGGGAGAAAGGTTTGCATCCACAGTGTGGTTTCAGGAGGCAAGCACGAGTCACCAGTCACAGTATCTCCACAAACGTCACATTTGCTCAAAATTTTTGTGGGAGGGAGGCAGAGTCTGGCCCCTGCCTATTGCCCCTGCTGCAGTCTCATGTGGGAGAGAGCAATCTGAACTCCAGCATGACTTGAAGTGGCATGCTTCAGAAAGGATGCTATATCATCTGCTGGGGCACCCTCTGAGCCCTCATGGCAGAGAGCATCTCTGAGTCTCTATGGATGATGCTCGGCTGAGAATTGCCCTTGTCCTGTTGGCCCTGGGGAAGGAGATGCACACAAGCACATCTTGAGAAGATTTTACAGGAACGTGTGCACCAGTTGTGCTGCATGAAAATTCTTGTGTCAGAGCACTGGAGAGGTTTCTTATTGCTAATTTTGCCAAGACTGAGAAGGAAAAGCCACAGCACCTGAATGATGCAAGAGCCACACAAATTTCCCTACTGCAACATCCTAAAAGCTGTATTTTAGCCCCTGATAAAGGCTCACAGCACTGTAAAGCCTTCCATATATTAATAAGCTTAATTATTTGTGAGTCTCTGGAGCCTAATCATTAACATTCCATAATTAATGCAAATGTCAGTCACTGTGGTTGCACCTACATTACCTGCCACAGAGTCTGGGGGACCTGGGGGATCGTGGTGTACTCTACTCTCACTGGGCCTGGGTTTCCCTTGTAGAGATTAGTGAGCACTAGAGTTTCATCCTAAGAAAACATGTCCTCAGGCTCAGAAACCCAGAAGGCCTGCTGCATTCAGAAATATGCTATATTCATATGCATGAGTAATATGCAGAAAACCTTACCAACTGCCCTACAAGCCCACACAGAAAGGTGGACTCTCAAAAATGCCTTCTGTTGGAGACCAGCAAAGAGAATTAAAAATATGTTTTCTTTATTGCTCTACAAGGGATAAATGCTATTGAAAAAGGAGTAGCCAATAACAGTAGTAGCAATAGAAAATACTTTCGGGGGTTAAACTGCAAAGCAATATTTACAGGAAACTGCACATTGATTCTGACTCTGGAAACCTCAGAGACTTTTCTTTGGTGTGAGTCCAAGCTTCCACCTCCACCTCACCAAAGCTAATGGTAATGGACAGCACCAGCTATTCAAGAAGCTCTTGTTTCCAGAGAAAGAAAAATGATAGGAGAAACATTTATATCAGCACAATCATTCCTTTGGCTCTTTTACCCTCCTTCTCCCAGTCCAGGCTGTAAAATAAATCACTCTAGCTAGGAAGTTACTCATACAAATTCCTTACCTATACAGTACTGCTGACTGTTTGATGATGCTGTCACCATCCCAATGCCAAAATGGGGATTTTTTTCAGAAAAAAATGCAGGTATTTTTTCTGATGACATACCATTTAACAAAAGACAACAAACCTCCAACTTCAGATACAGCGGAAAACCATCATCCTGTGACCAAGGACCACAGAATGCCTGAGGTAGGAAAATACTATCTATTCTTGTAATGGATTTTATGAACAAATCAAATGAGGTGAGATGTTTCTGAAAATTTGATCATTCATCACCAAGGCCTTTTCCCATCTTGTACTCATCAGTTCTACTACCTGCCGCTGCTGGAAATATGTCCTGTACATAGAAAAAGATATAACACTCACACACACACTTACTCATGTGCACAGATTCCAAGCAACTTCCTGGCCTTCTTTGGAGAGCAGCAGATTTATAAAGATGCTAGGAACATTTAATCTGTCATTTTTATTTGCTTTTCTTTTAATAAAAAACTACTGCAGCTATGGAATGTAAACTTTTGCCTACTTCTTAAATGTCGGACTTAACTGTTCTCCCTCTTCTTCTTTCCTCCATCTCTGAAATAACCTTCATAAAGCTGTAAAGGATATGCATCGTATTTCTTATGCTTGATTTTTGTCTGTCAGAATGGCAATAATTTTAGAGTTACAGAGATATAAAAAAAACCTGTCTTGACTAAGCTGATAATTTAGATACCTTCAAGCATTTTCTGAGGCTTTGGGAAAGAAGATGCTGTGGTAGCAAAAAAAAAAAAAAGTGGTTTTAATCCTGGCAAAGTTTTACATGTGTGTATACATGTTTGTATGTGTGTTTCAATGTCATGAAATACCAGAAAGAAGTTTTGGGGCTTGTGGGAATAAATTTTCAACATTTTTGCTCATGTAAGGGAGGGCGGCCAAAAACAGTCTATTCACAGAAGCTTGGCAGCAATCCCTCATGGAGACAAATAAGTTCATTACAAGATAGTGCTGTTTCATTTCCACTGTGCAGCAATGTAGGATTTCACACCCTGTTCACATTGCTGAAGACTGAATGAAATTTGTCAGTGCTCAAAAAGATCATTAAAAAAAAAGAGCAAAACCCAATCCCTGCTTCATAAGCACTCAAGGTTATCAACTGCTGGTACAGGGAGGTACTGTGGTGGGTTCAAAGAATGAAGGATATGTCTCTCGAGGCTGTACCATTACAGGCTGGTTTGTCTCTTGATCCAGCAATGCGGTCAGTCCTGGAGTCACTCCACAACTTGCCCTTGGGAACTTTCCCTCAGTTTTTAAGACTGAAGGCATATGGTTTTCTGCTATTTGTGGCTCTTGGGAAAAAAAAAAATGCAGAATTTCTCTTATTTACTTTTCACTACCCTGGTGGCCAGTGATCAAATGTGGCAGTTGATAGAAATGGTATTTGGCTATCTACAATCCATCTTTTTCAAGCTGAATGGAAGCAATGTTGCAATGATAAATAATTTCAAAATAACTTACTTAAAGTATTGTGAGACTCCAGATCCAAAATCATTGCCTCAAAAATAAAACCAGTGAGAATATTTTTCCCTTCTTTTGCCTCAACATGCTCTTTCTCCTCTTGCTCTGGAAAATGCTTTTGCTACATCTCTTTCTTCCTTTCCTCCCACGAGCTGTTTTATCTCCCTGGTGCACACGAACTCCTTCTCAATATCATCTTATAAATTTTCTCTCTCTGCCTCACAACAGTCTTAAAAGATACTCTCTCAGACATCAGTCTCCCTGGCCAGACCCTCTTCAGCTGTCCTGCCTCTCCAGAGACTCTCTGAACTTTCTGATGATTACAGGATCTGTTGAAATTCATGGCATCTTTCTGACCCCCCCAGGAAACACTTCCAGCTTCTGAGGTTGTAAAAGAGCTGAGCTGCAAAATTTGGGAGGGAGAGCATCCCAGAGGGACACCAAGGTAGATATATTCCACATCATTCCTCATATTTAATAAAATTGTCTTTGCTAGATGTCTCACTAAGTCTTTACTGTCTTTCCAACTTTAATTATTATCATTGTGACACACAAAGATCTAAACTGAGAAAGTATTAAGGTTGGACTCCAAAACTGGTCAAACATTTGCAGTCATGGCACTATAAGATAACACAAATGTGAAAATTGTTTCAATTAATGAAGTGGACTGAAAAAAAAAAAATCAAACCCCTGGGGTGACCATTATGATTCCCTTTAAAATCTCAAAGATATTAATGGCAGTGGTCAGCTTGTTTCTAATGCATTGGGAAATGATAAAAATAATATATATGTCTTATTGAATTAGGATAGTTTTAAGAAAATGGGCCATATAACTTTCCTGGTAAGTGATTTGGCTGTGAAAATACTTCTCTCACTGCCCTCATATTGTAACATTTTCCGGTAGGCTGGTCTGTTCAGGCAGAATTAAAGTAAGAATTTTTTTCCTTTTAAGTGTAATTCTGAAGTGGTTCCACAAACACACTCAAATATTACCAGAGCAAATGAGAGGCAATTTCCAAAGTGCATGCATTATTTCCTTCTAGTATTGGTACAAGATGGAGACACGGGTTTGAAAAGGCACATTGCATCCCCCCTGTGCCATGTTGAGGCAAAGACCTGACATCACACTTCCACATTGTATTCAGAGCTTAGACCAAAAGGGATTTATCTTCTTTTGTCTGTTAGTTTTTGGCTTCATCTGGGTCAGATAGTCTGGAAATGGCCATACAGGTTGTAAGGTTGCTTAGAATGTGCTGAAGCTGATGGAGCTTGGGTAATTCACTAGTATCACTGTGTACTGTTCAAGAGACGAATTAATATTCTGGGAACTAAAGGGAATCTTTTTAAGACTGCCTTTTTCTAACTGAAATCATGCTGACTGTTGGATTGAGCTTGCAGAATCACTGCTTTCATGGCATATTTCCCTACAATAGCAGCTACTGCTTTAGAGGAATTTGTTGGCAAGAGAGGTTACATCAATACTAGTAAAAGAAGGATGACTAGGATCATCCTGGTGCAGTAAGACGCAGGCAGAGAACAGCCTATGTCCATGCAATTGAACCTTTTCAAAATGCATCCAGGCTGCCTGTTTGTCGTGGGTTTGCCGACCAGCCCCCATGGGGCTGAAAATAGTTTTTCCAGGTGAATTTCCAGAGCAAAGCCAATCAAAAGTTTTAGTAACGCCTCTGACAATTACATATTTAAGAAAACAGAAGAGAACCTGTGTGTTGCAGAAGAAATTAGGAGCCACGTAGAGGGAGGCAGCAGGCCCCAGGTGGGCCAAGCCCCTCTCCTTCCCCCTGCCCTGGGCTAGGGGGCAGGTGTGGCACTGAAGTCCCCCTGGCCGAGACACGTAACAGAGTGGAAGAAAAAACCCTAGAGAAAAACTGCCTGGATGAGATGTGCTGCAGAAGGAATTCCAGGCAGAGAGATAGTGCAGCTTCCAAGGTCAAAGCTGACAGCCAGAGGAGAGAGAAGAGAAGCCCAAACGGGGGGGGCTCCTTCTCTCTCCCCTCTTTCTCTCTCCCTTCAGCAGGGAAGAGACTGAAAACTAAAAACCCCTGCCACCTAAGATGAAACAGAGTCCTGCTGGAGACCTGTGGCCCATGGAGAGAGAGACCTACGCTGGAGCAAGTCGGCCTGGGTAGGATTTGTGATCCCAGTGAGGGATCCATGCTGGTGCAACTGAATTTGTGACCCTAAGGGACAGCAGAGAATGGAAGAACTGTTGCCCTAAGGTGAACTCAAGTCCATCAAAGACTGTCTCTCGTGAGGAGGGACCCCACAAGAAACAGGGGTGGACTCAAAAGCCATTATCCCCTGTA
>JAWWLV010000088.1:61226954-61238110 GCA_035041135.1 Platyrinchus mystaceus
AAAACATTCCATCTCACCAAAAACATCTTTCACAATCTTAACTGGTTGAAGCATGACCAACCAGCAAAGCAGGCTTAAGGCAATCCTAAACTAGTACATTCCTTCTTCATATCATATCTAAACTTTCAACAAAGATGCTCTACCATTTTTTTCCCCTCTTTCAGTAGCAATGGTGTTATATAACTAACAGAACACGTTTGAAGAATACCATGCATTGCTTATACACTATATATATTGATATTGTATATACTTATACATTGCTTATACCAGTATCTCACAAATTTAAGGAAATAAATCTTACCTCATATATTTACAGAGCTGTTTGCAAGGAGTCTAATTAACCAAAAGTTCTCCCCAAATGTGAAAATTAAGAAATCACAGGGAAATTGAGAAGTGGTACAGGAGTGGAATTGTCTCAGGAAGTTAATCAAAATGTGCATAACCAATTATTTGACAGATATTACTTCTTCTAATTATAGACAGATATTACAGCTGACAGAGAAGGTAAGGTGGCTTTTTACATAACAGTAGAGCACAGGACATCTGTCACCAAAATCTATTCCACAGCTAGTTCTCTTAGTATCTCAATTAAAACAGTCTCTGATCAAAGTCATAGATAAATAACTCTTTACATTTCCTGTTCTCTGGCTTTGTAAGCAAATTACGTCCACAAGCTACTAAGTCTGGAAAATACTGCCCTGTGTGCTTGACAACCTGTCAAGATGCATGGAGAAATCCAGCTGAGATTGTTATTTTGACCCATGCCCAGCTTGTGCTTGCAATATGCTTTTGTGCTCATGTTATCCCATGCTATTTGAAAATACAGAACAACTTTGTTGAGTTTCTAACATCCATTATTTCATCATTCTATGTGCTGTTAATCTTCAGTGAAGACGACTTTGTTTTGTTTCAGAGTCACCAAACTAAACTCCAGTCCACTGGGGTTAATTCGTCACCAGCAATGCTGGCAGGATTTTTATGCTGCTCCAAACACTGCCAATATACAGTTCAAACACACACATATCTATGTTCACACATGCCCACACGCACTTTAAGGTGTGTGTATATAAATGTATGGGTACACACACAGAAACAACTCAAACACAGTTTCATCATCTTTTTTCTTTAAAAATAGTTTCAGCCATTGGCATTGCAAAATCTGCTTGGCCTATAACCAGGAGCCTGCACCTGCACAGATCCCAGTTGCAGAACTCCTCCTGTAATTGTTAAGCAATTTCCCTGTTAAACACCACTGGCAAGAGCCTGGGAGATATTATGCTCAAAAAAAAAATGCATTTGTTTGGCTCATATGTTACTAAGACACTGCACTATTCTTCAGACCATCTAGAAAGCTGCTGTTGACATACTGGCAAAAGGTTTTGCTTTCCCCTTCAAGTGAATTAAATGTTCCTTTACATGCAAGGAGCACAGCCCAGAGGTACCAAATCCTTCCTAAACCGATGTTCCTATCCTAGACGTTCTTCCTATATTTGGAGACGCAGGAAGGAGCAGGGCTCATCGTTCCCTGCTCCCACTCCTACTCTTCTATAGAGGAGCTGGCTGTAGAAAAGGAGATGAGGAACAGTCCAGGCTTTTTCCCTTGTAGAGAGCAATTACCTTCTATTTCTCCTCATTTCACTGTTTTGCCAGACTTTTTAGTTAGTCTTTCACTAATGTTAGTATATCCATCCCGGTCAATGCAGCTGCCATGGGCAACAGCAATGAAAATGCACTGTTTGATATTGTAGCCCAGGCTACAATACGTGACAGCAATTAGACTAAAAATGACTCACAGACTCTTGGTCCATAGTGTGAAAAACCACATTGATCTGTCTTCACTGCTACTACCCTGCTAACACATGCTAATTATTGCTGGGGTGCAGAAAAATGTATCAAAAACCACTGGCCAAGACATGATCGGCATAAGCACTGGGACAGTACCGCAAATCAGGGCTCTCAGGGAGGCCAGGGAAATGCTGGCAGAAGAGCTATAGAGGTGAGAGCTGAGAAACATTTTCCATTCATTTGATTCCCCCAGCTTCCAAAAAAGCAGAGCTACTTATTTAGAAAAATGTACACAAAAGTTGCACCAAAGATATTTGACTCGATTACTAGTTATCCACATAATGTCCAAGGCACTAAATTTTGGCTGCCTTCTCAGCTCAAAAATGATCAATAAAAATTAGTCATGTTCTCCATTTCCTTGAGTTTCTCTTTCTTGATTTCTCCTCTTTGGTCCTGGGTAGAACAGAGAAAGAACTGAAATAAGCAAGTCACAGATCTTTGTCGAAATATTTTTTTCAAAGTTTTCTGGTGACAAGTGAAAAATCCCTTCTTGTAAAATAGTGACCTAACTCTATGTGTCTAGAATTACACTTGCTAACCTGAAACATTTGTCCTCTGTAGTCAGTGGGGGGCAACAGGTTGAGAGATCCACCCTCTAGAGGTGCCAGACTCGGATAACCTACCTTGGGCAAGATAAAAGAAACTTAGGAGATGCCTCTCTCTCCCAAAGTTAGCTGTAGGAGGATCCTGGAAAGATTCAGTTCATGTACATTTATAAGGGTAGTAATACATGAATGACTGACAGTGAAAGAGCTGAAGCCAGGTGGGAGGGATCCTGCCTTTAATATCTTGCGGCCAGCATAAAGAACACACAGAAAACTTGGATTGCTGATTGCTGTAGAAACCATAGTATCATTTCTGTGGTTTTTACCTCAATTTTTATTTCTCCTGTAAGTTTGGGATAACTAAAATTCTAGACTACCCATCCTTTACTTCGTGAATTTTTTTAATAGAACAAATTTCAGGCCATTCTTTGTCTTTCTTTACAATTTCTCCCCACATACACACCAGATGAAAAGCTTTCTAGCCATGCCATTAATCTGCAGGTGCTTTAGTGAGGAGATGATGTGCAGGTTTAACAAACTACTGAAGATCAGTGCTTGAAAAATGAGGACCATTATTATTCCATGGCTTGCAGATTATGAACTGATAGCTGTAGTCTCCATCCTTTGCTTGTGCTTCATAACTTGGAAATCTCTGCACATTCAGAAGAGCATTCAGTTAAAAAGGAAATGGATTTCTCTGTCTAATTAGACTAAGTGCTCTCTCCTAGCCTTTGTCCTTGTCTTTCTGGGATCTCATTTACGGTGCTATTTAAAAGGAGCCACATCTGTTACAATGAGCTGTCTGTCAACTAAACATCCCATATCAGACACAATTTTCTCTCACCTTTTACTTATACTTTTCAATAACAAGATGATAGATGCAGATTTTAGTCAGCAGTTTTTTAAAATTGCTGAAAGGAAAGTTTGCCCTCCTCCTTATTCTCTTACAGCTTGCAATATGGTCTTGATTTAGAGACACCGTGAACACAGAATAGAAAACCTGGATTAGTCTGGCCTCTAAGTTTGCTTTTCTTTAGACCAATAAAATGAAAATCATGTAGGTCTTTGCATGTTTTAATTAGAAATAGTGTTAATCGCTCAGTAGCAATAGACATTTGCCTCACTGTAAATTTTACATTCACCCCTAGCAGCTGCAGCTGGTGTTGATTTAGTGTTACCCTGATAACCCTGCTGGGTGGTTTTTTAGTTGATTTACATTCCCTGTGAAGGGTAGAGGTAACATTTCCTAGAGTGTGAAAACAAAGTGACCTTACAGCTAAACTTTCCTTCCTACAAGCAGCAAAGCCGTGTTTTTTACCATCTGACCTTTAAAAGCGAAATTCCAAGGGTCATCCTGAGCAACTCTGCTGCAATGAGTTTTGTTTTGAACTACCAGACACAAACATTCAGGGTCAGCTTTGAATGTTTGTTCGCTACTTTGATTTTCTCCATCGGTGTTTTCTGCACATGCATCCAGGAAAGCCAACTCAGCCCAGGGGAAGGAGGCACCCCCTGCACAGCCCCCTGGTAACATGTCTGGATGTGCTATGGGTGCACAGATACATAGCACCATGCTAAAGGCTGCTGTGGCACCTCCAAGCCACTCAACCATGTTTTCCATGGGCAGAGAAGTTAACTTGGGTCCTTCAGCCTCACCAGGGCTTGGCCTGGGGCAACATCCATGGTGCTCAGGCAGGGACTGCCACAAGGACTTTGCTGCAGTTTTGAGGATGTGTATTCTCCACAGTGTTGCTTTTATAAGACAGCTCTTTCTCATGGCTCTTTTGTGCATTTAAGCTATGAATTCTTGGTATTTGTTGTGCCTGGTTCGTCAGTGATCTGGTTTCACTAGGCCTTCAGAGGCTCAGTCATGACACAAATGATTAATACTAACAATAAAAACCTTCTTCTGAAGTACCTGAGTCTCCTTTGCAGTGGATAGCTGGTCAATACTTCACTCTGCAAATTTAACATCCTCCAGGGGAAAGAACAATTTACTTTTTTTAAACCTATTTTCTATCAGTATGTCATCAGCTACTTACTGCTATCTTGTGTAAAAATTCTTGCAAACCTGAAGCCTAAGTTCTAGTCTAACATTTCAGTCTCAGTTGAAATGCAGACATTGCCCTTCCTGCAAAAGTTGTATATTGAAAGCCAGACTTAGCATTCCATATGAAAACCGTGACAAGAGTTAGCAGAAACACGGCTCAGCCTTTACAAAGACCAAGATGTGCCTCTGCCTGAGTAAAACAGCTGTGACAAAAGGTGGGACCAATACGCAGGGTTGCTAACTGCCTCTCTATGTTGTTTTCCACCATTTCCATTTTAGACAACAAAACTCCATTGGGACCAACTGCTTTTTAACATCTACTGATTTGAAAGGTTTAGCCTTTTTGATTTCAGTAGGATTTAAATTACATTTGGACACACCATCCTGGCATACCCCTTAATACTTCTAGCTCTAGTTTACACAGCAAGGCGGGCATGATAGATGCAGCCCTTATCTGATCTGAGCCAGCCACAAAGCAGGCACTCTTTGACTCATTTTATCTTACAATACAGATACCTTCTCTTGGATTGTATTTTGTCTTTGCCAAGTTTAGTGTGAAGCACAGCGTACAGCCAGAGGGAACAAAATCTATGTTTTTAAAACATATTCCTTAATGAGCCTGCCCCAAATTAAAACAGCCTCTGTTATAACTTCAAAAACCTTCCCACTTCTCGAAGATACACTGCATATATCTCAGAAGCAAAGTTCATGCCAAAGGGCTTTTTTATAACTCTTTTTTGTTAGCTGCCAAATGCTGCGTTAACTCACTAGCTGAAATGCTGACTCATCAGACCCTACTCGTCAGAAATGCCTGTGTGCTCTCAAATAGAGATTGTTTTCTTTTCTGAGAGTTTAGATGCCTCTTCTGTGACAAGTTTCAAGCTTTATGGCCTCAAGAGATATTTCATCCTTATTTGGTTCTGGATTGCCACCAAAGATTTAGACTTATTGGCTACCCTTTTAAACCTTCTTATGGCTGGAGTGGCATGATATTATTACTACTACTGTTATTGTTATTATTATAATAATATTTTATTATTTTATTATTATATTTTTATTGTTGAATTAAATTATTTGCTCCATTTTTTTACAAAATATCCTCATTTGAAAGCTGGATCACAAGTGTTTCTATCTGCCCATCTTATAGGGGATACTTTTTTCCAAATGAACCCTACCTCAGCAGGCACACATTCTTTAATTGAAACTGATTTACGGTCCTATCAGCTCCCTTAATTTTTTAATTTCACTGAAATCATAGGATTTCAGCAGGAAGTTGGAAGTTGAAACAAAATCAGCTCTAGAGCAGAAATAGTGACAGAAGGGCACAGGGATGCAGAAACTGGAGGAAACAGTATTGTTTGGGTAGTTCAGGGCAAAATTAATTTCTGGGAAGAGACAGATGATGGACCCTAAATTGTGTCTAGTGGGGGGCAAAATCACCTTGACCATAAATGTAAGAGAGCGGACAGTACTAACTTTCTCACACATATTTAGTAAATGCAGTTTAGAAAGAAAATTACCTTTTTCAACCTCAAAAATGCTATAAAATTTACAACACAATTTACGAATCTTAGAGTCTGAGTCTAACAGAATCTTTCTGGGTTACCACTCTTGTCAATTAATCCAGAACAAACCGTTTAGATTAAATTCACTGCTAGACAGACAGCATGTAGGGCACAGAATATAACAAATTTCTTAACATGACAAAAAAATCCCATTTGATTCACACAAACCTGGTGATGAAGAGATTCCAGCAAAATTTCACTTTTACAATCAAAGATGCATGGCTTTGACCTGGATCTGTTTAAATCCAGCTCCTGTTGCTATTTACCATGTTATCAAGTGATAATTGTTTTTAAAACATTGTAATTCCCCTTACACTGGTATTTTATGGGCTGAAGTCCTACGATCCCTCATGCAGCTGTCAAAACCTCCAACTTTCCCAGGACAACTGTTTCAGTTTATTTAAGCACTGCCAGTGCCAAAATCTAGGGCATTCTGGAAATCTGATGGTAGCATAAAATAAACTGAAGCTGAGTGTCAGAAAAAATGGAACAGGGAATATATTGCTCACTGACTGAGTTAATAAGAAAATAAATTATATAATGAAAAACCTTCTTTGAAAAGAGGGAGCCATCACCAGATTTTCTAGTTTTACTGCAAAACTCAATACTGGAAGACTGCAAAAAAGTAGGCACTTCACCCCAGGACTGAGGGTTGGCTTCGCACCACTGTGCAAACACAGCTTTTGCCATAGAACAGGCATGTTCTTTTACAGCTTAATAAACATGGCAGTCATCCAGTCACATCCCATGGATGCCAAACCTTTGCTTTCCCCAGTCAGCCTCACTGTCAAAGACTTTTTCTCTGTGGACACCCCACCTTGAACTGCATCCAGTTCTGGGGTCCTCAGCACAGGAAGGATATTGACCTGTTGAAGCAAGTCCAGAGAAGTGATACCAAGGTGATCAGAGGGAAGGAACACCTCCCACATGAGAAAAGGCTGAGAGAATTGGTATTTTTCAGCCTGGAGAAGAGAAGGCTTCAGGACGACCTAATTGCACCCTTTCAGTACCTTGTAGGGAGCCTACAAGGAAGATGGAGAGGGACTATTTACAGGAGCATGTAGTGACAGGTCAAGGTGAAATGACTTCAAACTGAAAGAGAGTAGGTTTATATAAGATATTAGGAAGAAATACTTTACTGTGAGGGTGGTGAGGCACTGAAACAGCTTGCTCAGAGTAGTTGTGGATGCCCCATCCCTGGAAGTGTTCAAGGACAGCTGTTTAAAGCCAGCTCTGAGCAACCTCGTCTAGTGAAAGGTGTCTCTGCCCCTGGCAAGGGGTATGGGACTAGAAGATCTATAAGATCCCTTCTGATCCAGGCCATTTTATGACTCTGTGACTTCAGGTGATTTCCACAGGGCCATTTGCAAGGATGGGAGAGCTACCAAAATCCGTCCCTGAAGGATCCAGGCAAGACAAGCAAAAAATGGGTAGTTCTGGGAAAGATAAGAAAAGTAAGACAAAGGTAATAAAAAAGTTTACAGAAGCCTCTTGCTTTTTCCCATTGTATGTTTGCATGAGACTTGGTTGAGGAGAGCCTGGTCCACCCCAGTGGGAGAGGGGCACTTTGGAAGTCAGGGCTGGAAGGCAGTGATGGGATCAGCCAAGAGCCCATGTATCGTAAGGCTTTCCAAATGCATCTTTCTCTGTAGGTTTGCTGGCCTGCTGGCCTGCATAGCTTCTCTGATACAAGATGTAATATCCAAAGAGAACATGCTGATCAGTCTTAAGGTAAATGCAGGGTTACAGTTTTAGTTTTCAAAGTTTCCTTTCAATTTATTATAAAAAAACCTAAATTGATGCCACCAAATTTAATGACAAGGCTACCCTGCTGAGTTTGGAGCCCAGAAAGCTATTGTCTCCCTGGTCTATGTATCCTAGACTGTGCTAATGTTTCCTATAATGCGGCTAATAACCAACCATCAGCAATAAATGCCTTGTCATCTCATTGTTGCACACAGCAATAGCTGGAGCAGTGATACTGACAAATGAACCTGTGTAATCACTTTAGATTTCTTTGTTACATTTCACAGTGTGAAGACTGCTTCTGCTCAGCACGTCACAGAAAAACAAACAAGAGCTATAGCTGTCTCTTCCATCAATCTCAGCTTATTTTTGTCAGTCCTCTGCCTGTACAGACACAACCCCACCACCACTTGACAGCGAATGGGAGAGCTGAGGGTTTGCAGAAGGGAAGATGGATGGTGGTCAGAGTGAGACAGATGGACCTCTACGCTCTCCCTTCTCCTCTGGAAACAATTTTTGCCTTGAGAGGCCAGCAGACAGGGGGAAAGTGAACTTTATTTGTACTTTCCAAGGCTGCTTCATATGGAAAAAGAGAAAAGTGGGAAGGGGGGGACACTCATTAAAATCCAGTCGAGTCTGCCATTTTCCCTCTTACCTTTTCAATCTTTTTATAGTTTCAAATCATTAACTATCAGCATGAAGCTCAAAGGTAGCGCTAGCTGTCTATGAAACAGTGACACATTTGACAATAATGCTTTTGAAGAGCTTGTCACATCCTCTTCCCAAATCAGTCTCATTAATGCTCAGACTGTCTTCTCTTTTCTCCCTGCTTCTTTTCTCCTGATTTCTCTCTAATTAGCTTGTTTTTTTATGCTCCCTCGTTCCACAGTTTGAGCTTAAAAAAAAAAAAAGAAAAAAGAAAAAAAGAAAGGAGGTGGATGTCATTTTCATGAACCCCAAGGCCAAGTTAATCAGTAGAATTAATGACTCTATTACCCATTAGACTTGGGGCTATGGCGCTTATATGGCAGCACCCAGTGTTCTCCAATCCCATACTTCTTCACTTCGCTCTCACAAATGTAAACTTTTACTGCCTCCTGCAAGTACACTTCCTGATCCAGCCAGCCCACCATACTCCCCCTTAGTCGTAGCAGCTGCTGTGACCCCGGAGGGCAGCCTGGGCACACCACTGCTGCCCTCCATTATCTTTGTAACAGAGAAGGTAACAAAACTTACCATCTGAAACAAAGGAGATGAGTGAAAGTGAGGGGTTATTACTTTTTCTACTCTCTTTCCCACATTTATCTCCCTAGCGCTGTGCCTGAGATGTGTCAGTCCCACTCCACGCAGGTCCTTTGGGCCCCTGATTTGGAAAAGTGACTGGCAGATCTCAGTACTTCAAATCCAGCAAGAGGCACAAGGCTCTGCAAAACAAGGTGCCTGCAGGACTTATCTCCTCCATCTTCACAACCCACCCATTGAATGGCCAAAATATCACTAGCCCTTTTGTGGAACAAAAATGGGAGCAGAAAGACAGGCTTCAATTGCAGGAGCAACCAAAGGGAAAGAGCCATTGAACCCAGGTGTGAGCTCACAATGCCTGTGTCACTGGAGGACATGAGGATGGTTGGCAGTGAAGGGCTTGCACAGGCTGGGAGTACCTCTGAACAGGTAGTAGGTTCCCCAAATGTCATTTGCAGGGGTATATTTTGGGAATCCTACCACAGTACAGAGGGTCTGAGCTGCTCTTCTCCTGCTGTCCTGAAGTGGGTCAGCGCTGGTTCCTCCATCACTGAGAACAGCAGAGCAGAAGCACCCAAGAACCCTCAGCATGGGCAGCAATGTTGCATTTCAACCTGCTCCTCTGTGACCCCAGTGAGTGCAGCACCACTGTGCAGATGAGGCCAGGTCCCATACTGGGTCATCAGGGCAGTTTGCTTTCAGTTTATTCCTCAGTTTTGGGAACTCTTTCCCCAGGGACAAAGTACTGATATTGCTTGATTCACTGGAAAGAGAACACGCTCAGGCCCTGAGCTGATGGAGAGTTGCCCTTTTTGTGTCACTGAGTTTTGCATGGAAGTTTTGGGTAATTTTTTCCTCTATTGTTCCAATTGCCTGATTCACAGTTTTAACAAAATTGCATTGCTACATAGGCAAAATACAGACAGCCCCATTCCCCCATATTCAGCTACCTCTGTTCAGGAAACAGTGAGTAAAAAAAAAAGGGTATGATAAGAAAGAGCTTTGCTTCACTTGAAGAAAGAGAGGGGCTTAAATTTGCTTTCTGAGAGGATAGCCTTATTTTCACACTTGTAACCAAAAAAAAAAAAAAAGCATGATCCCTAGGAATGATTTGCACACCTGTTCTGGTCTGTAGCCATAGAGCCTTAAAAAATCAGTGGCATCTCTACCTTGATCTCACTAGGAGCGAACTGATTTCTGGGAGGCGTCTTGTGTTGAAGTGGCGCAGCAGGGAGTCATCCACTGGACTCAAACCTCCTAGAAGGCACAGCAGACATTACAAAAATGTCTGTGCACTTCTGAAAACACCTCCACCCTTTTAGCCTGGGTGATCCCTATACTGTAAAGGAAACAGAAAATTGATCTTTCCCTCATGCCATTTGCACATTGAAGCCATTCTGCCAATAAAAACGCAGCCTCTGCACAGAGGTAAAGAGCCTCTCCCAACAGGAAAGTGCAGGATAACAAACCCAAGCCGTATGAGGTACAAGCTGCACAGCAACTAGTGGGATATTTTTAACTACCAGAAACAGAAATAAAAGGCAAAAAAGCAAGTACTACATGTCAATGCATCTGAGAGCATCTAGAAAAGACAGATACCTTTTCATATATGTACCCGCATTAACTCCCTACACAGCTTTTTAAGTCTCACACGCACAAATCTTGATGCAGCACAGATGCAAACAAGGGTCAGACAAGACTGAACACTCCCTTCTCCTACTTTGCAGAGCACAACATTTAAATGAAGGGGACAAAAAGAGGAAGAAGCATCAAAGTGGCCATGTGTGGCTCCCTGCTCCACCAGGGGAGGAAGAAGTCTGGGAAGCACAACCTCTTCCAACTCTGCTGCCTACCATGGACAAGTTAAGTCTCTTGCTAGAGTTTTTATGCAATAGCTTCATTGTGGTGAAGCCTGTTTCCAGCTCTGTCCCTGACCATTCTTCTCTCTGGGTACTCAGCCATGCTGAGCTCACCCCTGCACCACATCCTCTTCCTCTTAGGTATGAAGGTTCATGCTGCACAGTGCAGCCAGCACATGCTAAAGAAGCTACTTGCACAAGTGCTGTGCAAATGCCACACTGAGGCCCAGCATGCCAGTTCCTTTCTCTCAGTTGCAGCCAGGTGGGGACTGGTCTTGTCTCCCCAGTGCAAATGATAGGATGA
>JAWWLV010000088.1:61246677-61313193 GCA_035041135.1 Platyrinchus mystaceus
CTGCCTAACTCTGCCATATGCAGAGTCTGGGGACAGAGCTACTGTCTTAGCATACATTGTGGGTTTTAAACAACAAATATGTTGTAAGGGCCGCCTGACCTTCCAGCCCTATTGTTTTTACCAGGGTCTGGATTCATGCAGGCATTTTAAATACCACAAAGTATTACTACCATTTATGTGGCTTTGGTTCAAGCCACCCCTTGTTTTGACAAAAAAAGGAAGCTCTGTTTTTTGGGGGCAACACAACATGAAGGCATTCAATGCATCTGCCAGGCTGCCATCATGCAGTTTTTCAGTGTAAAGGGTCAACAAAACCACTGCACCAAACATGAACTTTTTCATAGCCATATTTATTGTGCAAATGAAAAACTGTTTTACACAGCATGCCTGACCAAGAGTTTGGCACCACTGCAAGAACTAGTCTATACAGCAAACTGGATTTTATCACAGGCTGAAAGACTCTTAAAGTCCTTGAATACAAAGAGCTCCATTTAGAATGAAATTGCAGTGTGTAAATATAATCCACAATCAAGGCTCTCAGAGTCACAAAATAGCATGACTATATCTCTGATTACTAATTTAATCAGGCACCACAAGCATTTAGGTGAAGAACCCCAACCAGACAAAGGGAGCTCCTTACAGCTGTTTTTAGCAGGCTGGATTTTGCAATAGGCATGTGAGCACAGATCCCAGTTTGTAAACGATCCCATGTCTGAGGGGCAACATTTACTAAAATAAAGTGAGATTGCAGTGACGTGAATCACAAGAATCTGCGCAGACCCAATCCTGCACTGCAAAACTGCATATTCCCCATGTTATATGCAAATACTAGTGTTGGCACCTCTCACACTGATTCCCATTTAGTCAAGATGCTTCAGAAGCTAGAGCTAGCTCAAACGGCTGAAAAAGGCACTTTTATTGGAAAGATCCACCATTACTTTGGCTGACGAAATAAAAAAATAAATTCAGTCAAACCAAAACCAGGTCAAGTGTGTCTGCCACAGATACAAGTGCCATCCTGGACTAAGCAAAAGTCTTTAAGTAACCTACAATCACCAAAACATCTGAGGAGAGCAAGACCTGGTAAGACTTTTCTGACCTGAGACCCCCACAAAAACTCCAGAGACATGAGGGCCACTACTGTCCAGTCCAGGACAGCAGCACTTTCCACACGCATCTGTAAAGTCCTCCTGAACTCCCTTCCCTGTGGGACTCTGAATAGTGTCTGGGGTGAAAGTGGGACCTAATGTCTCTTTATTCTTTTTTAACTGACAAAGAGCACACAGGTATCTCTAGCTACGTATTAGGTGTCTTAAATATATCTGTGGATCTCTGTGCCAGAGAATAAAACAGTGTGAGTACACAGGCAGCCTTTGGATTTTAGCCCACTTTCTTTTCTCCCCTATCCACTTTGTTCTGTCCACTTTCACCAAAAACCTTTGGAGTGACTCAGCTACCACAAGGGCTCCTTTTTGTGGTGTTTTGCCAGGTTGCCAATCCCATATGGACACCTCCAACATAGCAGGGCAGCCAAAAATAATACAGCCTTCACATACCTATTGATAAATCCTATGACCAGCCTGCTTAAGTCCTATGACCAAGCCTGCTGCAGCCTACAGACAGAATTATATCCATTAGCTTAATATTCTGACAATATCTCAAAGTGATACAAAAATATCTATATGACACATACCTTCTCCCCCTCTCCCCACTCAGCCCTAAGTAATCAATAGGTGAAAAAAAAATTCACAATGCCACATTACGGGAAATCTCTGCTTAGTTGGATGTATTAATAGCTCAACCTATTTTCTGATGTAATTGTTTTAATTGTTCCCATCCCAACTGGTTTTCTAGGAGAAAAAGGAACATTGGTTTAAATATTAAACACAGAAAATGTTGGGGTTTTTGTTACGGCTTTGCGGGCAGATGTGAAGCAGAGTGCTAAATATCAGCACTTTGCCTAGTTGAAGGCTGTTGTGTTAGCAGGAATCCTCACCTATTCGTACAAACTAGCGTGTACCAGATGGCTCCATGGGAGTCAGGAGGCTTGAAATGGAGCAATCATTCAGTCTGCAGATGGAATATACAGTACGTTCCCAGTTAAGTAAGGGGCTCATTTATTCAGATAGATTCTGCATATATGGAGCATGTCTCAGAGGACAAGCCAGCTTCTATCTCCAGATTTCTAGCAAATTTCTAACCTAAGTCCATCCTCCATGATATTTCTGCTACTAGAGTCCAGAAGAGAGAGCCCCCTTACTAAAAAGGTGACATTTTGCTCAAGCTGTGCCAAACTATAACACTGAACACTACATTTACTTTTTTTTTTTAATCTTCCCAATCTGTAAAATAAAAGGTACTCCAATTTTTTTCTTTTCTGTGACTCATCATGCAAACATTTGGAGAGAACCTCCTAATTCAGTGCTCCCATCAGAGCAGGACCATCTATTTATAGGCTAGCTATGATTATTTATCACCAAAAAATAAACCAAAGACTTAATGGCAATTAAGACCTGCAGCAGCAACAACCCCTGTTGCCATGCAGAGTCCCAGCAGAGAGTCAGCCATGCCTGCCTTTGACATCTGCAGTAAACGAAGCACAGAGGCAAGATATATGTGCCTTAAGAGAAAGAGGCAAGAAGGATCTTGCCTCTTGAACAGACATCCAGAGAAGTCCAAGCCAGAAATTTCTGACATGGGACTGTTCTTACTTGTACAATAATGTGAACTAGAAGCTGTCCTGAACAGAATTAGGGTGAGACTCAAGCTATTCAAAGACATTGCTTTGCAACATCACTCTCAAGGACAAAAATGAAACAAGAATTCTAGACTCAGATTCTCAGTGGTCTACTGAAACGTATCTAGGCAAATAACTGAAGAAAACAATAGAAAAGCGTTTTCAAATGTTGGGGTGAAGAATATTCATTGTTTCATAGTATAAGGCTTGATAGAGCTGATTCTACAGGGAAAGGAGTATAAGGAGATATCTGGGGTTTGGTGTGTTTTAGCCAAAGTCAGTGAAAATACAAGAGCTCATTATCCTCACAGAAGGAAAACACCTCCTCCTATGCCTTGGCTTCACAAGCAAAGTGACTAAAACCGTGCAAGGCTTTTCTCTCTATACAAAGTTTAAAAGTAGGTTCTGAGAGGTTGGCCATGCAATGACCTAGATCCACACCACAGCGGTCCCTCTGGGACACCAAGTTGCTTCAATACACACAGTCCACTTTGCTGCTTCCTCAAAGCACCAGCACCTCCTGGCATGAGCATTTCCAGCAATTATTGTCAGCCTTCACAGAGACAAAGGGGTGTCTTCCAGGGTTTGTTTCTTCTGCCCTCTCCACACCCCATGCTGCAGCTGCCCACAGGGGGACCACTTGCTTGATCCTTTATTTGGCTCATGGTACCTGACAGAGGCTATGTAGCATGTGATAATGGTATAGTTTACAAATGTGAACATCACAGGGTACATATTGATTTATAGTAACAAGCTGGAGGAGCAGGAAGAGGGAATTGTTAAGGGACTGTCTTCTATCACTTTCCAAGGATGGGAGGAACTCAATTATACCCAGCAGCCTCACCTAATGTAATTGTATTTGCTGGCTGTTTGCCTTTGAAGTACCTCTCCTGCAGTATGTCTTGGCAGTGTATTCTGCCACATCAAAAAAGAGGAAAGTTTTACTACCTGTGCTTTTGGAGGGCTCATTAAAAACACACCAAGTAGAGAGATGGAGCAGAAAATTGTTATCAGATCCTCTGGGGTTTTTTGTTTTGTTTGTTTCTCAGATCACACAGAAGCCCATGCACTTTGTGGACTCCGTTGCATAAATGTTGATCGCACAGAATGCTGTTAATTCATCACAGCTTTGCTAGGCTACTTGTCTTCATTTGCCATGAACACAAACAAATTCTACAGACACACCATATCAAATCTGTTCTCCTGAAAAGGCACATTCACTGGTGAAACAAAGAGAAACGTAATGGCAATTAATAAACTAACATTTACTGCACTAATTAGCATCTCCTAGAGGGCTTGATTATGTGTTTACACCAGTCAGATACAGCTCAGTATGAGAAAATACCCACATTTCATACATCAGAAGACATTTCTTTCATATGTCCTCTTTATTCTTATAGTAGTGAAATGCGAAGACAAGAGCATGAAGGAAGGTAGAATAATTCATTACCTTGTCTCCTACTGATTTGTACATTCAACATTTTTTTGGAATAAACACAAAGTCATAAATTAGCTAGTAGCAAAATAGAATTAATTGAATGTCTTAGTAGGATCATCAAACCAAGGTTTAAAGTCAATTTATCTGCCTGGGATATTGCTAATGTAGCTTCAGCTCATTAGGGTGAGAGCTGATGTTGTGGATGGGACACACAGGCTCATGAAAATACAGACCAACCCATGTCTGCCCTCTGTAGGGACAAAAAGTCTCATATATGTCATTCACAAACATATGCATACACATGTGAACGTACTAACATTCACAGAGGAAAAACTGGAGTCATAAAATAAGTACTCTCAAGAAAGGGAATTTGTATCAAGGATTTCAAATGCCTGCTGAAGACATTTAGTTATATTTTTGACTGTCCTAACTTCCACAAGATCCTTATAAGCACCATTTTATTTCCTTAGCTTATGAACAACGCAGAAGCCACAATGGATACCAAGAGACAGTGTGGTTACCTCAGCCCCTCTACCTAACAGGCTGGAAATAGATAGGGACAGTTAGGACACAGAAGCCAGTACTGTGGTTTTGGGAGATATTTTGTAATAATCTCTGTGCATACTTCATTACAGGGAGAATGTTTCCTGTCAGGAGGGTTTTCAACAATGAATGCTCCAGCTAAGCAAGGCAGATGGAGTGTGGCAGGAGTGGCCTGACATAAGTGTGCCATCGGCTCCTTCAGTCCACTCCTATAGGCAGCAGGTTGGTAGGGTTTCCTGAGCCAGTGTCACAGAAAAGCAGGATGTAACAAGCACCTCAAATTCAGATCAGGGATTGAAGCTTGTCCTGAATGCTCTGTGTTCCCAGATTTATCCTCCAGCAATGGCAAAAGATCTTTATTGGACTGATGCAAAAAAACCCACCAGGGCTCAAAAACAGCTCCCAGCTGTACCAGGCTAAAGGAAAACCTTAAGATGACAGGACAAAGTAAAACCACCATGTTCCATTAGGTGGGAGAAGGATCACACACATAGCAATTCAAACAACTTAAATGATGGGAAAGGAGAAGACAACACCTTGCAGAACTTCAGTGCGGCTTCAGATGATGTCCGTGATGGTTGCATAGGCTGATGCCAAAGGCCAAACGCAACACCTGGCACATGAACAAAGTCAGCTCACTGAGACAAGCAGTCAAGAAACAAATGGCATTTCAAATCTACAAACATGTGACACACAACTTGCCAGCTGTGAGCCTCTCACTTCTGTCACTGCGTACATACCTCATGCTCTTATTCCTCTTTACTGTTAGCATTTTGGGAGAACTTACAGTCTCAACCAGCTGTGCTGAGAGCCACATAAGTGTATGATGGTAGGAGGCAGTACCTCACAATCTAGTAAAAGGAGGAAAGCAGCTGCAGCAATGATAAGAAGTTAAATGATGAGACCTCTCGTAAAGAGTCTTAAGTGATAGGCTGCTCAAGTTACATTTTTAACACACTCTAAACACAGCAACACATTACACTGTTTATACACCCAAAGATACAGACAGCTGAATGATACAGGCTACAATGTCCAAAATAGCACTTTCAGATCCTCCTGAATTAGGTACTCTGAAGTTTTTGATAATGCCAGTAGGTGCCTATGAAGGGTATGCTGAGCAAACATACTTTAGGAACTTTAGAATGAGAGAGACATTTTAATCACACGTTTAGTCCTTTAGTGTAATCAGACCCTCATGGTAACTTTAGTCACAGGCTGTAGATAGAACATTTCATTTACCAGCAGCCCCCGAGAGGTGTTGCCGGTAGCCTTACCTTTCTTCAGGCAGAAAGCAGTTGCCCTAGAAGGCTTCCAGCTTGTCACCACCTGAGTTCAGCATGCCTGCCCTGACACAGACCGTAAGTCTGGTGAGCCTACCACCTTGTCGATATGGGGGTGACCACCTCACTCGCACCCCCAAGCCATGAGATCTAGCTCTGTGCGTGCGTAGGAGCAAATTGTCCTAGGCTTGATCTCCATGAGGTAAAAGCAATGCCTGCAGTGGGTTTCAAATGTGTCACAAAGGCTGCTGGTGCTCAGGTGACTCCACTGGACATGCAGGCCTGACATTTTCCAGGCTGCTAATTTTCAATAGAACTGTATCAGTTGCTGCTCTGAGATTACAGGGGACAATCACAGTAGGAATATCCTTTTTGCATCTCAGGCTGTCCAGAAACTCATCTCTGCTCCAGCAGGTGGGATTTTTTGCCACTCTGAAATCTTTGAAACTAAGTTTCAGAGATTTCCAAGTACACCAAGCCAGCCCTGAAGTATTGTGAGCACTTGGACATATGGCATGGATACATAAGCATGTTTGTTCTCTCTTCTTCTTGGCCACCTATCTATTATCCTACAGTAGGCTGTCCTTCCTTCCCCATTTACTAGTCTGTTTGCTAGAGACAATACAGCAGCCTTTTAAATGGGATATATCCAGCTGGGACAGAGAACATAACTGGAAGCACCACTGTTGCCTTCTGATGGTCCCAGCTTTCGGTTGTCTTCTCCCTCACCAGATGTCTGTCCTTCTGTGAGCATGGCTAGCTGCAGATCATCTGATATGAAGATGATGTCTGGCACCTCATGCTCTAAATAGCCTCTTTGATGTAGTCCCTCGTCCTTGCCAAACACCCCAGCACTAGGCTAAGGAAAACCCAGGGCTAAATTGTGTATACGGCTGTATAATACAGGACTAATACAAATATTTGGCCAAATATTCAATCAGCCTTAACCTAGGCCACCAGTTGTATGGACCATGCCACTTCACATCAGTCCTCCTAAACAGGAGCAAGCTGTTCACAGCATGTTTAGCTGTAGACACAACAGAACTTCTAAAAATTCTTTATGAAACACTTATTTTCCTAGTACCTTAATTGTCCCTTTTTCAGGCAAAATTCCACTTTCATTTTATGGAGGTAACTTAGGACTAACAAGAGACAGCAATAAAGTAGAATCAAGACTGCTCTGAAATCCAGCCCTTAAACTGTATTATAAAGACTCCAAACTCTCCTGCTCTATATAGACTTCTGACATGCATCTGTGTGCCTTCAGAATAAAATTTACGTTTGCTGTTCCCCCTTCTGTGCACACAAGTTACTGCCTTCCTTCTCCCAGAGAGCAGATATTTGCCTTTCTGCTATGTCCTCCTCTTCTACAGAGGAGAAGATCCCTCTGGACCATGGGGTATGGCAGTGCATAGGTTCTGCCTACTTCTTCAGCAACGAATTTTGCAGCTACTTAGAACAAGAATTTAAAAATCCTGGAAATGTGTTTGCTTGAAGAAAACAGAATACTGTTTCTTGCAGTAGAAATGACCCTGCTTTAGTTAATAAAAAGATTTTTTATTTTTGGTGAATTTACATTTGTTGGCAGCTTGAATGTCACTCCAGCTCCACTGCTTCCCTGTCCCTCTCTTTCATGTGATCTGAAAGCAACTTTGGTTTGTTTCTCACTCACAGCAAAGCAGAGCTGCAATAACAGCAAATGGTCCTTGGAAATCACAGTCACATTAGGCTTCTGTTCAAATAGCTTTTAGGGTTGTGATAATAGGAGGCATTTCTAATAACTGGTGACTCAGTGAGACCCTGCACAGAAGGCCTCCAAATGACAGTACACAATTTAGAATTTAATCTAGAAACAGTGGCGGTGATGAGATTCCAGCTGGGGACCTTCTGGTCTGGAGGCCAGTGCTGTACCAAATAGTCTAAAGCAACTACTTTACCCAACCAGAAAGGAGATGAATCTGTTCTCTTCCCTTGCACTTCACAACAATTATTGGGGTAGTGTTTGACCCATGAAGCAGAGAGTGCCTTCATTGCCACCTTGACCCTGGAGACTCACAACCCTGAACCACAGCACATTAAACTGCTGCTATGTGCGAAGTGTCCGGTCATGCAGCATTAATACTAAAGTTAGTTCCTGAACACTGAATTTCAGGACACTTTGGTTCACAGGCCACCTGTATTGTGCTTTTGGACTGTTTTTGGTCTGCTATAAATCTAGACTGGATGCTCGCTCAGAGAGCAAAAATAGCATTCTCCATGTGCTCTTATTTTCGGACAGCACACTACTTATGTCAAAATCAAACAATGTAAGCATGACCTGTGTTTAGCAACCAAGCATTCATACAGAAAAGGTTTCTTTATTGAGAGAAGGAAGCCATGACCCCATTGGCAAAAGAAGTATATTATATTTCTTAAAATAAAGCCTTCAAACCTTCAGTCTGTGATGTGCAGAGAAGGGAATGTGGCATAGACTTGTCTTTCCAAGATGAGCCGCTATCCTTGAGTGGCTACTGGAAAATAAACACAGTGCTTGGAAAGGGAAAAGATGGATGAGGGCCTTCTTGGTACAGGCATACCTCTCCCATGCTCTTACTTAATGTTCTTCTGATGTGCCCTGGTAACATCCAGTAAGAACAGCAGGAAATCTCTCACACACACAACAGAGAAAGGAAAACTCCGCTTCAGGAAAGCAGGTTGAGGGGAGAAATGATTGCACTCAGATGGTTGGGTCCCATTTAGTGAAAAAAAATAGCACTATGGACAATAAACCTCAAATATCCAGGACACCATTTACTGACTGGTGGGCAGACAGAACAAATACCAGTACTTTGGAATTTATTTTTTCTTACTATCAGTGGTCTTCCAATGAGGTGTAATATTTGCTAACATAGAGTAATTTGAGTTATCCACGGATAGTTCAAAAATACAAAGAGTGCATTGCCCAGATATCTCTATTTAAAATAGATTTACTTTTGTTCATCAGTGTAATGCACATGGCTGAGAAATGGCAAGGTGCCAAAATGAAACTGCTCCTAATTTTCAGAGGAGGCCACCGGCTAATTACACAGACTGCAGGTGTGAAGAGAGAAGCTCAAAGTAATCAATAGTAGTAATTAATCTGCTAGACTGGAGCTAAAGAGCTAACAGCTGGACATCAGAAATGGACACATGCAACAAGATCAGCAATAATTACCTCTTTAAATATTGAATTTCCATAGCAACAATTAAGCATATAAATAAAGGCTTGAAATCAAGGCTCCGAGGCATGATGCTGAATTGCAAACACAACATTCTCCAAATCAACCCTTTTAATAAAACAGTAACAATATGCTTGGGCTGGGTCGCCTGGTCTCTGGTGCTAGCAGAAACTCAGCTTCTGCTGCCTCCAGATTTTTTGGCTCTTCCTCCTTGTCTGCTTCCAAACCCTCAGGTTCTGCTGTAACTTCTCTTCATTCAACTAGCATCTAAAGAGACCTGGTGCAACACATGCCTGCAACTCAACCCTTCTCTTTTAAAGCTGTCCACTTTATAGCTTTGTTTTTTTCCACTGTCTGGAGATGGTTTCCCTTCAAAATTCTCTGCTGAAGCACCAATTAGATCAGGCTAGCAGTGCCATCTTGACTGAACAGCATCAAAGCACTGGTATACGAGCTGGTGGGTGACCTTGCCACAACTTTTGCTGGGCTGTCACAGATGGATTAAATAGGATAGATCTACTGGGAGAAATTTCTCCAAACATCCTGACACATGGGAAGTACTGCTACCACCTCTCCTGGAAGTACCTACAGATCTCTGCTTATGCCTCATGTCATAGGCCCACAGATCACACCAACAGCATCTTTGTGGGGTATCACATGCAGAAGTGGATACCCTGTTTTCCTCTTTGCTTGATAACACATCTTCATCACATGGAGGGTGGAAGCCTTCATTAAGCTCAGACTAATACCAGAGTTCAAGAAGCATTTGGTCAACGCTCTCAGGCACATGGTGTGATTCTTGAAACATCCTGTGCAGGGCCAGGAGTTGGACTTGATAATTCTTGTGAGTCTCTTCCAACCCAGGATATTCCACGATTCTAATCTTCTCAATAAATGGTACTTTCTAGTGTGTGCAAGCTAAAACCCACCTTTGCTTATCTTGGTGGAGATGTCAAGACCATCTTCTCACTTCTCTAGAATTCAGACCAATGGAAGAAGCATAAATCTGCTCTTCATTATGTTCTTATGTGTCCGTGGCACCAGAGATGGCTTCCATGTATCCTGTGCTCTGCAGACTACACCTAACCAAGCAGCAACCACAGATCACGTCACTGCAGTTTGGATGAGTTCTGTCACTGTCAGAAGCATTATCCTCCCTACATCTGCTTTAGCACAAGGATAACTAAATCACACCTACAGAAATCCCAAGAAAAAAAAGAAATCCTAAATTACATACTTCATTTTCATACCTACATTCCCAGAATCAAACTTGGAGCTAGAGGAAAACTTGAAGAACTTTTTCTATAATTGTTAAGTTTGCTGCATTTTAAATATTTTTCTCCTGTCATTTATCACTTCATTTATCCTACTTTCCAGGATTTTTTTTTCCCCTTAAAAGAGCTGGAAGAAAGGGACACATTTCTATAGTCTAATACTGGCTTCAGTTATATAACTCAGTTGAGGAATAGAAACGCCTTGAACTTTCCATTGCTTTCAGTAAAACATTATAAAGCTCCACATTAACAGCTATTAGGGTACAATAGGGACCTATATTTTTTGCCTCAGAAGGTGGTGGCATTTTGTAATTACCCTCATGTATTGATTCCCCCAACCGTGCCAGCAATATTTCTTAATCTCCATGGTCTGTAAATATTTCTACACACTGTATTTCAAAATCTTCTGTAGTATTGATTTGTGATGTGCCTGTCATGCTATGATATTTTACCAGTACAGTGCCTTTGCAGCTTTGATACTGACTGTGTTTTCTGCCTTTCTAACAAGTATGCAATAGTTCAACTCTCTGTGAAGAACCATTGCCAATATTACCAACACATCTAAGTTGAGTTTACTTTAAATATAAAATTATGTGCTTGGCTGAGAGACACTTTTGACTTTTTACCAGGCATATACTATGAGCTCAACCCAAAGCCACTAGCCCAAAAACAGCATGATGAGGATCTCCTGCTTCTCTCCCATACTTTCATCCTTGGAAGAAGCAGCTCAGTTGTCCATAGGTGGGCAACACACGTCTCTGCCATAGAGAAGTGTTTGGGAGAGGTAGAAACTTGAAGAAAGCTTCTTCCCGAGCTCCACTCTGAGCAGCAAACCCATACACTCTGGGACCTCCGTTGTCGGCAGCTGAGGATCAGCATCCAGGAACCACAGAGGTGCCTGGCCCTGTGAAGATCCAGGTAAAGAACAGAGCAGACAGCAAACTCAGCTGCCCAATAACAACCAGCTGGAAAAAAAATTGCAGATCCAGCCCTCCAGGGACTCATATCTTACTTCTTACCAAAAACTGTGTATTTACATGGTATGAAAAGTTGGCATTCTGGTTCAGGCATCGAAAACAAGGAACTCACAGGAAGGTCAGTGCTATGGGGCCAAAGAGAAGAGTTTGTCCTTAGCTCTGCTACAGCTCTCCTGTGACACTTCAGCTAAATCACTTGCACCTACCTTGCTGTACCCATTCTTTGCTCTGTTGGATAGACACATGAAGAATTCTTTCATGAATTACCTAGTTGGTTTTCACAATCAAGGATCTCTTTCTTAGGGAAGTTTGTCTAGATTAGGCAGAGAAGTCAAAATTAGCCTACCTTGTCCCAAAATGGGCAGACTACACAGAGTGGAGGCCAAGGTCTGTGTTAAGGCCCCTTTCTATCACCATACAACATCAGTGCTCAATAGGTCAGGCACTCATGATTCCCAGCTGCTAGAGGATTCCAAAAACAGTGCTTGACCCCAGTTTATCCTCAGAATCTTTCTCCCAGTGACTTTTCTTGTGCCACATCAGTAGTCCCCTTCACATATGGGAGAAAAATTGGGAAAAGCCTGTGAAATACCTTCTCTGCCTCCATCAGCTGGGATATATCAGGAATCCCTGTCTGCAACCTGAGGAAACAGGGAAGCAGAGAAATAGGGATCCTGTCATCTCAAGGCACAAACAAAATAATCAGCTGCTGTTCACTCTGCCCAACTGTAAGCAGTAAATTTATGTGCCAACACTGAAGGGCGTGAGTCATCCTGAACTGCCCATATATTGAGAGAGAAAGTTACCCATCTAAATTTGTCCTGAGAGGACTATATTAAACTTCTGTTTGTCCTTTTTTACCTGGTGTGCTAGGCCTCCTGAAACACACGTTACACATAATTCAGAGGTAGATAGGTTTAAAGTCAATGTTAGCATATCCTTAAAGGTGGTGTTCAATTATAAGTGTTTTGATAGAGCAGCAATTACTAAAATACAGTATAGAAAAATAATGGGTTTTAATATTAGTATGGCTGGAAAACACACTAGGAATGGAAAAGGGATTCTTCAGTTTCTTTTCTATATAACTGTCTTTGAGGAGAGAAACCACAATAAACTGTCAGGTCAGTGTCAGTTCAACAGAAAAAATGCCGAGGCTGCCTTTCTCAGGATATTTTGAGTGCATTTGCACTGGAAATGCACAAGAATAAGAAGTCTCATGATATTTCTGCCAATTCATGTCTGGATTGCATTATCATTCGAGAAGAGGCTGAGTCCCTCCCAGATGGGGAGTCATTTCCCTGAAGAGCTGTGAAACAGAGCCAAGGCTTAGGGCACAATAAGGGGGAAGCTAGTGTGGTGCAGGCCCAGGACCCCAGCTTGCCCTGAGCAAGCAGGGCAGCCCCTGCAGGTCATGCTGTTGGCAGATGGAGGCAGAGCTGGGAACCCTCCTTTCTTGATAAAGGACAGGCATCTGTTTCCAACACTGAGGTAGGAGTTTAGAAGCTTAACTTTAAAGACACTCCTCTTAAAATAAATAGACACCTTGGCCTCTCCTAGTTTATATCTTCCTGTGAAGGGCATTCACTCAAGTCTCACGGAAGCCTTGGCCCTCTCTGTCACTAGAAAAGTTCTCCTAAGGGAAATTACTAGAAAAAAAAAATTCCTTCTCTCCTGCTTCAGGTTGCACCTGGAAGGAGCCCCTCTCTTCCCTTTGACCAGAGCAGGAGCCTAGAGACATTAACCTTGCTTGACAAATGACAACTTCTGCAAATACCTCTTCAGCAGTATGAAAGAGTTTACAAATGCCCCAGTCAGGAAAAGCTTGCACACCACTCTGCAGAATTGACTTGAGTCATGTATGTATGCATCATGTGCAGATATATATATTTCCTCACATGTGTACAATAAACAACATCATAGTTATTGTCTCATTATAAAATAGGCTTTCAGAGAAGCATCTCTCTTTTTTTTTTAAAGAAAAAAAAGAAAACAGGTCAAGCTTAACTATCCCTCCTCTCCCTGTTTATTCCTGGTCAGATTATGGTTTGCCACTGCATAGCTATTTCATTAATTCCTTCTGTGCTTTCCATGTATCTTTTGACTTTCTCCTCCCACAGCACGTAAGATCATGCACACATGGAGAACTGACTTCTGTGTGTATGGTTGTTGGTTGTAGGTTGGTGGCGGATCCTGACAAGTACATCCTCCAGCAGGGCCCACATGCTCCCTGGGCTGGCAGCCAGCCAGTAAATGCCAAGTCAGTTTGACCATCTGCATGTAGCATTCTGAGACATAAAGTGGATGAGGAATCACAGCATTGTGTGACAACAAACACAGACCATGTTTGATGGCACAAGAGACAAGTTGGCTGCATAAAAAATTCACATCCATTTGCCCAGCAAATACCACCCATGTGGAATAGTATTGACCAGATGAAGATTTGCCACGTGCTTTTGAAGGCATGTCCAACCCAAAGAAGACACCAAAATGACCCTACAAATTCATAAGTATCCTTTAGGTCTATTGCACTGACAATTTTGTACAGTCAGTCATCTCCAGAATAAAGGCCTGCAATAGCACATCTGTGGGATACGTGTATATTGGGTGAAATAGGCACTGAAGTTCATATTCCTGCATGCCATCACAAGCCACTCTCATAATGACTTTGTGTGAGGATATTCATTTTATCAGACCAGCTAGGCAAAGAGACATAACATTACACAGGCATCCGTCTCCTTGGACATCTGTGAATTAGAAAAGCACTGCCACATCAGGGAGCTGCTGTTGAGTGAGTGTTAAGGTAAAAACGTGTATCAGTGCGACACATCGCAGCCTGTAGATATTAAAGGAGACATTTCAGTAAGGTCACATGTCTAGTGCCAGCAGACAGGCAAGTCCTTGCAACCCTTGGAAATGACCCAGAGCCTAATACAGACAGCCATTTCAGGGAGACTGGCATGATACAATTATGGTCTGTAATGAAGCACAGCTCCACAGCTAAACACACTACTCTGCTCACAAGGACTGAGAATTGAACTAATTTGTTTCCACGTATCCTCAGCTGAAGTCATTGCACAGGAGTGGAGGGGTTTTCACTGAAAAAAAAAACAGGTAGCCAAGTTTTTTCCAGGCTCGATAACTTATAAAACACTTGGACTACCGTACTTGGAGATTAAAAACACACAAGAGAAGCATAGGAGTCAGCTACTGTGACCATGCAAATATCTGACCTCTATAAACCCAAGTCCTCATTATTGGTTTCGTTGTCTTCCTTCCAAGTATTATTACATCTTTTCAGACTTGAACTGTAAAATACCCTGAGAGTGGAACATTTCCTACTTTGATCTTACACAGCATCTAGGGCAATGAGGCTCAAGCCACCTTGCTACCAACCCATAAGTAACATCTTGAATGCTGCTGCTGGGTACATAGTTTATCGCTGCTGTTCTCATTCACGCTGACACAGAGGACACCCACTTTAAAACAAGATGATAGTTCTAGAGACTTGGAGGTCTTGATTCCCCAGATCTGTAGACCCACCCCTCCTGCCCCTCACTGCTTTACATGCCCCCATCCCAAATCGGTGGGATGCAGAGCAGGGGCTCAACCTCTCTATCCCACCACATGCTGCTCATGTACCCATTTGTGACTGCTTTCTCTTCCCACAGTGTAACATCTTCAGTATTTAGTAAAACTACATGTGTACAATGCTTGCCATGTTGTTCACACAGGAAATCAAAACTGTTTATTTTTGCAACAGGCAAATTGTGGGCTAATTTATACAGATGTATTTATTCAGTGACTCATTAACAGTAAGTATCAGGAACCTAATTTACTGCAACATCAGCCCACAGATTGTAGCAAATTATGTTACAGAGAGAAACAGGACCCAGGTCTGTCAGAACTGACTTTTAGAATTGAGGTTTATTTTTAGCATCCATTTCACAGCCAGCTTTACATCAGCAGGATGGATTCTGTTGATACTCTCTGTCACTGCTTACCCACCTATCTTCAAGTCTCTTTTATTAATTTCTGTTCCAGTGACAATTTTTTTACATGGCAGAACATAAGTGTTCCTGAGGTTTAAATACAAAAGCATGTAGGGCCTGAGCACTTTAAAAACCACTTCAATAAAATGGCATCAGTAATTGATTCCTTATTCCTTTATCAAACCAAACAAATACTTCTGGGGCAGTATAAAGAAAGGAAATATTTAACTTTATCTGGAACAGCTTTTAAAATTAAGATGTACTTTGTCTAACAAACAAGTGCAAGCCAAACCTTTCCTTCATCTCCAATTTGGAAAAAGTTTGTATTTAAGGCATTTGCAGTGTAAGAACATAAGAAGTAAAGATGAACACACACACATGCTGCAAAAAGAGACCAGTCTCCTTGCCTACAATGGTCTAGTGGTCAGACTATTCACCCTAGAGGCAAAAAGCATTTTTCTTCCCTCCACCTGTTTCAAAGAAATTAAGCCATGCTCTCCAACCACCAGGAGAAAGTTATAACCATCAGGTAGGCTGCAGGGTATTTAGTTTTTCCTTAAGTCTCTCCTATTAGAGCTGTTCTATTTCTCAATGAATATGTATGGATTCATTAAGAGATGGAGAAAGAGAGACTAATTAATACGCTTAGCTGGGAAGGCTGGTTACCCTGTCCCAGTCCTTGCTCTAGTGAGTATCTCATTATCAATACAAAGAGGAATCAGGGGCAAAAAAACAAGTTATGAACATTTCCCTTTTCAAGCCAAAGCATCCTATAGCTTTGCAGGCAGAGCTCACACGTGCACATGGTTAAGTGCCCTGAGAAACAGACTTAACACTAAAAGGTGATCCATAATGACCAATCTAACTCCAAAAACCCTTCCCCTCCCGATCTCTAAGCATTTAAGAGACAGAAAAGAAGGGGAAAGGCAAATGTTGTATTCTGATTTCAAGACACACATTCAGAAATTAAAGTCCCTAAACCCAGCTGTTCCTCCCAAAAGCCTCAGACCACAAGTCCCCTTCCTTACTTCTCCAGATCAACACCTGTTAGC
This sequence comes from Platyrinchus mystaceus, assembly GCA_035041135.1. Classification (NCBI taxonomy): domain Eukaryota; kingdom Metazoa; phylum Chordata; class Aves; order Passeriformes; family Tyrannidae; genus Platyrinchus; species Platyrinchus mystaceus. Next base: position 61,263,165 of record JAWWLV010000088.1, read on the forward strand.
TTGGTAAGATGTTCCCAGAGTTTTAAAATAAGAACAATAAGAATGCTCATATTTTTTACTGTTGCGCTCTTCCTCTCGCCTTGTATTTCCCAGATTGACACATGCAAGCTTTAGTATAAGCATTCATTTATTGCTTGCATTTAAGTTTATACACAGCCCATAAAAGATTAATACATATCCATGAAGAAGACTTTTATATCAGTCAGATCAAAATTAATGAAACCAGTCGAGTAAGTAGGTGGTTGCTTTACATGTTTTTATTCTAACATTATCCTATCACACGTTATACTAGCCTGAAAGTGTTTTAATGTATTTTGTATGTGTTGTGAAATACTTTTGTGGTCTCTTGCCACTGCACCCTGGTGAAAAACGCCCCCTGGTTAGAAGTGTTTGAATAAATTACTAAATCAAGCACAAAGGAAGAAAGCCAGTACAGAAATTGGGGAGGAGGAGAAATCAGTGTGAGGAGAAAATATATTCTTAGACACAAAATCCCTTGCATAATACTTTGCTCAATAGATCATATTTTTCTTTAGCACTGAGAGAGAAGGCTTTTTGTAGATTAGAACATTTTGAGCATTTGACTGAAGGCAGAGAAAGTTTTATTTATAAACAGAACTGCAAAGGAACAATAGGCATGAACATCTGTAGTCACTTGTGAGTTATACTTCTGAGTGTCAGCCTGCGAATATGAATTATTTCTTTGCAGACCATCCGGTTCATCATCCAGCCCAGGTCAATGAAAGTAAGAGCCCCTACACCACCCTTATTTATCTTCAAGACTCACAAGTACAAGACAAGAACCTTTTTTTTTTTTTTTTTTTTTTTTTTTTTTTTTTTTTTGTGAACAGGCATGTTGTATTTCTGAAGAGCTTTTAAATCATGGGGGAAAAATCATTTCCTCTAACCCTTCTTTTTCTCTCCATTGAAGGTTTAAAAACAGTGCTCCACCTGTTAACACTCACAGACCAATAACTTAAATTTTTGGCACTTATTTATAGACTCAATAGATCCATCCACACCTGTTTTCCCTTAATTAGTTGACTATCCAAAGGCTGTAGACAGGCTGCTGCCAGCTTCCTGTGCTAATAGGAAGATCATTTAGGGCTGATGTAAAAGCACAAAATAAATGAATAAATAAATCTCATGCAGAAACACTAACAAGGGAAATATTAACACAAAAGAGAAAGAATTAACAAAAAGTGAAAGGGACGTGCATTGCTGGCAAGGGTTGGTTGCTTGGGTTTGCTGGATTTTTTTAAAGCCAAATCTGAGAAAAATTTAAGCCTATAAAAGGTCTGTAAGGTGATAAATAAGCAGTGCAGGGCCCAGATTCAGTACCATTACACTACTTTGAGGGAGTTTTGGATCACCAGAGAGGAGATGAAATCTTTAGCCTCCTCCCACTACACATTTTATAAAGAGAGCTATTGTGGTGGTAGGAGTCAAACTATTATTAGATTAGCTATTACTCAGAGGGAGGAAAATGCTTGAGAGAGATTTACTTTTCACAGTGCTATCAGCTGAGACGTTAGAATAGTAGGCGTTTGAAGACTAAAATGACAGGAACATTGTAAGCACCTAAGCAGGCAGGGAATTTTTTTTTTTTTAAGAAAACACTTGAGTCCTACTTTTCCAGGCTAGTAACACATAGGTAGCAGTTACTACATTTAGCCAGTGTACATCCTTGGAAAAAAATTAGTCTCTCATCCCCCAGATAGGGACAACGTCAAGGCAACACCCTTTCACAACTTGTACCCAACCCATTTCAAAGATGGAAATAGCTCTGAACAAGGGCTGCAAGTTGCACAAAAGACAGTGTTTTTCTTCAGAGCTTTACTGCTTTTAAGTTCCTGCCTTAACACAAAAGGTACAGCACCCAGCACAAGGACACCCTCATCCATCTTATACTCTCCAGACAGAACTGTAATTACAAAATCTGGTCCTACCACTGCTCAGATCATTCAAAGTTTTATTTTTAGGAGAGTAACTCAAATAAAGCACTTAAGTCTTACTGTTTCCAAGGCTCAAAGAAAAAAAATTGCCTGGTGGTGCATGTTAGGACAGGAGAAAAGGAAAACTGTGTAATTAAATACCTAAGGATGAAACAGAACAAGTAGGATAGTAAGAATTAATTACTCATCTGAGGGTTTGCTTTGACCCGCTATTCTGCAGTCACACCTATTTTACTATTATGTTACAATAACCCATTTTGTTCTGCTCCAAGGCTCAGATCTATGATATTACATTAGATGAATTTCCCACGTTGTTCTTTTCTGTTTGGAAAGTGGTATAATTATAGTGACTGATTCGGGAGAGCAACAGTTTGAAAATGTTGCCTGAGGCATACCAAAGTCCCATGACTTGTTAATAAGTCACTTCTCTCCCAGGGGCTTTTTTTAACTACTTCTTGAAATAACGTTAGCAATTCATTGCGATGTTTTCCTAATGTTGTGGGTTTGCCAAAAACGAAGGATAAGATGAGATGTTCAGGTGTATCTGACATAGCAGAGGACCAGCTTGGTTCTCCTGCAGGCTGAGAAGCCTTTCCTGTTAAAAGGTTGAGTCTTCAAAGAGGTCTGAAATCTCTGCTGACTCAAACTACCTGTGAGTTTTTCATGCCTCAAAAGGGTCTTTTTGTCATCCAAAGTCAAGGGCTTTGACAAAAGGTGGCTCAAGACATCTCTGCGAAACACACAGCCTGGGGCTTCAATGTCCCATCTCCAACCCTACCCCTTGAAGAGGGCTGGGCCAACATCACTGTCAGGAACTCACTGCATCCCTCACCTGCCTGAAGTCTGCTCACTAAAGCCTCCAAGCAAGGGCATCATGGACTCCTGTGAACCCAGGACATCCCAGATCCTCTTGCCCACTAGAAAATTGTTTATCACATCTTGCACCCATCTGCAAATGCTCACTCCAAGCTTGAACTCCAGCAGTATGTGGAGTACGTGCTTGGACGTCGAGCCCGAGCTCTTCAAGGTGTGCTGGGGAAACACAAGGGCCAGCACTCAGCCCCAGGTCAGCTCCAGAAACCCAGCCCATAGAAGACAATCACAGGGGAGCTTAATAGGCAGCTTCCAAAGTTTTAATGTTTTAAGGGCATGGGAAGGAGACCAGGCCAAAGATACAGGCATGTTTTACACCTTGCTTGAAATGCAGGGAAGCAGTAGGGAGATGTATCAGCCTGCTGTTGCAGCCCCCAACAGGAGAAAATATTGAATATTTGGAGAGACAGACCACAGGTTGAATTTCTTTCCTCTTCTGCTAGCCCATAGATATTTCAAAACATTGCTATAATTTCCATTCCATGGTAACAAAATTGATCTTGTTACACAAAAAAAAAAAAAAAAGAACACAACCACTTAATCATATGACATCCTATTTCCTCTCTAGTGATATATATATATATATCAAGTAAAAACCTATATGTTAGCTTCAACTTCTTAAGTCATCCCTATTTTCAATAACAACAAAAAAACCAAACACCCAAACCAAACCAACCAATCAAACAAAAACACTAAAAAACAAACCAAAACATTTCTATAACTATTGAATAAACCTAGGAAATTCACTGACAAACATCTTTGCTATCAGAAAGTCTGGGCTGTCCAGTTCCAGTCTGGATAAAATTCAGCTGTGCAGCTGTTCTTTGACCTCAGTTCCCCTACAACATGCTCTGTAGATGCAAGGAAACGGGGATGACCACCAATGACCATTGTGGGACAGCATCCAACATCTTCCTTGTGCTAATGTGAGCTACAATGTAGGTGTGCTGTACCAGATGGAACCTATGCACATCTAACCCACATCCCGCTACATAGCCTAGAAAAGCACCTCATTTCAGCACAAAACCTGTAAGTTGGTATTATCTTATGCCTTTCTGCCATTAAGTCCCCATTTCTAGATGTGTCTCCTTACACATCTCAGTGCTGAAGCAAAATTCTCAAGTTCCCCCACATGCATATCCACACACAGGTATGTGCATTCAGCTTCTCTTCTCACACACCCTGAATTTTTTCCTTTTATCCTCCAAGTGCTGCCAAACTCTGGCTAATCCTCCCACCGTTCAATACTGCTCCAGTTAATACAGTGACTGCAGCTGGAGTGGCTGCAGATAATTCCCAGTGAGCACTACCAGCTCCAGGGGGCCAGAGTTAATGTTTTATTGGCACGTACGTTGATTCTCTATTTCCTGGATTTGAATTTTCCATTTGGAAAGGTCTCTGCTATAACTGGGTCATCTTAAGTCTACATTAGTAGGGATTTGTTTGGGTTTTTTCCTTGTAACCCTCAGAGCTTCTTTGTGGTAAGGTAGCTGTAATTATCTTCAAAGACTTTCTTTCAGTTTTTAGCATCTTGTGTTGCATATCACCTCTAGGATCAAACTGAGATTTGTAAAGCAAATTACAAATCCCAAATACAGAATGCAGAAAGCTGTAAATGTAATTTGACCAATGAAGACATCTACTTACAAAAAAAAAGCACGTCTCTGCAGCATTACAGAGTGAGAAATCCAAGTGCTAGGTGTAGGACAAGAGGCTCTGCAGGTGCTAGGACAACAGGATGGAGCCAGAAGCTTGCTGTTGCTGTCAGGCACACATTCAATTCCTAGGAGGCATATTCCAGTCACTTAAAGCAAGGATGGTGACAGTGCAGCAGGTTTGAAAGCCATAGTGGACCTGTAACCACCACGACTCCTAGGTATGTGAGATAAGCATCACTCTCATTTTCTGTCCTCATGGACAGCCCCCTTGACTCAGCCCAGTGGGAGGAATTGGTGATCTCCCCCCGCCCCACCAGCTAAGCAGCTCTTTCTCCCAGGGCATCTGGCCAGGGCAGGCACCCCTGGTGTCACACTACTCTCTGGATCATAACACGTGAGAAACCAGCAGGACCTGCCACAGAGGAAGCCAAGCAGAGCCCACAGGTAGCAGCTTAGCATTGTACAAGTTCTACCAGGCCAACAGTGCAGGCACTTCACCATCTCAGTCTAGGGACAAGCCAGGCAGGCATGTTGCCATCTAGAAGAAACATCTACAAGGTCTGATTGACAACCCTCTTCAATACTACTTCCACCCAGTGTGCCCATGGGAAGGCTTCTTCAACCTTATGACAAACCAGAGCCTTATGAGCTTATTGTGGTGGTTTGGAATGATTTCAGGATTCTACCTTGATGCCTCAAGCCTTGTATAAATGTAAACTTCCTGCTGAGATTGAAAAGAGGTGAGCCAGGTTCTGCAGCTTTTTCTTTTTATCATTGTTCAGCTGTAAATCATTATACAGCAGACAATGAAGAGAGCACACAGCCCCATGGTGGCCACAGATATGAGTGGGCAGTGTCAGACTCCCCCAGCTGACCCTGCATCTGACATTTGCCCTCGTAAAGGGAATGGCCCTGTTAGAGGGCTTGCAGCATGCCATCATCATCAGTGGGTGCCAGCAAGGCAGGAGGTGGCAAGACTCCCTTCTCCTCAAGCCTCCATGACTGCTTTCTTCCCCACCTTTCTGCAAACTGACCACCTCTTCAGCCATGTAGGAAAGATTTCCTCCCACATACCCCGTTAAGTGTGTCCTCCCCCCCAGTGCCTAGAATAAAGTCAGCAGCTTGAACCAGTCCAGAGCATTTCATCTCAACATGTGACAGCGTCACCACTGCTGTTGCACATGAAGCACACTCACCCACACACAAACAGTCACTTAGAGGTGATTGCCTCTGCATTGGCTTAAAAGCAGTCCTAGGTCCAAGCCAACTATATTGCGTATTAAAGCTTGGAGTTGGGAGTTTTCCTTTACCGTCACTTAAGAACATGACAGCCTTCACTAGACCACGCTAAATGGTGTGGACAGAGTAGTTTATACTGACCTTGATCAGAGGCTGCTTGTTCAGCAGTACAGGACATGTCAAAATTCAGCCATGCAGACATTTCTCCAGAATGACACGGTTGTTTCAACAATGACAACCACTACTTTTTCCTCTTCTCCTTGCACCCCTGGCTGCAACGGTGTTGGGGAAAAAAAACCCACACAAAATCTCCCTTATCTAGTGAATAAAACAACCTTTAGTTTTGACTCACACTTACGAATAAACAGGATTGAGCGAAGCTTATTTCTTGGTAGAATTCTTTCATGTCCTCTATGTCCAACCCCATTCTGCTGCAGTACAATTTGGATTTTAATTCCTCAACTAAAATGTTTGGCTCCTGCATTCCATACAGAAGTTTTTAAGTAGAGACCACTTTTTATCTTTTCCTACAGCTGCTTTCTTAATATTACATTAGCTATCTATTTATTTTCCTGCTTGGAAAAAAAAATAGTCAAACCAAGCAACTCACCATTATGTCTCTTAAAGTATATATGCACTTTTCTATAAAGCTCTGCAAATTCTACAGTGCTTCATCCCCTTCTTTTCCTAATAAGAGACGTTTCAAAGGGCACCAGTATTCCCAAAGAAATGGTGCAGCCTTCTCTTACTGCACCAGAAAACACATTTCAAACATAAACAAGCTAGCAGCAACCATATCTCTGTTTGGCAAACGGAGTAGTCTCATCACTTAGTCCTGTTCATAGCAACACACAAAGGAGTACTCTGTAGCCAGGGGTAATAGCTGATCCCATAATCTGGCAGTAACACTTAGAAAGATTAATTACCCTATTAAGATCTTAGACACTACTAAAAAAATCTTTGTATAAACCTTTTAACTCACAACAAATGCAGCATATTTGGTGCCATCAGTTTGTTGCACAATAAAGGTTCTCACCCTCCCACACTTGTTCGGTTTTGTCTCTGTCTCCCATACTACATAAACACACACACGTGCTCACACACACAGCACTTCTTTCCTTTTTTTTCCTCCTTTTTTTTTCCCCTTTTCCCAATACAAAGGAATAAAGTACAAGTGTGTTTGGAGCAGATAAAGTAAAAACTCCTTCTGTCCCCAAATTGGCTGCCTCAGAGATTAAGCAGCAAGAGCAGACACTCGCTGATTCAAAGGCTGCTGCTGTGTCAGAAACCAGAGGCACCTAAGCAGATTCAGGTTGTAATCCCTACACAAATTATATATCCAAAAATATGAGGAGGGTTAAATTATTAAAGCATGTTATCAAAAGAGACCTTTTAAAGTACATGGTTACTGATTAGCACCATCAGATGCCAATGCAAAATAGCTCGTCACCTTGGCACAGCCTCCCACTTCCACGCTATCTCACTCTCTCACTCCGTCCTTCTCCGCCACATCGTCACCAGCAAGAAAAGCTGCAACAGTGTGAACAGACTTAGATAAAGCGAATGTGAGTCATCCAGCAATGTTTAAGATCACCATTACTGCCCTGGCTATCCATAAGGCGATTGCATGTGATTAAAGTCTGGCACAAGAGAAAAATGTGTGCTTCTGGCGCAGCCTGTGGGGAAGCAGTCAGGGGCTTTCCTCTGCTGGGAAGCAAGTGGGAGGATGCAGAGAATAACACTTTACCTGCACCCCGCTTCCCTTATTCCCGTTTAGGGACTAAGCACCAGACTTTCCACTTAGGAAACACTTGGCCTGCAAGTCAAAGCTGTGGTTTAACATTTCACAGTCCTTTTCTGAGGGAGCTCTTCCAAGAAGAGCATTGTAAAAACTTTGATGCTTCTATCTCACAAATGAAGTGGTGGGATCCTAAATGCAACAGGCATGAGCAGTAACTTCTGATTGACAACACACTGCCCATACTACAAAAAACACCTCTGCTTTCATGCATCCCCTCTGAATGCTTGTTGTCTGAGCTTACTGTTTTGATTTCAAAATATATCTGAAGAAACTGACCTTGGGAACATACCAGAAAACAAAAAATAAGAAAATTCACATCCTAAAACATAGTTTTCTTATTGCTCATCTCAGCTTTTCTTGATAATTGCTGGGCCCGAGTTTTGTCGAGGATGATTTCATCCGTCAGCGGATGGTGAGGGTGGGTGAGCGGCCAGCATTACTGGTACGCAGGGAACATCCAACACAGCTACAGTCTTCACCAGGAGCTGTCTGAGCAGCTTTTGTTATTCACATCAGACAACAGCCACACAAGTAGCTGCTGCTTTGCAAATCAGACCCCAGTGCCTGGGCAGCCTCACATTTCCAAAGCTTTCCCCATGAACACCCTCAGTAAGGCATAACCCAGCCTCGCTATGCAATTACATTGTTCATATAAGCAGTCAGTGACATTATTTGCACAAGCCTACACTGAGGATGACCCATTTCTTCCTCCCTGACATCTGGTATGTTTTGTGCAACTCAGTCGCCAGGACAGAGTGCAGTAACTCTAATAATCTTCCACTGCTGCATCCAGGTCCCTTTCAGTGCCTTATGGCCCGCACTGCTCCTGCCGCAGCGATTATGGAGACAGCAGTTGTGCTGTAATTAGGATCCTCCTGGGCAAGCCAATCTGAGTTAGCAACGGAGGCCAGCTGCTCCGCTGCCAGCCAGATCTTTTTGGCACACCCTCCTCTTGGGCACTCATCCCCTCCTGGAACCCATCCTCTCTTCCCGGATCGCCAGCAATGCTGGGACAGACTTTTGATGAAGAAAATTGCCTCCTTTCCACCACTGCCAGCCCCATCCAACACTGCATCCAGACGAGGTTTTCCCCGAGGAAGGTTGAGCCCAGAGCACAACCCAATACCTCCCTGTCCTATACTACAGGGACCTGCCACTGTTTCAGCTCTTCCATGTTGTTTTCACTTCCAGAAGCCATGTTTTGCACATTACAGATGTGCATATTTCTTTTTGTATAAAAGATAAGGGGCAGGGGAGAAGATGGCATATGTTCAGTATAGTCTACCCTGTCCTTTTTCTTTTCTGACAATGACCCAGATAGTTACAATGACCATCTCCAAAAAACACATTAAGAATCTCATTGTAGTTTCATCTTTTAATTTTCTCCGGAGTTAGAGTCCTGCACTATTTGTGATTCCTTTAATTAAGAAAAAAAATTTGACTTTTTTGTTTGATTTCTACTGCTACCAACAATATATAATACCTTGTACTTAAAAATATAAATAAATTAAAAAATAAAAAGACCAAACACAAACCCACATATGTGCCTTTTCACTTTCAATTTGTTAGTGTCTCTTGTTTTTCCTCTGTTCATGTTTGAGCAACAGACAAGCCATTGTCACATTCATTCTTGGTTAGTTTTACTTCTTATTTTTATTACTATGAATTATTTCCATGCTGCAATGAATTATCTTACCTTTTCTCTTTCATCTTAAAAATTAGTTTTTGAAAAATACCAGTCCACTATCATCCCTCAAGAACATCCCCTCAGGAGAAAATCTCCCAAGAGATGATAACACACTTGCCTGCAGCGCTTTATAGCCCAGTGCTATGACCATGGCCATCATAAGAAAGTCCAGAACAGAGATCACAGAATATGCCAAGTTGGAAGAGACCCACAAGGATCATCAATTCCAACTCCTGGCCCTGCACAGGACTATCTCCAGAGTCATACCACGTGCCCTAGAATATTGTCCAAGCACTTCTTGAACTCTGTCAGGCATGGTGCTGTGACCACTGCCCTGGGGAGCCTGTTTCAGTGCCCAATCACTCTCTGGGTGAAGAACATTTTCCTAATATCCAACCCAAACCTCCCCTGACACAATTTCAGGCCATTCCCTCAGGTCCTATTACTGGTCACCACAGGAAAGAGATCAGAGCCTTCCCCTCCTCTTCCCCTCACGAGGAAGTTGTAGACTGCAATGAGGTCTCCCTCAGACTCCTCCAAGTTGAACAGACCAAGTGCCCTCAGCCACTCCTCATACGGCTTCCGCTCAAGGCCCTTTACCATCTTCACTGCCCTCCTTTTGAGGCTCTCTAACAGCCTAATGTTTTTCTTATATTGTGACATCCAAAGTTGCACACAATATTCAAGGTGAGGCTGCACCAGTGCAGAGCAGAGTGGGACGATCTCCTCCCTCAACTGGCTGGTGATGCTTTGCCTGATGCCCCCCAGGACATGGTTGGCCTTCTTGGCTGCCAGGGCACTGCTGACTCATATTCAACTTGCCATCAAGCAGGACCCGCATCTCATTCCCCAGTCTGTATGAACATCCAGAGTTGCCCCATCCCGAGTGCAGAATCCGGAGCTAGTAACTGGTTTTGACATGTCTGCTTTCACACATCCACATCTTGTAGGGAAAATGGATGATCCCCTCAGCAGGTCAAGTAAAGACAGTGTACCTAGTTAGTGCCATTTTGGTGAGAAAGCTGACCTTAACTAGTTTTTGTAATCACAAGTTTAGGGGGGATTGATAAAGAGCTACCAGGTTTCATGAAATAGGTTCTGAAGGCAGTGAAATTGCTCTCTAGTATTTCCCATGGAAGCCGGTTGAGTTTGCAACTGTGTTCCCATGTCTAGGCTGAAAGTATCATTATCTTTCTCTTAAGTTAATTTCAATTTGCTATGCTTTCTAATTAAAAAAATTAAAAATAATTAAAAAAAAAAAAAGTGGTGTCTGTGGTGCCCTCCTTCAAGAATACCCACAAGTTTTTATCTGCTTTTGTTAAAGATTGTGGTTGGGTTTTTTCATTCAATTAGCTTATCTAGTATATGTGTTAGATACATCTATCTAAGTTGCATTTTTGTTAGCGTTTTGATTTGTTTAACCACACTAAACCAGCCATATCACAGATTATGAATATACAGAGATGTACAAGTGCTGATAGGTGTTTTGAAGGAGAATTTATTTAGGGAGATAACACATATATTCTACCTTAGTTCAGAAGGGCACAAGCACACTGCTGTACGGTAGGTGCCTTCACCCCATGGTGCACATTAAGCTCTCCGAGCTGTTCACCCACCAATTCAGTTACTGCAGGAGTGGGATGCAATCTCTTTGTCACTGCGCTGCAATTTCCCTTCCCACAAAAAATACCTCAGGGAGCATGGCCAGAACATCTCCGGAGGTGTCTGCAGCCTGCCTTGCTCCTGTGGACCCCCTCCTTCAGCCAGTACTCGGTGCTCTGCACAGCATCCCATAGCACGGCTCCCAGGCCCTGCGCACAGCAACTTACGAGGGTCTGCACAAACCCTGGATTGGTGCCGTCGAAGTAAAACAGCCCACCTACTAGAGTTCTACCTGTTCCTCATCAGATACGTCCTAAAAGAGCATCTGCTGTCCTGCCTGGAGCGGATGGAAGGAGCGGGTGACCGGAGAGGGTGATAATTCCGTGTAGTTTCCCTCCCTCTAGCGATGGAGTCCGATATTACAGGTCACTCCTGTGCCGAAAGAGGACGAGAGACTGTAAGGAAATCCTCGCAAAAAAGTTATGCAGACGTCACATCATACTGAAGGAGCCGGGTGACCCTTCAGACCAGCTCCCAGACCTCAGCACAGGAGGTCTGTGCCGGGACACCACCAAGTCCTAGCCTTGGGGCCCAGAGCCCAGCTAAACAATTTTCACTTGCAACTAAACCCTCTCTGCCAGAATTAGAGACAGAATTTTCAGCTTTGGCCCAAGAGGTATCTGAGCGCATTTCCTTACACAGATGAGAACAAAATGGGGTGATAAGTGTGAACTGTTCTGGCTCTTCCGTTGTATTTTGCCAGGGTTTAACGACCATGGGGCTCATAACAGAGCATGTGTCTCCGCAACACCACTTGGCAAGGCTTCTCAAATATTTACAGAATGTATTTGGTATCCCCTGCTAATAATAGCCCAATAGGTCCCCAGATAGAGTGAGAGAGACTGAGGCACTCTTGTTCTGATTGCTATTTCACAGCCTTGCTTCACAATGCTGAAAGACTTCTCAGTTCTTGTAAAAGGGTAAGAGACAGGGAAACAGATTGCAGAGGTTCCCGAAGTTGTTATTTTAGGAAACACTGCTTCACCGGTGGAATTGCATGCTTCCTCCAACCACAGTTGTGTCACGTTTCTGGTCCATACTTACTTTTGTTCAACTTACTTGTTGAAACTGAGAATAAAACCTCACAGAAGTGAACAAGCTTGCTGGAAAGCTTTCTTGGGCTTACTTCACTGTAGACAAAATTACTGGGTTTGACCACACTAAATTTCTGATACCGAATATTAAACCAAAAAACACTACTTCAAAGCTCCCTGTCTGTGGCAATGAGTCACAAAAATAAAGCCCACCTATACAGTGGGCAGAGCCAGAGCCTTGCCCTTTGCCATAGTGTCAATCCTAAACTACCTGGAGCTCAGACTGGAGGGAAGCAAAGCCTTGTTTATCTCTTATGCTCTGGGCTGATAAGACCCAAACAGGCCTTGTGGGAGTGCTTCCCAGGCAGGGACATATAGGAGAAACCATGTTTCCCACACCCTTCCTTTGATCTCTGACATACACACGAGGTCCCCAGGGGCCTGAAGTTCCAACTACAGTAGGAAAAGGAAGTCAACAGCATAAACCCTCTATGAAATCTCTGTGGGAACAAGGACAAGGAAGAGGGGTTACTATGTATTGCCCATTACCAAAACAGCTCAAACACAGTCCCTGTGCAGGGCTCCCATCCCATTCTATATCCTTCTCCCTCAAAAGCCACAGCTCTGGTCTCTCTCTGGAAATCACCCAGCATCATATCTGGGGATCCAGAGACAGCACCTCATCTAAGATGAGGTCCAGGGACAGACCTGTCCAGCTGGATGGAGATTGTCGCTCCTGTCTGCAAATCACTGTTGCCCTCAGGGTACTGGATCAAAAAAATCCAAACTCCTGCCCCAACGGCTAGTCAGTCTACTTTCACTCCTTGTATCCAACTGCTAACTTCAGAGATGGATCAGGCCTGCCTCAGCTGCGAGTCTTCCTTGGTGCAACAGAGCAGTTAGAGCCTGCAAATGAGATCCAGGTCCCAACTGTATATTTTCTGTCTTTAAGCATCACTCAAATCCCACTCAATCTCAGTTTGACTCCAACATACAATTAAATGTTGTCCTAAGTGGAAACACTCCTGTGAACTGGGCTCAGAAATGCAGTTTTCCTAAAGTACATTTTTAGGAGCAGAAACTGAAAAGAATGGCTTCTGTGAGGTATGGTGCCAAAGGCATCACCACCAAAAACAAAGACCCAGGCAGCAGAGTGGTGAGCAGGCAGGTCCCAGATTGAGCTGGTAGGAGAAACTTTCTTCTTCAATGCATGTGCTTTTTGGGTTTTTACCTTTTCTTTCTTACATCCCCCTCTTTCTTCCCCCTTCAGGGTGGAGGGTGAAGGAAAAAGCGGGAGTCACTGGCTATATTTTGGTGCCAGAAGCATTAACAGTAATGTTCAGTGGTTGTAAGGGTGCTCTGTGGGGTCCATCTGGTGCTCCAGGAAATTTAGAGTGGGGCCAGCCCTAAAGGAGTCAACCTCTTTCCTGTTTTCAAGAGCACCACCACAGGCACACCAAGGACACAAACATATTTTGTACGAAAGTCTTCCATAGGATGGCAAGGCAGCCCAAGCAAGGAGATTCAATGCATGGGGACACACACACATGCCCTTCTCTCATGGCTTGATGCACAGTCCTCATACCAGGCTGTAAACAGGTGCCCTAAAACCAAAATGATACTTCATTACTTGGAGTGCTCCACACAGCACAGGCTTCAGGAATTGCACAGAAACCATCTGCTATGCATTTGTTGTTCTCTACACCATAGTCCTGCCCTGCGCTGAGCCCAGGTTCTTGGTGGGACAGAAATGTGTTGACTGAAAAGCCTGTAAAGTGAAATATTCAACAGCCATGGGCCTGCACCCTTCCCCAGAGCACAGTAAGTGGCACACAGGGAAAAGAGAGGAGATTCTTCTAAACGAGTCTAAAAACTACCCTTAACAGCCAAAAGACGTGTTAACATTGGCACCAAAAAGAAGCAAGGATGAGTCCGCCAGTTAAGGAAAGAGACATGTAATTGCAGTAGAATTTCTAGGAATAGCTTCATTTCTCATCTCATTCAAGAATTCATGTGAAGAGCTGGAAATACAGAGGATGAAGCTAGGCACACACAGATGTCCCAAGGATGCACTGAGGGACGTGCCAGGGCATTTTCTCCAGGCACAGTTCCCTGCAGATGGTTGTTAAGTACATCCATATTAGTCCAAGGGTGTCTCTGCACACCATCTGAAGTCAAGGAGATGAAGCAGGGTTACACAAGCAGATGCTATATAGAGAGACCCCAAGGCTTACCCCTATATCCAGTCACTCCCATTATTCCCACTTAGGCCAGCACTGGCAGTCTCACACATAACACTTCGGGTCAGCTCTGACAATCAGCACTGTAGAGTTCGTATTGGCTGGACTTTGATGCATTTGATTCACCAGCAGTGATCTGCCGTAAGCCCTGTTCCACCACATCCTACAGTGACAACTACTGACTTCAGGCTGCTTGTGGCTTATCCTGATGGGAAGGTCCCTTTGCTTAACCTTTTGCATCCAGTTGGTCACCCTTAGCTTCATCCTAAATCTTGAACTCCCAAAAGTTCCTACTGGCAGCCTTCACCATCTGGGAGCACTCATCTACTGGCATCCCATAGGACCCCTCAAGACCTACAGTATGAGGAAGAACAAAACCAAAAACTTGTGCAAAAGGTTCACAACTGAATCTGAACATCATCTGCCTCTAAACTAGCCAAGCTGAATCTTCGAGGACATCATCAAAAAGTAAAACTGCCTGTGGCATCACAGACTGGAGGACACCCAGATGGTGTCCATTTAGGTACTGGATCTACTACACTTTGGTCCCTCTCATCCAAGCCATTGACAGCCTGTAGCAGCGTAGGGCCACATGCTTTTGGGTGGCTCAACCTTCTCCATTCCCAGATCCAAAAGAAAACCTTGGAACAGCCAAATGCTCCATTTCAGCTATTCTGGAGGCAACAAGCATACGCAGGAGTGTGAAAGTGAACACATGAGGAAGACCAGAGCTGCAAAACGTACATGACTGCGCATGTGGTTTCTATGCATTTAATTCACAATGGTTCAAAGCATCACCAAATACACCAGAGCAGTGTTTAACAAACCAAGACCCACTCCTGGTTCCTGGATACAGTAATTTTCTACACGGATACTGTGATTTGTCCTTCAGAAAACTTCACAGCCTTGTCATGAATCTCTATGATTTACAGTACCTGCTGCTCGCTGGAGCTCACAGATGGAGCGCCAGTACTCCAGACTGACAATACGCAGCCAGTAATGCTGAGCAGGGATGTGTCACCTCTATAAAGGTTGAAAATAGGACAAAAATATCAGAGAACAGAATAGATTTCTGGAAGAGGCTATTTTAGTCTTCTAATCTGAATATTCAGGCTTAATTTGGTATTTTACATGGGGCCAATTAGACACCCACAAAATGACACAAGGCTGGTTTGCCACTGATGAGTGTTCTGGGTTTGTAATTCTTCTGTCAATACTCTTAGTCACTTGTTATTTCATGGACAACTTATGGGTGTCTTTTCAGGAAGGTAGCAAGGAAGGGAACATATTATCTTAAACAGATACTAATTTAAATGCCATCAAGAGGTCCTTTTTTTTTACTTATGTACGCAAGTTTGCTTAACTAGGTAGCCTGCCATTTTCAAACATCAGAATTTAAAGTTATCTACCAAACTAAATACTTATCTTTGTGCACTAGGGAAATGGTGTATGGAGGAAGGAAAAGGAGGAAAATATGTATGCACAGGCACACATGCAACACCTTCCTGTCTTTTAGAAATAAGGAATACTTTTTTTGTTATATTAACATCAGATCACAAAAAAAAAAATAACAAGCTAATTTAGCTGTTCAGCAAGGGCATAGGGTGTTCAGAAGAGAACATGCAACTGGCTATCACTGCAAGTATCTGCCACATCAGTGCTGTGAGCCAGCACTTCTCCATTTGTGGCACAGCCTGAAACGGACTGCATTCCTGTCTGTCATAAGCAGATCACTTAAGAAGTGATAAGAAACATTTCTAAAGGAATGATGAAAAGTGTCAAAACATTTTAAGTGTTAAAAGCAACAAAAGATTTGACTTTGAATTTTACTCCTCTACCCAGGCAGAACTATTGTCATCAAGGATGCCTGAATCTTCTAAAAAAAAATTTGCCTTTTTTTACACCTCTACCACATTTAAAAACTATTCCTATAATTTCTGAACCTATGACACATTTAATCAAGGAAACTGAACCCTCTGAGCAGACAGTGCAAATTCTGGCAGACTTGCTGACACAAGGAGATGGGGAAACTACTGACATTAAGAAGTGATAGAGTTTCCAGCAGCCTCTCATAGTTGCCATAGACTCAAGGAGAAGGACATAGAAGCTGATCTATGCATGTCATGCACATGGCCCACTTTACACACTAAAAATCACAGAAGAGACTAGAACAACTTCCAGTCCCACCTCATCAGTGTGACCCCAACAATAGCTTAGTTTTTGCATTAGTATCTTGAACTCTGGAGAGGACATCTCCACCTAAGGTGGTTCAGACCATGCAGGGAACATTATACCTCTTCAGCACAGCTCTGAGCCTGATGGACCACCTCTGCAGAAGGGGAACTATAGAGTTTGGTCTCCATCATAGCATTCACATGAATGTGCACTGGCACAGGCATGGCAACCATTCAGCAATTCTAGGTTAAGAGAGATACTTTAAAAGAATAACAAATGGTCAGGATAGATAGACCTTTATTCTATCTTTATCAGAACATATCTAATAAGCAAAATTACCATGACTACACCAATACCAGCCTCCACAGCAGTTGGCCTCCAGCTTTCTCTCAAACACTACCTACACAAAGGTCAGGGCTTTTCCCAGCTGAGAAAGTACACAAGCCAAGTTTGCCCTGTGACAAACCCAGTGCTGACTTGGGAGCTCATTGCCAAGCTCTCACTGAGGGAGCAAGTAGTGCTTGTGCCAGATTTGGCTCTTGGGGCACTCTGGTCCCAGAGGAGTTTGGAGAGGCAGTAAACATCACTCACAATCTTACAGGTTGAGTAGAAGATTCAGGTTATGGAAGGGGTCTCATCTAGAGACAGGTCTTAGAAGAGCTCTGCATCCTCCAAAAAGCTTAGAGAAGCAAGGTTTTTCCTTATGTCTTTTACTTCTTATTTCCCCTCACACGCTGATAGCTCCCATCTAATTAACTTTATTATTAAAAAAAAAAAAAAGGAAAACCACCGTACACACAAATAAAGAATAATGGAGCTAGTATCACATGCTTCCAAGACAGGCAGAAGGTTTTTTTCAGGAGACTAACAGATAGTCAAACACAGGGCTACTCATTTTTATAACTCCCATCAGGAGCCTTCTTGCCCTGACAAGCCTTCATTGTGCTCTCTGCGGGCAGCAGCCAGTGCAGACCTCCAGTATCTGATGAACCCAAAAGGATTGGTGGCTAGAGGGGAAAGGGGACAAGAAGGGTGACCCTCCTAAATAACTTTTGCAAAGTGACTCATGCTTTCACTGACAGCATTAACATCTCTGCTCCTGCCAGCTGGGCAGCTGCTCTGGCCCTCAGAACAGTGAGGGAATGTTTTGTTCCAGAGATGGGAAAAGGGGGGTGCGGGGGGGAAACAACCCTTCTGTGTGCATGTGAGCATGCATGTGTAATTGCCGTATGATTTCAGCTATTTTGACCTAATAAGAGTTATTTCATTAGTCACCAGCCTTGGTACAAACAGATGGATTTGCAAGAATCTAAAACAGAAGGGGAAGAAAAGAGACGAGAGATGCCACAGACTCCAGGGCAAAAGGGCGTCCTGGCCATGGGAGTTGCAGAGGACTCACACAGAACAGCCCCACTGTGAGCAGCTGGCCTGCAGCACCTGGTGGCTTCCCACCTCTCCACACTAAAGTGCCAGGAGACCCGTCCTTCTTCCAAACAACTGGACTCAATTGCTCCACTTGTCCTTAAAAATTTTCTCATGAAAAATAAAAAGAACAGCTGACGTTATACAATGATTTCGTTAAAAACCTCGCTATTTTTGTCATGTTGTAGGATCACAGCTTTAAGCTCTTCATCATAAAACTGCAGTACAATTCAGTAAGGCTTGCTTGGGGCACAGATTGCCTGGTTTTGCTCAGGAAGCATATTTGGTGCCTGGCAAAAGGCATGGCAAGGCACAAAAGTAGCCTTCCTACCCTCCAAAGTATCTAGCTTAACCAAACATAAGCCTTGGGTTCACAGGATTGAGCCCACCAACATTAGGAAAGCAGATTCAGTGCATCAGGAACACTGTTCCCACAGCCAATATTTACTTTTCCAAACTAGAGCGGGAAAGCTTTGCCATCATTCATGGAAACATGGGCAGTTCTCTACCAAAAATACTTTTTAGCCTTCCCCCTTTCCTCCTCCCAACAGCATTTCCCACTTTCCTTCCAAAAGCCTTATTTTTGCATAGGTCTCTGCTGATTCCAGCGCCAAGAGGGACTGGACACACACAGACACACATATCTTTCCTGCCTGGCTCCAGCAACATTTTGCCAACCACCCAAAAAGTCTTTTTCACCTAAGAGGTTTGTCCAAGTCCACAGGAAACTCACACTGGCTTTTGCCTTGGAGTTGCAATTCTAACAATTCTCTTGTGAAGCCACTAACTTCCCCACCCTGTCCTTCTATGTCCATATTTGCTCTTTGCTTTAGCATCTTTCATTAAACCAGTGCAAGCAATGCAACATTCCATATACCTGCACCACAGCATTCACCAAAATACAGATTCAGCCATTCCTGCACAGGGTTGAAGGTGAGGCATGACAGCATGGAAGAGGGCTCAGTTCCAAGCACAAGAGGCACATGAATCACGACATCTACTGTTTGTGGGACACCTCTTTCCAAAAACATGGGAGCTGGAAACACTGACGTTAGGCCTGAATGTCAGCTGTGAGCCCCAATGTACAGGGAAAAGGAGGGGTAAGCTTCTTGCACTAAATTACAGGTCTGAATATCAGTGACAGTATCCCCCCTCAATGAAAACATGTAATGACTTGTCCAAGCATGTACATTGTCATTTTGGAATAAAAAGAAGAAATTTGGGAACAAAAGGTTTTAAATTGTTGAGTGGAAGATTTGCATGTAGACAGAGTATTGTTTTCTTCTCCTGGCTCCCTGGGTAGCAAAACAGAAAAATTATGTGTAATTAAAATGGAAACAGTATCAATTAGCTGTGATTCTCCAAGCTGTGGAAAGAGTAAACCAATGAGGAAAGACTGTTCTTGTCCTCTGGCAGCCTCTTCATGTCAAGATTATTCTGAAGATATCTTAAATCCACTTAAGTATGAACTACGCAAACAAAATTTAAAAGAAATTGGTGCAGGTGGAGGGTTATTTACTAGCCAGCGTAATACTCAATCAAACATATCCTGAGGAATTAACTTGATTGCCAGTACTTGAGCTCATTTCATTAACATTACATCCTTGTCCTCCTTGAGTTATGCCCCTGAAGTTTAAAGACTAATCTAGATAGGGACAGGCTTATCTTTTACCACTATAGAAACTGGCCTTTGGGTCAACACTTTTAGATACTCCTAGAAAAAGCACGCACACAAGAACAGCAAAAGTTAACAAGTTATTGTATCCAGTCACACACAAAATCAGGACCTTAGTGAGCCAGGCTCCACAAAGATGCTGCCTGTAACTCCCATTGCATAATGACAGTTGTAATTCTGATATAAAGAAGTGTTTTATTCCTTCTTGAACCGCACACACACATACACACAAAAAACAAAAACAAGAAGAAAATAAAAAAAAAAACACACACACACAAAAATGCCCCACACAAAACACTCTTTTGGTTTTGATATTGACCTATCTTCTCCTCTGAGATATTGCTAAGTCATAAGTCGCATCAGTTAAATCTATTAAGTCACTATAAGAACAGCTTGCTTGTTATTACTTAAGAGTAGTATACTAAGCACAGATCAGCAACAATAAATATTCCTGGTTTATGTTAATGTTTCACATGAGGATAGAGTTGGACCTGAACTTGATGTAGACAGATTCTTCCAATAGTTCTCATTCATAAGAATAATTGCTGACACGTGTAGGAGACAATTTAACACTTTGTGGTGCAAATTCTACGTCTCAACTCAGATTTCTAAAAGCCAGGTATTCACCAAAACACCACCAGCACATAGTCCTTCCATATTCTTCCATTTTTCTATGCATATTTTTGACTCAGCCCCAAAGGAGCAGCATAAGTACATACGGAACACATTTGACAAAAAAAAAAAAAAAGATCAAAATTTGATTGAGTCAGTTTGATTGAAACTGTTTCATAGTACCATGAGCCTTCTGAAATTAAGACCAACTTCTTCCTTTCACAGAGATGATTAGTTTTGGTTTCCCTGTCATTTTGTCTTGATAGCTTGATATTAACACAGCCCAATAAAATGTTTTTCTTCTGAGCAAAAAAAAAAAAGCAACTTGCATTCTCTAAAACCCCAGGACTAGTCTGCTGCTGCCTACCTGGGGATTTTTGGGGGTATCAGAAGTGCACCTCAGACCTACAAGTAACTGTGCGTGGCCAAGAGGAGCGTCTGCTCCAACATCAAGGCTAGCCCAATACCTTGTGTCCTGCCCATTCTCTACCACAGTGTGACCCTGTTGGCCTTCCTCCAGGCAGGGAACACGCCACTTCCACACCACCTGCCAGCACCCTTTCAAACTATTTGTTGAGTAGTTATTTGTGAATAATTCTTTCAGTGCTGACACATTTTATAAGTTAGCTGAAGATAATTAGCAAATAGGGAAAAAATACAATTGCACAGTAGAATAATTCATTGCTAATTATTCTCTCAGGTCTAAGAGAGCTGCTGACCTTCTCAATACACTTCTTTTAGTTAAATAAGTACAAACAGATGCTGACCTTCATCAAAACAACACTGGTATATTTCCTGAGGAAACACAAATGACAGTGTAAAGACACGACCAAACATATCCCAACCAGTTGCACATTAGTCATTAAGAGCATTTTCCAAAGTGCTCACTGGGTTCTGATGCTCTGTATTTTGGAGAGGGGTAAAGGGCACATTACACACCTCTGACAACTCAAGTACAGTGGTCTTGGACTTGAGCAACTGAAAACCCAAGGACATAAAACAAGTGGGTGTTTCAGATCATTTCAGTCATTGTTTCACACATGGGGTTTTTTTGTCAAGACAGCTTCTGGACCATTGTTACTCATCATTTGCATGAAGTTTTAAACTAGGGACAGCAAGAACTGTGAGTTTGAAATGTGACACCACACATCACAATTTAATGAGGCCTCTAGGGCTATGTGCAACACAGCCTCATTCCCCCTGCACATACAAACACACTCAGATGGTGAATCAGAACCGAGAGCATCTTGCAAAGTACCCCAGGGCTTTATTTAAAGGAAAAAACTCTGTAATTTGTCAAAGGCACTACAGCTCCCTGGAAAGAACGAGATAGTCTTTCTGAGTATTTGTGCTTGTGGAGACTTAGAGATCCTTGTCAGGAGTGGAAAATGGAATCGTTCTGGTTTTTAATCCTGAGCAGCAAGTCATTTTAACAGCAAGGTTTCTACAAAATCATTTTTCTTGACCTGAAAGGGTACACACATACAGCTTCCAACAGATGTGAAAAGCAGTTAAGTCAGTATAGATGCTCCATTGAAGGCCCTCCTGAACAGAGATGCCAGCGCTACATAAAGACAGCTATTCATAGCATCCTCTCAGAGCAAATTCAGCCATCCAACTTGGACATTATTCACAGCAGCTAAACTCAGAAACACAAGTTTCCCCCGCAGTCCCTGGAGCAAGGAGACTGACCAAGCACAGCTCTGCCTGCTGCGCTAAGCTAGGGTGGGATGGGCTGGGTGAGGACCACTGCTCCCCATCAAGCACTTTTTGAGACACAAGTCAGTGACCTGTGTGTGACAGACCTCACAGAAGAAAACTATTTTAAATGCTTTATGATGAGCCTCATTTCTCAGCTAACAGGGCTGCAATCAGGTGCCTTAGGTGGTTTCGAAATAAAATGATCAAAACCTCATGTGCCCTTTTACAGGGCTGCTGAGGTGAAGAAAGAATCAGAATTACAGTAACAAAATTTTGCTTTTAATCCTTACGGATGAACTGACCAAAATCGCTCAGCACAAATTCAGGTCTCAGTTTCCTCCTAAGGCTTCTCAAACCTGTATTCACTACTCTTTTCACCTACTCATTTGTGCAGACTCAAAATTAAAAAGTTGAAAATACTAAGTTTGATCTAGCATAGAAATCATCAATTACAGAAGAGAGTCTAAGCTTCATCTTTCCACCTTCACAGCCCCATCTCTCTGCACAATCTGCATCTGTGACACATACATAAACTGCAGTAAATCACTGGTTTTTGATCCAAGAGCCTACACCACTGCTGATGTATCACAAAGAAAGAGTTGAAAGGGCTGGTGACACTGTCAGACCCCACAGCCCTATGATGGCTGGAAATTCAATAGTTGAGACACAACTGGAAAAGGCAATTGAACATTTGGATGTCCAGAAAAGGCAATTTATATCCTATACTGCAAAAGAAAGCAAAGCAAGCTTTAAGGATTTCATCATTTAGCCGCACACATCATTTTGACTCTGGGCATTATGTAATCAGTCACATCCAAGGGAGTTTAGATCCTCCATCCACAGCTCTGCTGATCATGACATTTCACAGAAAAATAAGAGCTAAACAAACAACAAATCCTACAAGTTCCTCAAGTAAGGAAAAACTCTTCCTAGCAAGCAGGAGTGAAGCTTGACTTCTGTTCTGTAGCCTGTGCCCCAACAGGAATCAACACTCTACCCCATCAAAAGAAACCCTTATTTCCTGAAGGTCCACAAAGATGGTGATGAATGAAGGGATCCTTGTATCAAGAAGTGGTCGTTGTGTCCACACACAACCTTATTGCTAAAGAAACCAACCAAAAAAACAAAAAGAAAAAAAAAGCTGTTTTTTTTTCCTTTTTAAATCTGTAAGTAAAGCTCTCCCCTGCTGACCTGCCCCTCTGTTTGCATTACTCAAATACCTGCAGTACCATCTCTCTTACCAAGATTAAATTCAGGGAACTGACAGGATCTAGACACCAGCTCTTTCACTAAAAAAATTGCTCTGGAAAAGACAACTACATCTTCCAAATATAGGTATTTATATGCAACAATCATGTTATCCCTCAGTCTGTTTCTGATACACTGAATGCACCAACTTCTTTACATCTCACTTCATAAACATATTTTCTAACACCCTCACCACTGTACTGACTTTCCCTTGGACTTTCTTTGCACCTCACCAATGATTCTACTTAGAGATGGACTACGGTCCTTTCAACATGAACTTGACAGTTATAGGTTGGGGAAAAAACAGAAAAATAAAAGGAAAAAAAATCCAGAAGACAGGAAATTAATTTCCCTGATGGCATAATATTTATATGACTATTTGCCAATTTTGACAACAAAGTCCCTGTCACAGTATAGGTACAAGTTATCATCTACTGTTCTCAGAACATCAGTGAGCAGAAGTCTGGATTAGCACATCTAGCTGGAATAGAAGGAACTGCAGAAGGAATTTCAAAGGTAGAAAAGAACCTAGATCACTTGAACACTGCAAGTGAGCACAGCACAATGTACTTCGAACACCAGCCAGTTAGACTACATTAAGTTGAAGCACAGGAGGAACCACAGTCTTACTTGAAAGTACGAAAACAAAATCCAGCATGATTTTTAGCTCAGCAAGTAAAACACTTTAACTCTTAAGCTGAAGATAGAACAGAAAAAAACCACAGAGATAATAGAGTCTCTTACTGAAAAAAAAAATAGAAATAGTTTTTCTGAAACTTACATCTTTCTTCATTCCCAACTTTTAGCAAAATTAAGAATGAGGAAGACAGTTTTCCACCATTTCACAAACTTAAGAGACAATCATTAACTTCTTTAAAAACAAGCGTTTACCTAAAACTTTTCCCAAAATCAGTCTGCTTCCCCCAGTTGCCATGCAGAGAGCCACCCTACTTTCTGCAGCTTGTAGCAATGAAGCTCCTATTACAAATATCTGTCTTGCTCACTATAGATTTTTGTGATCCTAAAACCATTAGTTTTCAAATGGAAACAGCTGCAGGACTGAGGGAGTGTCAGAACTAACATTCCTTCACTCTCTTCTTCTTGCTTTCATCTTAAGACTTAGAGATGTGAGTACTTGCAATGCTTTATCTTTTGAGACCATTCACTTTTCTTTTATTTTAAAACTATACTTTCCTTTGTTACCTTTAAGGTTTTGTTTGCATGTTCCTTGTTTGCAGAGTCCGCTTAAGAAGCCTTGGAAGAGAAGGCTAAAATCCTCTTTTGCCTCCATATAAATGCTGTTATCCCTGGGGAAACGAAATTCAACTTTGGTAGTAACATCAGAGAGAACGCAGGAGAAAGGGGGTTGGAGGAAGCTGGGTTTGACCAGACCTCAGCAATTAGTGAGGTTTGGGAGTGAATATAAGAAATAATGTCTGTGGTGGGAGATGCAGGTGGGAAGCTGAGAGTAACTGAAGGTTTGGGGGTGGGAAAGAGCTCCAGGGGCTACAAGGTCAGGTTGACCGTAGCCTTTCTGGAAAGGTCTTTGTCTGTCCCCCCGGCTTGCCATTTCTCTAGTCTCTATGACTACTTTGCTTGCTTCCATCCCTTTTCCTCTTATTCCCTTCCTTTAGTAAAAGCAGGAGAAGCTCAAGAGGTATTTTGAAATACTTGATATCATCATTTGTATATTTCTCGCTGTCAACCCCGTCACATGCTCCCACGTCCTCATGGCAGTGGTCAAGAGCTGGGCAAGTACAAGGCATGGATAGTGTTCCCATCTGGCAGGGACAAGGCAGGCACTTCTTGTAGACCACAAAGACCACGCACACAGCTTGGGTGCTGAACCTGTGATGGTGAAAGCCACGCTGAGCCAGAGAGAAATGAGGGCAGATACAGCCAAATGTGTAAGGACTATTGGGGATCAGCCATGCCTCAGTGATGCTAGATTCTGCTCTCTATTAATAGGGCAGCAGCTTCCTGCTCCTGCAAGAGTCAGAGATGCTTTGAAGTAAAATCAGCTTTTCCGGAGACTGATCAAAATAGAAACTCAAGCTGCCTAAATCTGCAATGGAAATTTCAATCAACACCAAGTTTTTAAATAAAATTTGGACTCTATTCTGGTTCAAAATGAATTGAATAAGGAAATAAGATACACAAAGAAGGTTTTTGGTCAGCTTTTGCTCTACACTTGCTCTAATAAAACTTCCTGTAAAATGAGCGCTAACTCTAGGAGATTCCACGTCCTTACTCATGTTGAGACACTGCCAAAAATACCAGCAATCAGCCCAAAGAAAATAAAGATTCACTAGACATTTTGTACAGGTAGAGACCCCATCCTCGAGCTCTGATGACTCCCAATTAGCAAAATTCAGCCTTCCAAAGAGTTAATGTTCAATGGGCCAATAAAATGTGATTGATTCATTGATAACACATGCTGCCTTTGGGAGAGGGAAGAAGCCATCTCCAGAGACAAGTGAGGCAATTGTTTGCTGTCCCTGGTGCCCGCAGAGTGCCCCGCGGTAACCCTTGTGCTCTGGAATACTCACGTTGGTTATTTGGAAGCGGGGTGCAGAGTTGTGCTTTCCCATGGCTGCCACTAATGACTTGCAGCTGTTGCTAATCCGTGCCTCTGATTTCCTTTGATTGCTGTGTGTATGGATGCCTGTGGTAAACAGGCATCTGCCAGGTGCCAGCACAATCGGGGGGGAAATATAAAAAGTTCCCTGTTTCAAATTCAATGTGACATTGTGCTTGTCGAGAGGCAGCCGTTTAACTATTTAAGGGGAACAGTTTCCTGGGCTCTTCTCTGGCCTCGTGGTTATGTAGGAGATTCTCATGCATTTCAGTGACAGCAATATCCCAGCCCCAGTTGTAGGAAATAGCCACAGGGAGAAGCTGGTGTCTACAGGGAGAAGCTGGTGTCTACAGGAACTGTCCCAGCCATATAAAAGCCCATGACATGTGAGTTTGGCTCTGCTATCCCAGAGAGCAAGGGCTCTCTGGCTCAACTCGTTCCTCTCTCCCAGGCCCAGAATCCCAGAGTTGCATGAGGACCTCTGCTCCCATACGAGGACTCAGGCTGGCCTCAGCCTCCCGCCCCTTTCTCCTTACCACTCTCTGCTCCTGCTTCATACCGCGTGGAAAGGCAGCGAAGCACCTCAACTCACAGTTTCAGGCTAAAAAGAATGGAGAAGAGGCTTCCCACAGCCCATTAGGGAAATATATGTCTTGCTGGAAGCCAGGGCTAATATTAGATTTTCCAGTAGCAAGCATGAAGGTCTCACAATAAGAAATGTCTCTGAAAGTATTTCCCCAGCAGGCTGGTGTAGCATGACCTGTTTCTAGCACTGTTGTTTTGCCTCAGCCTCAGAGCTCCTCCAGGCAATTTCTCTGGGCATTTCTGATTCCCCTCCTGTCACAGCAGCCAGCTGAAGATGTCATACTGTTGCTCCTTGCCTCCATCCATCATCCTTCCTCCTGGTAGCAGGTAATTATTCCCAGCTGTTCATTACCCAAGACCATCATACCTGACCCATATTGTTTGCCTTTCATTTGCACCTCAGGTGCAGAAAAGAAATACATAAAGGAAAGCCTCAGAGAGGAACTGGTTATGTGCCAGTGCTAGGGAAAGGGGTAACCTGCTCTCTCAAAAGCTGTTTTTGTGGTTCATCTCCTTGGGTCACTATTCAGTTACGCACTAGGTCACATTTAAGTCTCCTGGAACATTCATAGCTGTCCCCAGCACTGGCTCATTTTGCTTCCCTGCATGCCATGAGCAGCTCCCAGGCTCAGGAAGGTGGGGAACCTGTGGAGCACAACAAAGGACAGTCTCCCTCCTCACAAAGCCATGTATCCAAATATGCATGAACAATTTCTATAGCCAGAGCGGTTCACCTTAGCTACCAAAAAACTATCATCTGATACAGACCACTATCACAGCTAATATTATCATTTAAGTTTTATGTAAAGTGCTAGTTCTCACTCCTTACAGATCATCGGAAGTGGAAAGCTGAGTATATCTACCCTCCTAAAACAAGGCAAATAAGGTGCCTTAGAAATCTGCAAGCTCTCAAAAAGGACAGGGCTAAGTTTGGTTTCAGAGAGCCAGGTTGACAGAAGGAGTTGGAGAGAAACTGATCCTGCTGCATAAGGAAAAAGGCCCTTTGTAGGTGTGCCATGGTATACAGACCATTGGAGCAATAGAGAACAGGATTTTGAATGAAGATGTAGTCTCCTAGTTGTTTGATTGCTACTGAGTTCAGGGTAACACAACCTTGTACATGGGAGGTACTCTGGCTTCAGAGAAAATTGAGTTCTCTCTCAGCCTTTTCTCCTACATGGAATAACCTTAAAGACCTCATTTTTGGCTTTGGTCATTATGTCATGCTTTGCTGATGTAGACAAAAGCAGACCAATTTTAGTCACTGAATAAGAGAAAATAAAAAAGACCTCTAGCAAATACAATGCACATCCAAAATATATTCTTTAGTTTAAGGACTGGGTGACTTTGGGCTTGCGGCAATCCCGACCCTGAAGACTTAAGACAAGGCAAACTTCATACTCTCCTCCTTTTAATCCACACTGACACTCCTGCCTTCCTCTGGACTGTAAAGCAAGGCTCTGCACACTCGCAGCTCCGAGAGGAAAAGAGGGACATTGGCAAAGAGCAGCAGAGTGCAGTTTGTGGCACCTCCCAATTAGCATGTGTCCGCTCCCTTCAGAAAGTCGCATATCCTTGTTCAGAGGTGGCTGGGGATTCAGGGGGACAGGAAGGTTTTACATTTCACTGCTGAGACTCCCAGAGGTTTTGCCAGGTACTTACCAAGTTATTTAGAAGGAAAACAAGAACCCATATGGGCTTATCCTTTGTTTCAGTCCTGCTCTGGGTTCAGGCACCTGAGCTGGCAGCTGCATCCTTTTCTAATGACATGAGAGAGAAGGGACATTCATGCTGTCATCCCTGCTGGCATATCCTGTTTCTGCAAGTTCACATCTTGTAACTAGCCTGAGCTAGTCAGTGCTGTGTTATTCAAGGAAAAGAAAAACATCTGAACTTTGGCATCAAAACCCCACTGGAAACTGGCCATTGCCTAGAACGTAACCAAGCTCTTCAGCTCGGCTTTCATTACAGCAAGATTTCCCAGGAGAAAATGCCCAGAGGACTGGCAGCAATGAGTTTTCTTAGGATTTACAGTCTAGGAGTACTGGTTTCTGCAGCACTAAAACTCACAGTCACACCACCAATCCCGCTCAAAAGCTATTTACAGACGAACGTGAGCTCTGCTGGGAGCACACTTCTGTTATCAGCCTCCCTGCAAGCAGCAAGGTAGGAGAGGGCCTGAGGACTGGCTGGATCCCAGAGGCAGTGAGCAGGCTCTCCCAGGCATCCCTTTCCATGCAGCAGCAGGGAGCACAGAGAATGAAGGGGACGCAGGGTCTGGGCCCAAGTGTGGTGCAATTGTTGCCAAAGAGAGGTACCCTGCCCCAAGGAAGGCAGGAAGGGTCACTCTCTACAAGTGAAAAGTGAGGGTTAGACCAGATGCAGAGTCTGATCCTGCTTCCCTGAGTGGATTTGCAAGGTTACAGTCTGTCCCCTGAGCATTGTTTCATCCCCTAGGTACACTGGGCAGCACCAGGTTCCAGCCCCTTTTACAGCTGCAGGCTCCACAAAATAATGGAGCAGGGTGAGTGCCTCACAGTGGATGGATGCACTGCTCAGTTTGCCACCCTAATCTCTTCCCACCATACCTAGGAATGGTTATAAAGATAAAAGAAAGGCTGGAAACTGTTATTGTATCAAAGCAGATCTGCAGTATCCAGATTCTGTGCGGTTCTATCGTATTCTCCTGTGCTGTGGCTCTCTATTTTTAAAATCTAAGCTACGAAAAATAAATTGCTCTCAACCTGAGTGTGAAAAAGAGTTTTCTTTTATACTGGCATCTTAACTTTATCTGATAATGAGACCCAAGTAATTTCCTTGAGTTTCAGCTGCAGCAAGTAATGAAACAGTGATATCTTTCTTCACTGATTAACAGTATTAGGCTTCCAGGGAACTGAAGCAATTCTCCAATCTCAGGGAACATTAGAAATTTGCAGGTAATCCTAACCTCATCCATGTCCCATCTGACTCCCCGGTTCCTGTCTCACTCAGTATGTTAGGTTGGCAGAAAAGCAGCAGAACATAACTTCACAAATCATTAAACTGATTTAAACCTCTTGGGGAGAAAAAGTTCATGGGATTTGTGTTCTTGTTTTCCAGGGTTTCAAATCCTTAAGGGACACATTTCAAGACTTCTTCATAACTGGGAGAGGGGGCCTACTGGCTCTCCCTTGGTATTTCTATCTCTGTCGTCTAAGATAAAGTACATGGAAACTCAGTGAGAGACTTCCTATTAATTTAAGTGGGCTCTTGAGCAGTGGGCTTATGTCAAACACCAAACATTGGTTTCATCCATACCGAAACATACCTGCCTACAGGCCTATGCCTGCGCTCAGGCTGTGCTATGAATCTGCATCATTTTTAATTGTATAAATACCACATCTTTTCTTACAAGTTTTCTGATACATCAGCACATACTCCAAGCCTCAACACTTGTATTTCACAGTGATTATCTGTCAAAAGAAAGTGACTCAGCTAATCTACAGTTTTCTTTTTGCAGCCAGAAGACCATAGGCAGTCACAGGCAAAAGTGGTCACATTTTGAAAAGAAGTGTTGTAGCTGAGACCAATTATGACAATAACCATAGCTGTGTTACAGAAAGAATAATCTAGAGCCTTTGTACAGAAGCTTTTTGGAAAACAGCTGGCAACTTTTGTGCCAAATGGGGTATAAACATCTGGTTTCAAAGGACACTGAATATCTGTTCTCTGACAATAAGAACCTCTGCAAGTTTCACAGTCTAGGCAAAAAAAAAAAGAAAAAAAAAAGAAAAAAAAAAAAAGACACGCCAAAGCTTATCAACCAGTTTGGTGCAGGCTGCTATCAACTCATTCTTTTTCAGACTTGAGACAATTATGTAAGATGATGAAGCTGTAGACAAAACTTCCAGAGGGTTTTGCTTTATTTCCACGTGCTTTATCATCCTTGCTGATGCCTGCTGACCTGCTGCTTGTGGTGTCTGTGCAGTGTATGGTAACTAAGCATGACATTAATGCTCAAGTCTGTGGCAACCACATGCCTGCCTACAACTGAAGTCAGTTACACACACTCATGTATAAGCCTACTATTTGGGTATTAATTGAATAAGCTTTCAAAAATAGTTTAAGCAAATTAGTTCCTGACACATTGCACATCTTGACTTTTCCATTTGTGGCCTTTCATTCATAAGCGATCATCCACAGAGTGAAAAGAAGCACGCTTCACACTAATTAGGGAGGAGCTAATTACCCTCCATCAATTAGATCCTACAACACTTATCTGTAAACAGTTGCTGGAAAGGTACATAACAGATTAGTGACTGAAGACCTAATTAATAAGGAATAATGAGCTCCTTCCTGCAGGAGATGGAGGAAATGTGCTCTCATTCCTTGAAAATGCCTAGTGATAAGAGCCATAAAACAGATCATAAATGTGGCAGGAGTCATTTTGTACATAAGAGTTTTCTAATTCTTACATCCAATGTGCAGTCTGTGCTTTCCTGACTTCACTGTGCAGCCATACCACGACACTCTGTCTGCCACCAATGTGGTTCTGCAACTGATGTGAAGAAAATGTTGAATTATCCAGCTCTTATGCCTCATCTGCTATTTGTACTTCTTTTCATTAAATTAAAAGATGTACATTTTCCTCTGTCTATTTATAGAAAAGTGGCATTTTAGATTTTTTTTCCTAATTGGCTTCACATGTGATTTTTTTCCAGTTGCACCCCAGCATGTTCATGCTGCTTTGTTGCAGTCACTGTCAGTTATGAATCCCTATTTCTACCTATCACATAAGTCCCTTTGATTTCTAGGTCTTGGCTCCTGGTGCAGGTAGGTGCTGCTCTCCTACTCAGTTTTCCCTTTCTTTCACATTAGGATAGCTTACCATTCTGCTTTTGTTAACAGCAGTTTCAGTAACTGACAGTTCATTTATCTTCAGGATTATCTTCCCAGAAGACACGCATTTACCTGTTTCCCAGGCTTGTTGACATCTGCTTTTTGAAGTTAGCTCCCTTTTTTTCTGCTCCTTTCACTTCTTTCTTTCCCCAGAACAGCGATTCTGTTGTTTCATGGTTGCTTTCACACAAATTGCCTTCTATCTCTGGTTTGTCTCCATCCATTCCTCCCTTGTAGAGTCAAATCTTAAAACAGACAGAGATTTTCAGCATTATAAACTCTGAGCTTGGATTAACAGGGAAGTTGAATAGATTAGCATGGAAGCGACATTCTCATTTTTACTCACCGAAGTGTCTCACCAAGATGCTTGTCTTCCCTCCATCCAATGGAAGAAACACATAAGTCTGCAGTAAAACCAAACCTTGGATTACTTTAAAAATTCTTAACTCTTACAGTATTTAGTTTAAAAATATCAGGAAATATGTATTTTGCAGATACATAAATCATATCTGTCAATGAAAAAATTCTGTGAGTGTCCTATAAAAATTGTTCTAATCCACATCAAACAAAAGTTTAATCTTGAAGCCTTCAAAAAGGTAGGAAAATAAATTATTCCTGAGGAATCACTGGCTGAGGTTACATAGAAGTAAAATGGGGGGAAAAAAGGAAATGTCTCAGATGATCTAAAAACCCCAGAAAATGCCCTGTTTAGTAGCTACCCTCTCCTGTTTGTTTCAGAATCTCTGCTAATGATCACACCAATTCAGAAGGACAAATATTACTAAAAGGGACCTGGCCCCAAGCTGCTTCAGTCTTTGTGCCAAGAAGATTTTGTAAGTGATGAAGTGCCAGAAAGCCAAGGCATGATCTGACTGAGAGGGGAGCAGCAGTGCAAGGGCCAGGCCATCCCAGCCTGTCCCTCCAGCATATGCAGCCATTACACACATCAGCATTGTTCCTAAGTGTGTGTAAGCCTGCACACCCAGGAACAGGCAGAACAGAGGGGTGGACAGTGATTTAATGGACACAAAAGCCAGATATACTCAAGCTTCAGAGTGGGTTTTGAGGAATGAATGTATGACAGGGCACTCATAGTTTTCTGAAAACCAGAAGCTGGTCTGAAAAGACCAGTATTAGAAAACTGCAGAGGAAGCAGAAAGAAAATTTGTTACTCCTTTACACAGGAATCTGTTCCATCTGCTCAGCATGATGAGTAAGGCCTCAACTGGAGTACGGTCTCCAGTTTTGGGCATCACACTGCAAGGAAGATAAGGATTAATAAGAAAATATTTGGAAGCCACAGGAACAATCAGGTCTCAAAGGGACTATTTATGAGGAAAAATTAGGTTAAACAATGCCAATTTATTCTGAGAGAATTGAGGGAAGAAATGGTTTTTATGCAAGAAAATCTGTTTCTCATACTGAAGACAAGAAACAGATGTCCTGCAGTACCACGTTAGTGAGGAGGGAAAAATCAGGTTAAAAAACAGAAATTAGATTAGTCTGAGTAAATATAGGTGTCTCCACTGCAGGCATCTTCAGCTGAAGAAATCAACACCAGTGGGGGTGGGATTCATTTTGTCCTCAATAGATGACTACAGTCAAATTCAGCTCCACTTAACACCAAGACTAGATGTCCACTGAACATCATGGCAGCCAAGACTGCTGGGTCAGAAGAACAAGCGAGAAGTTGGCAGAGATGACTCCCAGCTTTTAAATGAGGGCAGTTAGTTCAGGAGCAGACAGTGGCAGGGAAAAGGGAGAGGAGGAGCTGTAGCCGAGGCTACAGCTACAGCTCTGCACCTCCACCAACCACTGCTGCTGCAGGCAACTTTAAAAATGTCATGACATTTGCTTATGTCAACCCTAGCACACACCAGAAAGCTCTGGTCAGAAAACAGCAGGAGAGATACCCAAAAGAGAACAAGGGAAATCTGGTTTCACAGAGGAGGTTTCATTACAGCCAGAGATCAGAGTTGTGACAATGTCCGGTGCGACAGACACAGAGCAGCTGGAACTTCTTGAGAGACTCATTCAGCTGTGTATCTGTTAAAAGTAAAACTGTATTCAAAATACTTTTGCATCAAAAAATGCCCATGTGTGTCAAGATGCAATTGAAGGCAGCATTTAACAAGAATCTTAGTAATAAGTTAATATAAGTTAAATTAACTCACTAGGAATATTTATATATTTAATAATAATACACACAATACTTAGCTATAATATAAACAAGTAAAATAAGGTTTCAATGAGAATATGTTTTAGAGGGCTGTTATTAACTCAGCAAAACAAGGAGCCTTGGAATACAGGTATTTTATCAACCAACCACATACTCAGGTAGATCCTGCAGACATTAAATCAAACTGAAAGAAAGCCATCCTTAGTAGAACACAGATAACCCTAAATAAACAGATACAGTAAACCTCTGGTGAATTTGAGCCAAATCCCTATTGCAGAGTAAACCCACAACATCTAGGGTTATCTCTGTGTTTTCCAGGCTTGGTCCCACAAGGTACAGCTGAACAGCACCAAGGCTGGAAGCAGAACTGCTGCTCTAGACACAGACCTGGCACATCCACACACCTAGTTGTTGTGAAAAGCCAAGCCACCATCATGGAGCCCCTCTGCAACCAAAGCTGCTGAAGAGCCAGGACCATGCACACTGGCACACCAGCCACTTACAGTGCTATCACGGTGGCTTCTACCAACATACACGGCTTAAAGGAGGTTCAAGAAATGTGTGATCACTGATTTCACGGGTTACCTAAACTAACGCTAAACTCCAAATCATTTTTAAATTTACCCACAGTTAAAATCTGGGCTTGTCAAAAAATTCCTCTGGGCAGGGCCAGATCCTTTCTCAAAAAGTAGCCAGCTCGGATGTTGGTCTGACAGAGCCCAGAAGCACAGCTCCCTCAGGATAGAAAGCAGGGACTCTAGCTAGCACTGATGAGATGGGTAGGACTGGTTAGGATTACTGTGTGAGGAACTTGTCCCTCATTGCATGCCACAAGAACTACTAGACAAACCTGATTGCAAACCACCATTGCTTTCCACCTCAAGGGCACTCAAAGAAAAGGGCAAAATCATCTCATTTGTATGGAAGCAAGCATGCCTTCAGATGCCCAAAACCTCAGTGAAGAGTGACAAAACATTATTGTCCAGATAGAAGCACTCATTTTTTAAAACATCTGCAAGGCGTCATAACCCAGTGAAGAGAGGAAAGACAGTCTCTTGCCACCAAGTCGAACAGAAAAGGGAATCTGCGTGACTGCAGTGGCCGATACCTCCAGCTGCTCTTCTCACCCCAGGAATGCTCCAGCTGGGAATGAATAGTTCGTAACATTAAAAAATAAGGCAATCACGTCTGTTTTATTTCTGCATGTATCCACCACTAGAGGCCATTGTGTATCTCCTTCTCTGGGGAAGGCTGCCCTCAGTTAAACCCCAGTGGTTGAAAATAACAAAAAAAATTATATACTTTTAAATCAAATTTCGCTTGAGGATTTCCAGCCCAAATGACTGATAAGAGATGACTGGCTGAAACTTTAGGCCTGTGATTTGTCATGTCCAACACTCAGCCTGGGGGCTTTAGGTTTGATACAAAATCTCCAGCAATCTCACTTAGGTTTCTTGTCCAACTTATATATTCTGGCATTCTTTCAAGACAGAGAGAGGCCAATTTTGTTTTAATCCATCTATTTATTGAAACAATGTCAGAGGAATATAGTTTACCCGTGTGCTTATACATGTATACCCAAACTCCAAATGACATGCAGTTTTCTGTCTGCCATGCAAGTAAAGCAAAGCACTTTTTCAGATGTTTTTCTTTAGTTTTACATGGTGTTTTGAAGTCCCAGCGTTTGTTCTGATGCAGCTGGCTGTGCATGATTCCTAACATAAGGAAAGGCTGTGAATTGGAGTTTGTACTTAATATAATAATTCCCTTTTTTCCTCTGCCTCAAATGTAACTTCACTGGAGTCAGCTTCTGATTTGATTTTTGGGTTCATTGAAGTTAGCTGGTCATTTTCATGTCATCAGACATATTGGTGGGATAGAGGTGAAGAACTTGAGCTTGACCTCTGCTAGATTCTGCTCCCTGACCTTTATTCTAGCAAAAGGTAAAAAGTAACACAGGACAGCTCTGGAAATGTAAGACATCTGAATCCTTTGCAAGGAAGATATTGCAAACATTAGGGTTTGATATCGCAACATAAGAGACTTGTGAACCATGCTCTAATAAGTTTGTGGTATGTGCTACTGCTCTTACTATGCCCTGAGCCCAATTATTTATGGCTTTGTTACACCATGATTTTGGAAAAGGCATTGTATCTTGATTTGGCAACTCCAAATGATGAAGATTTCACCATACTGCCCAGGCAAACTGTTCCAAGATTTTAACACACTCCTGGTAGTGTTTTATAGTCTGTTTTATAGTCTGCACATAAAGTGCAAGCATTGCATAATGCTCCATGAGTAACAGTGTCTTCCATTCATAACTTGCCGTTACTAAACCCTTTGGGTGGTACATGCCCAGCATTTGACGTTTGTGGGCTAAATTCCTCCAGACTGCCTCACAGGACAAGACACAGTGCAAAATCCTTCCTACATAGCGGGTCTTGGTCTTCAAGTGTGACCAATGACCTCTTCACTGCTGCAGAGGACACATTCATCTATCCTACAGCACCCAAAGTTCTACACTGTTCCTGAATTAAATCCCAGGTGTGCTGTGCCCAGATATTTCACCAAGCTGCCCTCATGATGGGACCAGCAAAGGAGAGATGTACTGGCCACCAGGAGCTGGCTGGGCCCAGCAGCAGCTCTGCTGCCTCCATGCTGCATCCTCCTCAGTCACAAGCCCAAAAGCTTGCAGGAACAAATGCTTCCTATTGGGGCAAAACAGGGGCTCATAAAACCTGGATGGATGTTATTAGTTATGTTGTGCCATGGTACATGCCAGGGAAGGAAAAGTTCAGCCTGTGTGCACGTAGCAGGGGTGGAAGTGGCACATGTGTCACCACGCAGCAGGGTGGGAAAGCCATTCACCTTGTGAAAGTCACTCCTCTGCTTTTTATGTGCCTTTCACCACCTTAGTCTCAATTGCACACCTCCAGGAGTTTTTTGACTTTGCCTCTCCAATTTTGTACCTCCCCAATGTTACAAGTGTAGCAAACCTATCATGGCAAAGACAGACTCACCTTCAGAGTGGGAAAGTACTACACCACCATCCCCTCATGAGGCTGGTTGACTCACCAGCAGCCTCAACTCACCACTCACGTCCCCACCTGAGCACAGTGTCAGCTCCCCTGAGTTACACACACATCACCTTCCTGTGTCCAAACAAACCTCCAGACTCAAATGAAGGGGACTGTCATCTCTAATTCCCTCGTAATAGTCTTTAAAACATTATAGATGGATAAACAGTCACCACTTTTTAAGACTATTGCACATTTGTTTTCTTATTAACAAGAGATTGTTAACCTTGTTTTAAAAATACACAGGTTGGAGAGCAGTAGTTTGAGTATTTTTTTTCCTGTTTTGCTATTCACACTGCCCTTGGTGCCAGCAGTTTACATCCTATCAAGGATTTAAGCTCTTCTGGGATGATGGCAAGGTTTTCCTGATGGCTGGAAGCAAGGGTCACTCTAAGTAATTACTGTGGCTGCCCCCAAAGACACCAGCAGCAGAAATGATTTATCACTGTTGGCACCACGGCTCCCCGAGGTGCCAGGGAACAAAGAGGAGTGAAGGAATGGTAATGGGACACCTGCAGTATTTCTAGGCATCCTGCTTTCATCAGCTAAAGACCTCATAGTGGGCGGCCCTGCAAAGCTTCAGGCTGGGAGGAAGGCACAGAAAAAGGGAATATAAGGAAAAGTCATTTTGTAATACACTGTTTCCATCACTGCTCTTGCAAGATGCTGTTTGGAGGTGGAGGAAAGAAGCCTGTTGGGTGATAAAAGGATGCAAAAATTATTCTTGTCATAGGTATTTAGAGACACAGTAGAAAGGTTTGCATACCTATAACATACTGTACTAGGATGAACAGGCCAGAGCAGCAGCACACACAAAGAAACTCTCAAAAACTAAACTTTCATAAAAATGTTTCCAAGGAAAAAATACTATCTTTGTCATGTTACAATTTTAGAAGTAGTAAATGGACTCACAAGTTTTATAATGATATCTTGGCCTAATCAAAATCCATAGGAGCTTCTTTGACTTCTTCTAAAAATGCACAGATTTTCACCTGGAAGTATGAGAAGAGTCCAGTTTTAAAAGTTAAGATTAATTGCAATCTTATTCATTTCCTAAATCTGGGAGGGTCAAAATTTCTGCGATCTTAATAAACCATCTTAAACAATCCACTGATGTCCTGTTTGCCTGCTTGTTAGATCTGCCTTACGCCTGCCTATAGGAAAAAAAATAAAATCTTATGAGTCATGGTCCATCATTATTAAGTGAGCCTGAAGCATTGGAAAGTTCAAAAATAAAGGTCTTTTCCACAATAAAATTAGCTTATTCCGGATTCCTCAGCAAAGTTTTCATCAGGGGCTCCTTGCCATGCCAGTGCACACATCACCAGAGCACCGCTACAAGGGAACGAGCACACCCAGGCAAAGCAAACCTGCTCCAAGCCAGAGCAGCAACGCTACAGAGGAAGAAAGGCAGCTTTAATTTTGTCTCTACTTTGGGAAATAACCTTACTCAATAACAAATACACTTCATGACTAATTACCCACTGAAACCTGTCTTGGCGTGCCAGAGCTTCCCACGGTTTTTTCGCAAGAAACCAAAGACCATGGTATTTCAGGATTATTTCCCTGCCGTTTATCTTTGCCAGTTCAGCGCTAAATCCAGGCACTTCTTGACATTTTTAGATACCGTTCAGAGCCCCGCACTAAAACCAGGCACTTTTTTACATTTCTAGGTACCCCTGAACGTCACTAGGTGGCAGCAAGAAACTACAGTTGGCAACCCGATTTGCATGTCCACGCTGAAAGTCCCCAGCTTCCCCCTGCCTGCGGGCATGGGCTGCCTCTGGGAGTTTGGAAACCCACTTTGTCCAGGGGTATTAATCCGTTTTACCCGGGACACCTGTCCATTAGGGTTCAGTTTGCTGTCTGCCGCAGTCTAGCAGCCTTACAAATCCAACAGCATCCTTAATGCACACAAAGATCACAGAGATAGAGCCCAAAACTTCACAAGTTTCACAACACAGGCAAGCATTGCCTCTCCAAAAAGCTGGAGGACTGTTGCCGTTTCCACAATCTCTTTCTGCCCTTTCATAACCTCTGCTTCACGTGACTTCTTTCTTTCCTAACAGTGAATTTTGTACCTCCAGGTGGTGGAGAGGGATCTGCTAGAAAAGCCTTCAGCAATCGGCATCTCCAGTCCATCCCAAATCAGGACCTCCTGCAGGAAATACCTCATCAGAGCATCTTTCCACCACTGGCTCTGGGTTTCTTTAGTAGATGTTTTCTCAAGCTATGTATACAACAGCAGGCATCACACACACACTCAGTGTCAGACCATGGAGTGCTCTGTGCTGTGCTTTCTGAAAACCATCCTCAGTTACCAGCCTTCTCAGCATAATTTGAGGCAGTTTTTCCGGGCTATTCCCATACACACACTTCTCCTTCAGCTCTAAAGCCTCTATTTCTTTCCCCAGCCTCTCTTTTATTTTCTATTAGATCCACTTCTTTTTCTTTATATAACTGTTCTGATTTGCCTGACAGAATTGCCTCCTGCTGCATCATCTCATCCCTCTGTCCTGACATACCTACAGAGACACCCTCCTCACCTGCCTGATGAGGTGGAGGGCCAGAGGAAAGAGCATAACTAGAATAACCCATTGGGTTTGTTTCACTCAGTTTCAGTATTCACTTACAGGCCACAGACACCTTTGGTCACCCGCATGGCCATGGATTATGCAGCATTTCCCTACACCATACCCTATGGCAACTCTTCTCAAGGGGCAGGAGGGTCACCCATACATCCTGCCTTCGTCAACACATTGGTGCCTCCCATCCAGGGGTAGAATGAGCAACATAGAGTAGGATGTTTAAAATGTATGACAACAGGCTCAAACTCTCCTGTGGCACAAGAACTAGGAGCAAGGAGTCTGCTCACAGGTTTGCTTTCCCCACTTTTATTTCCCACATACAGGCACCCACCTGTGCAGTGTCTCAAACTGTGCACCCTTTGCAAGCCTCTCAAAGCAATGACAACCAGTGGCTATCTTGAGAGATTATTTTAAGGGCCTTGAAGTGCTGCTTGAGAGAAGCTGAGAAGGTTGTACTGGGGTACATCGTCTGTCATGCTCCATGCTCACTACTGCTTTAGGTAAAGATGACAGAACAGGATAGAGTGAATCCTTGGTCTACAAAAACACAGTGCTTTTGTTCATACCATACAATATAAAACACATATGCCCTCTATTTACTTCTGCAAGCTGCTTGCCTCTTCCTGAGGGGCCCCAAACCTGCTAGCACCAACCTGGAATCCCTCCTGCACTCAGCCACAAAATCTAAACAGAGACATACAAATCATTTATTCCCCTAGTCTCATATCCATAATACCCAACTTGCAAATCCCTTACCGGCAGTAAGAAAGATGATAAATACCTCTTACTGGAGGAGGGATGAGATCTGATGGACAGCCAAAGCTCCAATTACAATTCCCCTTTGACATCAAATACATTTTATGTCATGTACACCTAATCACCCTTTTCTGTCCTCTTCCCAACACCCAACTCCTGACACTTGTGCAAGAGCAGCACACATCTGAGGAAACCCCACATCTCATCTCCCCTCTGCAGCCTGCTTGCCACAGGTGCCTGGAGCAGGAGCCAGGACCTGCACTAGCAACCTCCTGCAGCCAGGACATACCTGGGCAGGGCTGGGGTGTGAGTGGGGAAGTTCAGCATCCCTGAGCTAGAGCCCGAGTCCCATGGCAGGCAGTGAGTGTGTTAGAGCTGTCAGTGTTGCCAAAAACCTGAAAGATTCAGAAGATTGCAGACCTGTACTGTGTACCTTAAAGCTACACAAAATTCAAGCAGCTAGCTAAACTGACTCTCCTCTCCCTTCTTTGCTAACACTGCCCAGGTTCCTTCCTTCACTGAACTGTGTTTCTAAAGACTGGGGGCTGGAGGCGGTTGGAGTAAATACAGTAAAGTGAAAATAAGGAGTTTTTTCATACTGCCTATGTGTGCTTCTCCCTCCTTGTTAAGGCTGACTTCCTCCTCTCTGGTAAAGCTGCTCCTTCAAAACATACTCTCTGACCTTTGATGTCACACTCAGTACCAATTGGTCTGCTGCTGTACCCTTCACTGTGGTGTTTTCAGATGCTTCTGTTCAGAGAGGACCCCATTTCCCTCAGGGGCTGCTTTTCACCTGTCTCAGCTCTTCTTCCTATCATTTAATCCAACCTGCTGCAGCACTGCCCCACTGATATTTGCTGGCAGCAACCAATCTTCAGCCTCACCATTCAATCCAACAGCAGTCCCAGCAAACCCTCACAGGCAGTAGAAGGTAACCACTGGCATTGCCAGACCCTCCAGAGCCTCTGCCAAGAAGAAAATAGAACTGTTAGCAGGAAAAGGGTAACTACTTTCTAGTGCCTACCCAGAGATAAATAGGTATTAATTTTCTAAAAGGTAAAGTACTGGTTATCTTCATCAACTCTATTTAGCAGCTGCTGGGAAGGTCACTCGCCAGCTCTTGCCACGGTGGCTGCTTCTCCGGTTTTAGAGCACTCATGCAGCTTTGGCTGTAAAATGGTACTTGACTGAAACATCTGGATTAGTCCTCTGTTTTTTTCCATGGGGAGGGCAGCTGCCTGGCAGAGAGGCGAGAACATCAGAGATTCCCCTTAACCCTACCCCTTGCCACTGCCTTGGGTCATGCCTTCAAAATGGGGAAAAGAAGCAAAGAAAAATCCCCGGAGAGCCCTTAGGTACACAAGGGAAAGCCAGGTTATTTCCAAACTTGTAAAGGCTCTGTTCCTGTAAGTAATAGTGAAATTTCCCATGCAGAGAAGTGTCTGAAGTATTTCAGAGACATCCTTTAACTTCTGTAAAAAGCAATGAACTCTATTTTACTCCCACAGAGACTCACACATCATAGCTGAAGTGCACAGCAATTCATGGTAAAAGCCTTATCCCAGTTAATGGGAAGTTACATCACCCCAGCAAGTTAAACCATGTTTGGATGTGTCAGATGTTATGGCATTTGGAGAACACAACCTACTTCCACTGGTTGAATTTTCTCTTGTTTGCAAAGAATCATCCACTGCAGCACAGCCAGGGAGCAGAGCAGAAGTTGCACTCAGGTGTGCTGCAAGTCAGCATAAGTAGCTGCAAAGGGGAAATGGCTGTGACTGAATCCATGTAGGGCCAAACCTCACTAGTTTATCCCATTTCTATTCCCACCCTTGTTAAAGGTCAGGGAACAGAAAAATGGACACCATCTGGCAGCCTGCATGACCCCATTCCCTCCTGCCCATCTCTTGCCAGGTATGTGGAGCTGGTGCTTGGTGAGTCAGAAGACATGGAGTGCCCCATTAACCAGGCAGCAAGCCCACACACAGGCATGCTTCAGTTTCCTCTGCAACCCATGTAAAACCCTTATGCTCACTGTGGACAGCCTCCAGACATAGCCCAGATGTGGCTGAGTGCACAAGTGTGATGGGACTACACCTCTGAGAAAGGGAGTCCTACTTTCTGGAGCAGGAATGCATCTCTGCCAAGTGTCTCAGTTTCACCCTTCCTTGAGGCTGCACATGAGAGGTTTTGAGGAAGTGGGGGAAGAGAACAGGAAGAGACAAGGACATTAACACAGCTTCCCATGATTGTTCAAGAATTCACAAGGATGATCAAGTCAGGTGCCTACAGTCTTATACAGCAGACCCCCTTCTACACGGTCAAGTCAAGGAAGCTGAGCCCTCCTGAAGCCTCTATACAGGCTCTAAAAATCCCCTGAAGAGGTTGGAAAAGGAGGAAAAGTTTAGACACAGATGTCCAAGATGTCAGCTCAGAGCTCTGTCCCACCCCTGTGCTGGATTCACCAGGCAAAGGCAGGACCTCATCGGACATCCTGTCAGAGCAGGGCAGAAGGGCCCACACACACCACGCCTCTGTGGGTAGCTGTATGCCCTATGGAGCCTGCACCAACACCCAGCTCAGCAACACATGCATGTTTCCACAGGGTAATACATGCCATAGTCCTCCAAAGTTTTCCAGTGCACCCACATCAACTATTTTCCATCAGAGACTGGGCAATATCCAAAGAAAAACTGCTGAATCACTTTGTTGAATCAGCTGGCCACAATCCCACATTGATTTTTTTGCCTTTGAGTCAGACAATTATTGTAACCTGCTTTTTGCTTCCTGGCCCCTACTTTGCCAGTCCACCCATATAATCTCTCCTTTACAAGTTGCTTCCATGCCATGACACAGGCAGGAGATTCAGAGGAAGGAGCACAGCCAGCAATCAATACCTCCCTGCAACATTTCTGGCAGCTCCATTGCTTCCCGGGAACAGAGGTGATGTAGCATAACCTGCAATAACACTGTGATGATGGGTATGGTGGACAAGGAAACACCTTAGAAGTCCAAGACAAATCTCTCTGATGCTCATAGCTGTTTCCCTCTTGCTCACCTTTCTCCCTTCCCACACTCACTTCCTCCACTGTGCAAAGTCACTTGTGAGCAGTGGCTGGTCTGGCACTGCTGCTGCTGCCCTCTCATACATCATCCTCTCTGTGCTCCTCAGGGATGCAAGCAGGGTCGTGGGCTGTGTTTCACCTCAGGGCTATCTGCATTTGCCTCTCAATATTACCAACTTAGCCCAGAGATGCATCAAATGGAGCCCATAGATTTACTATGGTGGGTACCGCAACAGTAAATGGCAGAATCCTGTATGAAGAACTTGTTTTATCTTGTTCATCTCTTTTTCCCAGCTTAGACTTGTACATCTTTCCCTCACTGCTTTCCCAAAGCACATAATGTGAAACACAAAGAATACAGCATGAAACAGTGCAAATGGTTTCTAGTTAAACCCTGTTTAAAAATAAATGGTATCTTTCCTTTTAGTACATTAGCATCCATTTTTTAAAACAAATCTTGGGGAGGAAGCTATTATACAGATGCTGCTTGATGCAGTCCACAGAGTACAAGGCAGTCTCTCCTTCCTCTGTCTTGCCAGGCCACGGGAATGCTGCAGCCCAGCAGCAACCCCAGCAGGCCCACATCAGTGTCAGCTTTACAGGAACCTTTGGATGCAAAATCCTGTAACAAGAGGCAGAGGGCACAACTTGAACCAAAATCACTGCCATTTCAAAGAATGAGTCGGGGCCAGGGGGGGAGAATAGTGATGACAACATGTGGTTTGCAAAGAGCAAAATAACTCCATCTTCCCCCAGCAAATGCCTCCATCCTCCTGCAGCAAAGCAATGTCCTTCATAGTCCCAGCACCTTATCATCCCAGGCTTCTCCAGGACTTGGACAGCTGCCACGTATTTTAGTCTCGCATGCACTGGAGCGTAATCATGCCTAGGAAGAAACTGGTCATTTTAGGTGTTCAACATCACCATGTGCATATAAATATATAGCTAAATAATGACAATTATATAAAATGATGCTCTGTACGATTGTATAATGATAAGTTATGAGTAATGGAGTTTATAACAACTCCACTGCTGCGGTCTTATGTAATCCTGGTCACCACTGGTGTTAATTCCTCCAAGGTGACCTCAGCTAAACAACAGTTACATGGACTGACACAAACCCTTGGGTCTGAGAGGGACTTGCCTTCCTAGAGGAGTGGAAGTGGGATCACAGAGTACTTCACTGCTCCTGTACAAATCAGTCTGGGGAAGAAGAGGTGAGCTGCAGACATACTTCTCTGCCAGGATACGTATGAAGGGAGCACACACTTCCCTGTAGGGCACTATCACAGCCTGTGTTGGAGAAGCCCTTCTAGATACTTATGGCTGTAACCCCCCTGCACAAGCTCCAGGGTGCCCTGGAGTTACTCAGGAGTGAGGGTGTTCACTGTTCACTTAGAAAAGCCTCTGGCTGATTTTAGCTGGAGGGCTAGGTCTGGCCATGCCGCAGTAATACCCTACTTATATGGACACAGGACAAGGAGGTAGAAAGTAGGCTTGGGAAGAAAGGGTGGCACCACCCTCCATCCCCTTGGGTGGTATCAGCAACAGAGGAGGCTGCTGGAGGGAGACAGGCATGCAATCTCATCAGTCTCCATGCCCACTGCTACACAGGGCTCTTCTCCAGCAGAGTTGTTGTTCCACAAAAGTTTATGCATGGGCACAAACTTGGCACAGACCATACTGCCTGCAGTGGGAC
This sequence comes from Platyrinchus mystaceus, assembly GCA_035041135.1. NCBI lineage: Eukaryota > Metazoa > Chordata > Aves > Passeriformes > Tyrannidae > Platyrinchus > Platyrinchus mystaceus. Next base: position 61,307,552 of record JAWWLV010000088.1, read on the forward strand.
ACACACGAACACATAACACTAAGCACAACCACAGGCCCAGGCCTGAGGCCATCCAAGCCCAAGCCACAGCTGAGAAGAGTGACCAAAATCCATAGAGGCATTATGAACCACCAGAAGCTTAGAACTAGAATTTTGCTTTTAATTAACTAAAAAGTACATGCTTGATTCTTGCTGAGTTACCCCCCATTGTTTACATACATGCTCCCTTCTTTCAATTCTTTTTCTTGATCCCAAATGCCTCAGCTCTGGCAGCCGGACCAAGTCATCTTACCAAAATTTAAATAAAAATAATGTAAGCTTTCCATGAAAATCCTGCAGAAGGAAAATATGTATTGATCGATATTCCCCTTCATATTAATGGTATCTCTGAACCCTCTGTACTTTCTCTTTGCAGTCAGGCATTGTGGTTTTGATTTGTATCATATCCTCTTCAGGGTGTAAAAAAGTCAAGAGTTAAGCTAGTGAACAATGCAAAGTAGTAAGATGACTCAAAGGCACCAGTTCAAATACTCCTCTCCTAAGGTTTGTTTTACATATAAGGGCAGTCAGGACAGTTGATATAAATTCATGACAAATGTGAATTTGAAGTACAGAACAGTAAATTAAAGAATCATTATTCTTTTAAAAATAACCTTCACATGTAGAGCGTAGTTTACCTAAAAAGTAATACTTTAAAAGCCATGATAGACCAACTGTCCCAAGTTGCAGGATATACCTGGCAAATCCTGAAACAATGTTTCTCTTTTACACATATATTACAGGAGTATTTCCCCTTGGAAATCCAGGGAAGGATACAAATAAATGCCTTACAGAGGCATAGTCACTGAAATTGAACAAGCTTGGTATTGGAGACTTGGACTGGGAGTCATCGATGGGATAGCAGGAGGCAACTTGAATGGAGAAGTAGGAACAAGAAACTTAGGCAAAGTTAGGGTAAAGAAACCTTGAGCAAAGAATCCAGGAAGGGAGATAGAAAGGCAAGGAGAGAGATCCTGACTTGAGCTTAGAAGGGAAAAGGCATGGAGATTTGAACCAATATGAAAAGTCCAAAGCAGGATTAACAGTTAAGGAATCTAGAACTACAGAAAAGATGGCAAAGATGAATGAGGGCAAGAGCATGATACAGACTGGTGAAAAAAATGGTCCTTTCTAAATGGGTAAAGGCATCTTTCTCTGCCAGGGTACACTCTTCTTCACCAAAAGGCCATTCCAGAGGATTGCCATTTTTTGCAGAGAGGTCAGGGGCACTGCTGTCCACTCGTAGTGGCCACGGAAACTGTACAGAGAAGAACAGGAAATCGTGGACTCCATCCAGGCCCTTGGCAGCCCCAAAGACTCTGGCCAGTTGGACGGTGGCTGTGCCAGCATCTGCTGGGAGGGGCCCTGCTGCTGTGTTGCTGGAGGGGTGCTGGCTGGACAGAGCTGTTGCTCCCACAGATCACTGCACCTCAGGGCTCCAGTCTCACCAGCCATATTTCCTGCTCCTCCCCACCATGCTCCCTGTTTGTCTTTGTCCTCTGGCTGCCAGAATGTGGGCCATAAGGTCACCTTTCTTCCGAAAATCATGGATCTGTGCATGAGGACCACAGTCCGTGGCTCAATCACAGCAGTTGTTCCACTTCTGCCACAGATATGAGGTGCCAGAAAGGATCCAGGTGAGGGGACACACTCAGAGCTCTGGGGAAGGGGGCAAGACCCCCTGGCACTGGCACCCTGTGAGGGCAGCACTTGGGCAGGGCTAGGATCTGGTCACACTGGGTGCTGGCAGATGCTGTGTGCCAGCTCTGCAGATGCTGCTGGACACCCAGTCCCATGAGAAGATGCACACAAAGAGTGGGAGTCCCAGGGCTGCTCCTCACTCCTGGGTGGGCGGCCCTCAGACAAGTGCCACAAAGGCAGAGCACACTGCAGGGACAGTGCCCACCTCCTGTGTCACCAGGCTCTTCTGGAGCACAGAGAGTGGCATCTGCCTTCCCACCTGGCTTAAAACTTGGCCCAGGGCCTTTGTCCCAGGCCCACAAGGGACCCCAGGGACAGAAACCCTGTTACAGGCTTTGCTCGAGGTCAGAGAAAGCCTTGAGGGACAGTGCAAGTCACACCCAGGAGCGGAACTGCACTGCTGCTGCTGGAGTGAATGTCTGCTTCAGGGGCTCACCAGCAGCTTCTCTTTGCTTAGGTGCTGTTGGATTTTACCCGATACGAGAGCTACCACATTGGGGCCTGGTGGCTGCCTGGGGAGCTTTCCAGGCATGGATCTTATCACAAAAAAGAAATTGCCTTTCATACAGGCAGGAAAAAATGGAGTCCTAGTGACTTCAAATCTGTAGCAAAAACCCTCATCAGGTACCTAACCTGACACTGGCAATAAGACAACCACAGAAAAAAGGAACACCTTCCTCCTGCTCCATAGAAATTAACCTCTGAAGGGGAACTACCTGCGCTTAAATCGAGCACTTGAAAATAAACTGAATGGTGTTGTTTTCCCAGGCTTTACAGCTAGGCATGTGCGCAATGCTTTTATAAAACACTGTTCTTCAAACTGTTTTAACAAATTCCCTCTCCATGGAGAGATCTGCATTAACTTCAGGCAACGTGTAAAGAAACAAACAAGGTCAAACTTGTCCATTACTGTATTCCATGCAAGACACCTGCCTTCAGTTGCATTTCTTTAACAGAGGCAAGAACTTGACCGTTTCATTAACACTACAGTATTAATGAAAAAAATACCAGACACCCTCGTCCCATTGGGCATTTTAGCAAAAACAGGCCAAGGGAAAGAGGGAGCGGACAAGGAAAGAAAACAGACTAGCAGAGGGTGTGTTGGTCATGGGTAAGATCAGAAAACAGGAAAAAACCACAAATCTTAACATGCAGAGGACATCGGTGCATTGCAATGCTGGCTGTGGTTAAAGAGACTGTACAGCTCCTACATCTTTGTCCTTGAGGCTTCGTTAAAGTAAGACTCGCAACTTCAAGTTTATAAATCAAATGGAAAGGACAATAGTGCCATAAAAACATAGGTACAAAAATAGTGCAAAGCCAAGGGCTGGACACTTTATAATCTGTCACAAGTACCCCAAAGCACGACCATTAGTGCTCTAAAAGAAAACACACACAGAAAACATTCTTTATTTATTATAAATGGCAGTTGCCTGCATTGCACTCTGTATTTAGAATGGACTGGCTACCTTCGTGCTTCCCTTCAAAGCTGTGGATGAAGAATAAATAGAGCCTTTCACTCTGGTGAGCACTGCCTGCCCTCCAGTCAGGACTGGTAGCAAAGTCAGACAGGATTTAGAAAAGAAATCAATCAAAAAGGAAAACAGACAGCATCATTTAAGGCCTTTGTCCTTGCTAGTCTGCTCAGCAGACTACGCTTTCTTAAAAGAAGGACACCTACCACTTCTGTGACAGTAACCAGAGAGCAAAGTGAAACCAAAAAAAGGTCACATTTACAGCTGCCAAGAAGGCAAAGTTCCTGAGGCTCGGCCAAACACAACAGCACAGACGCTCTTCGCAGCACTCTTCGGGTGACCTGCACTGTGTGCATGGAGAAGGGCAGCCTGGCGGAGTGTGAGCCCAACACAACGCTCAGGCTGAGCATCTCATTTAAACCTTGCGGCCCTTACAGAAAGGGGGTTGGAATTACAACCAATTATACAGTGCAAACTCGTATCTGTTCCCACAGATATAAAATGCACAGGCGGGAGTGCAGAACAAAAGCGCCCCCGGCCCCAGTTGTGAGGAGCACCAGCCATTAAGGAAATAAACTCCAGGGAGCAGAGTCTGATCTCAGCTACTCCTGAGCAAGCCTGGAGTAACTCCAGCTCCTTCAGTGAAAGTGTAACTGATACCAGGGTTTGAATCAGTCAGGTGGTGAGGCACAAAATTAAAATGAAAGGTTCATTAAATGACAGCCCTCCAGATTTAGAGTAACTGAAAAATACTGGTAAAAACTGTGTTGACCTTGAGCAGGACAAAAGAAATACCCACCAGTGGATGGAGCTCATATTTACACAGCATTTCCCAAATATTCACTTCAGCAGGTCCATAAGGTTTTAAAGGAGGGCTTGGCTTAACCTGGTCTCAATAACTTTTTAACAGGGTTCTTGCTGCTACCCTATGTAAACTGTGGAGAAAAGTACACTGACTGCCTAGTATGTACATTGTACATATGTACCCAGTAGATCCATGCTCATGCAGCCACTCTATGCACACACAGCCAGAATCCCAACACTGAGCACAGCACGGGAACCGTATCATGACCTTTCTTAAAATATTAGCTTCACGGTGAGTTTGCTACACCCATTTTACTGACATAAGGTATGCCCAGTGGCAGGGAAATGTGCATACTCTTTATATTTCATGGTAGATTTATCATGTTTGAACTGAAAGAAATAGAAGCTTTCTCAAGGTAGTTCAGTCTCTCAGAAGAGAGCCCTGTCTTAGCTGGAAAGAGTTGTGTTGGTTTTTTGCTTCTGTAATTAGGATCAATAGTAAAAATCAAATTGATTTCAATGCTGAAAGAAATGCCATGGCAGCCAATTGACAGGAAACCACCAAGCCCATTTTCTTAATGGTTTGTTACCTTTAACGGGACACCAGCTACCAGAGAGAAGAACCTAATCGGGCCTTTCCCTCTCCCTCTTTTACAAAATACCCAAAACTTTCTGAGAAATCTGAGTGTCACCAAGAATCAACAGAAAGCATAACAGTAATGACTGGATCTCCAAAGGCAGGGTAACACTGCAGGATCAAGTCACGTGCAGCTGATGGAAAATGGGAAAGTTCTAGTAATCTTGAAAGGTGCCTCATGTTTATGGTACGAACTACTGAGTGCTGTCCTGGTTTCCTTTTCAGGAAGTAAAAGCCTACACCATATGCACTGCACAATAATCTAGATCTCTCCTACACTAGGATTTGTTAGTGATAGAGTAGCCTGTAAAGAATAGGCACTTATCCCAGGAATTGGCAGAAAAAAAGGAGCATTGTTTGGTAGGTGTGGCACCAAAATACAACCATTGTGCTTTCTCACATACATATGCTGTACAGGTGGAGACTCAAACAGACACAGAGTTTTAGGTTGTTGGTGGGCTGTGTTTTTTCTTTTTGCTCCGGCAAGATTTGCAAATGCAGCAGATGATGCATGGAGATGCCACGAGCAGCAAGGGAGAGGTCACCAGTGCTATGATACCTAGTCCAACGAGAATCCCCACAACCTGAAAGACATGGTGGGGAAAAATACGTATTTAGCTAATATGAAAAATAAAGTACACGTGTGCATGCATAAGCATAGCCTAGGCCACAAAAAAAGATACATGAAAAAACGAAAATAATCCTCTTGGTACTTCCTTGAAGGGTAAAATTTCTTTGCTTCAGGCATGCATGAGAGCTCTGCCCACCTGGCTAGGAACACACCTGCGTTCTGTTCCACATCACTGAAGCCCGCGAGTGGCCAAGCTTGTTTCTGCAAGGGCCTCTGTCGTAATGTCGTAAGAAGATATCGTTCTGAAAAACAAAAGGAGAAGCTCTAAGAGCAGGTTATGGTACTGCAGGGAGTGGTTTGAGACCAGACTGGAAACACAACCTTCCTGACACTGCTTTAAAATTGCCAGCTGCCTGCAGACAAGTTCACCTGTCTT
>JAWWLV010000088.1:61314641-61328890 GCA_035041135.1 Platyrinchus mystaceus
CCAGGCATTGTCTTCAGCAAACAGAGCACGAGAGATGGACTAGCAAAGGAGTCCATATGAGCTCTCAAGCACTCTACTATGGAAAAACCCCCTTCACCCAGAATCATGCCAGCAATTGGACAGGCTGTGTCCTTTGCTGTTGAAGCAGGTGGAAGACATTTATTTCACTCACTCTCAATCAAATGGGTTTTAGCTACTGGAAGAGGGAATAAGAGCGAGGTGTTGCTGCAAAGAACCTCCAGAAAGCAACCGGTCCGTCCTATTTCCCTCAAAGAACTAGCATGGGACTCACAGACATGGCTATAATCCTTGATGGAAAAAGAAAAAAATATACTGATACAAATAAAAACACTGGGTGAAAGATGAGAAAGAAATTGAGTCAGAAACTGAATTAAGGCATGATATTTGCTAGGACAGCAATGAATTAATGAAGAGCTTGGACAGGGCCTCACACTAAGCCCAACCCTGTTACTCTAGGTGTTTTTTTGTGTAGCACTTACATCCAAGTTCTGTAAACAGTACCAGCAAAACGTGTGCTTGCAGTTCTTGCACATCATCTGAGCACAGCCTTCGTTTCGCTCAATATAGATCCGACAAACTGGGCATTGCTTAATTGGTGCCTCTGTCTCTGTTCCAATAAGGGATCTAGAAGAGCAATGAAACATAAAAGTGAAAAGTGAATGCAATTACTGTTGATATTCCACTGCCTAAAGTATACTGTGCTTATTTTCCAGAGCGTCTAAGGATGTTGTCCTAATGCACTCAAATGGGTGAAGCTTCTTACGTTCAGTACAAACATCAACGTATACTCATTGCTAGGTGTAAGATATTAATATCACATAAAAGTGAAACTTCATTGCCTTGTTCTTTTATGCTACATAAAACCAACACTCACTACACCCACAAATTATTCACCTATAGCATTAAAACTTAGGACTTTGTTTACAGACAGCTTGCACAATACATGTAACAGGACTGGATTACGCAACTCATAGCACTGTCCTTGTCAGAACAAAATAAGCTTGAACTCCACCAAAGCCAGAGACCAAAGCTGGAGAAAAAAATCATGGCAAGAGCTTTTTGGCAACTCCTTATTCAATGAGGTCTCTAGCAAGTAGAATGCTCAGATTTTAAGTCTTTTGATTCTTGCAAAAACTGATGGAAAACTTTGAACACACAACTAAACAAAATCTGATTCTGAAAACATAGATGGAGGGCCAGAGACATAAAATAATTTAAACACAAAAGTGCTTTCTTTCTGTAGATTAATGAGTTATGCAACCTTGTTGGTAGGTTATTTGCACCTAAGCAAAATGAGCTTAAATCAGGTTTTTCACAGCAGATAAAATTTACACTCTGTGTAAGAGTTAAGGTTTGTCTATGCAGAGATTTTACAAATATTAAGCAGGGGTGATTTCTTAATCACAGTATAAGCAAAATTTGGATCCTGGGATATTAGTATATTGGACTGTTTGTATGGGCAAAAGTCCTAATTCCAGCATGGCAACAAAGCCTTTAGGCAGATTCAAAGCCCTGGAGGGCTTCAACTTTCAGAAGTGTCAGTCGCAACCCAAGCTTGACAAGTATACAAATAATATGAAGTATTAAAAAATAAAATGTATCATTTAAAGTAATATAAAGACTGGAATTGTATTTAAGAAACACTGGGAGAGACGGACACCCTCAGAGATGAACCTAAGGACCTAGAACGAAATCACTCCATGAACCCAACATGAGGTATCGTGAGAAAAAGAACCAAAAGACTGCATAGCCTCCATGGATTCCCCTCTTACCCCTGCTCAGTTGGGACTGCAATAGTTTGGCTGTCCCGGCACAGGTGCTGCAGGTGCCATGCCTCCTTGCAAGAGGAGCAGAACGTCAGGTGACAAGCCGGGCATTCCACTGGCACCGGTGCTCTAGACTCGCTTGGTGCAATATGGCACACAGTTTGACAGTCAGCCGTGGGGCACCATGTTCTCTGGGGGTCCAAGTGCACTTCTGAAATGCAACAGAGAGAGAAATAAAACTGTCTGTACAGCCCCCTTTTCATTCCAGTGACATGTGCCTAGGCATACAAGATCCAATTCTGCAAGTGGGTGTGGAAGCCAAAGTGCTCCGCACCCATGCCCACAGGCATTTGAGCCTACTCTTCTTTAGATAGGTCTGCAGTTGTGCTCTGCTAAGTCAACTACACTAAAAGCATCACAAGAATAGAAATACACTACACAAAACATATTCTTTGCCTTTTTATAGGGAGGTCCAAAATACGAACCTAAGTGCTGCTTGCTGACAAGCAAATGTCTTTTGTGACACTAGGCTCTTTTAAGTCTGTCACATGTACAAGCCATGCAGTAACTTCCATGTAAACAGCAGAAGGACTGTAATTAAATTAATTTCAAGTCACTTTCCATGCCTTGTTTACTCCCCTCTATCTGCAAACTCCAGTTAATATTCACTGTGTGATGTCATCACTATTTGTCTGGTAATGAGATTAGAACAATAGTCAAGATTCGGGGTGGAGACACTGAGTTACAGTCATCACCACATGGCAGAGAATGATAAATGGGCAGTCTCTCTCTCTCTCTCTCTCTCTCTCTCCCTTCCTGAGCTTTATTAAGGAATTTGGACTTGCAACAAAAGACTCAGCTGAAACACATTCACTATTGATCACTTGCTTCTCAAGTCCTTGAGATGCAGGACACACAGGTACAAAATGCTCTGACTGCAGGTAATTTCTGAGTCTGTGCCAGAGTGCTCCAACAGAGGTGGAGAATTTCTATATCTGTGACAAAGGTTGTTACCTATAATTTAGGCAGTGCCAGCAAAACAGCTGTACCACCTACCTTCAACCATTTCATGTATCTAGTTGCATTATTTCCTCTTATTCTCTTGCCCATGCTTGCTTTGCCTCCCAAAATGAACAAACATTTTGCTTTCCACTGAATGAAAGCCAGAACAAATTGGTTTGCATCTTTGTTTGTGGGGAGAAGAGAGGCATGGCCAAACAAGTAATTTGCCATTTTTACATATTTTTAAAAAGTACTATTCTAACTGAGAAGGCATTATTTCCGTAGGTTTCTTCAGTTTCTCTTAAAAGAAGCTCTGAACTGGGTAAGACCATGGTCTAGTACTCACTATTGAATTTAATCCTTGACACAATAGGTTCTGTATGTTTTCTGTTGATATTAAGCAGATAAATGAGATAAATTTTAGGTCCTGCAGATAGTTGCTAAACATACTCAACTTTGGAAACCTAAATTCTCCTATCTTGTTTTTGGGTGAAAGACAGGATGTCTGGTTTTGACATTACTGGGAGGAGGGGAGTTGGGTTGTGCATCTCCCTGTCTTTTAGCAATTTGTTTCAGCAAGATGTAACGCGTGAGATGAAACTCCCTCCTCTCCCACTTCCTCCATTTTACAAAGAACTTACAGATGGTGTTTTGCAATCCATGCTGTCTCATACAGTTTGGTTTGTCATGGAGTACAAATGACACCAGAAAAATCGAAAAAGACTCAGACAAAAAGCATGGAAGAGGTTATCATCCTGCTCTGACAAGCTGCTCCATCTTTTGGTTAGGACCATTTCTCTTACAAGACTTTCCCCTGCTTCTCCACTGACATTTCAGCCACAACACATTCCACTCTCAGGACGAAAGTTTTTCCAAACCGTGCCAGTACTGGACAGGTATATGGCCAGTTTTCATAAAACATGTGAGCAGGCAGGTGAGATGTGGGAGGCAGACAAAGGAAATGCAGCACCCTGATGAAAAGAATTTCTGTCTCAGGAGAGGTACTCATTGAAAGGATATGACTATGATTCTATTTCACAGAATATTAGGAACACTTCCTTTTAAAAAGGACTACAGTTCTGTCAGGCATCAGATGGAGATTCTCATCATCCACCACTCAGCCTACTGGGCAATTGTCACAGAAACAGAAATATAATGCATGTGTCCTAACCACATACTATTCCCCTATTTCTTTACTTCTGATAGGGGCTGACATCAGCCCCATCCTTAATACACATAGAGCAATTCCTGTTTCTTCTACTAAAATATTCTGCACATAAGCTCTGTGGCTTAGCCCTAACTGGATGCAAAGAAGATACAGATATGTGAGAAAGTTTGTTTTAAAGACTGAGAATATTTGCATTCTAAGAACACAAAACCCACAAGAGAACAGCATATTGTCAGTGCACTCTGCAAAAAGTCCATATCTCAACTGAATAAAGCTGACAGAAAGGTCTAAATAGAGGAGGTAAAGAGTTTTGTTGATCAGAACAAAAGTCACAAAGAACATACTAACACCTCCCTATTTTAAGGGAGGAGAGGGCTAGGTTTGAAAAGGGCTAGGTTGTGCTAAGGCTGACACAGACACAAGACACACAACAGGTCTCAGGCTGCCGGGAGTCCCTGGGCAGATTCCAGGTCAGAATTTGTCCCCAGCAGGTGCCATCAGCAAGGTTTGTTGCTAGCTTCAGAAGAAGACTGTCAGACAAGTGTTGGCATTGGTCAGGGTAGGCAGGCTTTGCCAGGTAAGGCTCAGGTCTGAGAACAGAGCTTCAAGCCATCAGAAGCTAACAAGCCAAGTCCAACTGACAAGTCCAAAAATGGGGTCATCCTCGGGGGCAACACTAAATCCAGGATAGGCTAAAAGGTCTCGGCCAGGGCTGGTATTAGTGCTGGGTGCCCAGGTCAGAGCTTTAGCTAGCACCAATTGTTGTTCCCAGACATCAGTAAGCTGGATTTATTGCTGGGACCAATAGGAAAGGTAAAAAGCTATGTCTAAGTCTGCTGCTTGGATACCGGTTTTACTCATCGTAAAGGAGCAGATCTTAGAATCAGAATGAAGAGAGGTAGCGGAGGTGGAGGAGGATTTGTCAGACTTAGGCAAGAAAGAAAAGGCAAGGAGGATTTAAAAAATAGACAAGTTTCAGGCTTCTGTGTGTGGGAGACAGTAAAAAAAAAGAGATGTAACAGTGAGTTGGACAGAAGATCATGAGTTCAGCTTTGGCTAGTTATAGAGGAGGAGATACCAGAAAACATTAATTTCAGAGTCTTCAGTTAAAAAAGGTTATACATAAAACAGATTAATGTGTTTCAAGAATGTTTCTCTTCCTTAACTATTTAATATGGTGATTTAACAAGCTCTGATTTCCATTGTCTAGGACTGTAGATAAGCCACCAATGGGTTCAGGAACCAGAAGGACTTGCTAAGAAATTAATGAAAATGAGAAGGTAATATAATAGGAGAGAGGAATAAAAAATAAAAGCAAAGTTTGGGATTCTTTTTCTTTTTTTTTTTGGCCCAAGTGCCTGCAAATCATAGCTAAAATCTGCACTTGCCCATGAATTCTGGGGCATATTTGAGCATACTCATTTTGAAGTTTTTGTACTTTGGAGTCATCCACTCACCTGACTCATGTTAGACAAGATCTCATAAAAACCTCTGTGTTATTCTATATGACCATCTTTTCAAGTGCATTACTTTGCCTAATTTTTATAAACCTCTGCACTGTCTTACACATTCCCAATCCACTTGCACCTAAGCTTGCATGCAAAGCAAGAACATAATTACAGTCTTTCAAGGAAAGCTTGAAAACAAGCAGAGTTAAGGCAGATCAGTCCCAGACACACCACTCTGCAAACTACCATGCAGTGAGTCCTTTGAAAAACACTGCAACTTCCAACTGAGACTTTCAAGTTAGTGTTGGTCTTTAAAAGCAGGAATGGGATCTCATCTTTTTGACTAGCAAGTTTCTTCTTCAGCCTTGGCAAGGAACCATCTCCAGGTGTAGAAGGCTGACCTCTGGGAATAAGAAAGCTTGGCCCCAATGAGACCATCAGTTTCAAATTTCTTTACTAATAGGCTTTACTCAATAATGAGGGGACCCATTATTCCTCTGGAAAAGAAAAAACAGCTATGCTAGATGAACACACATGAGGCTTCTACATTAGAAAAACTATTTTTCAGTGATGCTTGCAAAAATCCGCATTGCACTTCAGGGTATGTCTCCCCCAGAAGTTCTGAAGATCCCTATGGGTGTATAAAAGGACTGTGTGCTTTGCCCTGAACCAGCCTCTAGCACTTCTACCAGCACAACCACCACCTCAAGGACCCAGGATGAGCATTCTATAGGTAGAACAATGGAGTCTCAGGCTCACAGTCTGAGAGTGTTGCCCACAAGCTTGAGTAGAAGTCTGATAATTCAGTAAGATGCCACTCTGTTGATTCTGCAAAACTGAAAGAATTTCAAATTTATCTGTGGAGCACAATGAGACCTAGTGATTGCTCTTAAACTATTTCAAAACAAAGACATCTTTGCCTCTTCCTTAACTCACTCAACAGGCTTTGTCTTAGAAGTATATAGCAATGCTACCTCCATTGACACTGTAAAAAGGAAGGTAATAGAGACAAAAAAGGTTCACACCTCGTTCAAACTTCAACCTCTTGTACAATTGAAACTGGTCAACAGGCACCAAACAGGCAATCTGAAATGAGAAACAAACACACAGAAAAAACATTAGAAACACAGACTTAAAAAAATTAATAAGCATGATGTTCCACGTACCTGCTTTCCTGAGCTGGCTCTCAAATGCACCTTTTTTTTCCTGCTTGCTTCCGGCACCACATTCCTTCATACTTTGACTTCCTTTACCAAAATTTAAAGCAGTTCTTGACCTCCCCTATTTCGGCAACATAGCCTAGTAGACGAGCCCATATCTTTCTTATCATGCATCTGAAAGCATTCTCTCTGGATTCAGTGTTTACTTCAGGCTTTTTGGTTTCATATTGGTTTAATGTAACAAAGGGTGACATATTGCCAGCCTTGGAGACTACAGCATGTTGTGCATGCACAAGAATACAGCCCAAATGAATGGTTCTTCATTCATGTCTCCCAGTCTTAATTGTAGGGGTCACTTAGCTCTCAGAAACTTAAAAGCCAGTCTGATTTCCATTTTGCATTCATGTTATGGGGTGTGGGCTGAGGCAGCTAATGCCATTGCTGTTAGAATTTGACTTAGATACGCACCAGTCTATTGGGAACTGGACTGAAGATAACAAATTTAGTTGGCATAGACAATCAGGCTTTGCTGATACATTTTACACATTACCATAATTAAACTAGCAGCCTAAAAGGCTAAATGCTCTAATCTCCAATTAACAGTCTACGTAAGAAAACCAAATGCCCTACTTAAAACTAATAAGCAAACCTGCACACAGGGTAAGGAGGAATTCAAAAGAAACTTCACAGACATTTCAGGAGTTATATGTTTGTCGGATTCAGAATGTGGGATCGTTCTCTTTGTCTGATCGTTTGTAATATTGTACCAGCACTGAAGATGTCTTTCTCTTTTACTGAAAATAAACCCAGACTGATACTAATGCAAGACTGGATCATTTGAAGCACTGTGAGGCAGTGTAGAACTGACAGCTTTGAAGTGAAGGGCTCTCATTCAGTGGGATACTCTCATCCAGTATTCCACCACAGTCCTTCAGATTACTGTAAAAAGCAAAAATTGCCTTCAGTGAAGTGGACATTGGCCCTTGCTCCCCTTCTAGGTTGTGTGATACAGTATTCATGAGAAGAAATATAACGACAAAAATCCAATATATATTCCATATCATGCTGTGAACACATTTCCTTTCATAGACGGGGAAAAAAAGGAAATTAATAAATACATTTTTTTTATTAAATATGAAATTGCTTTATTAAGATCTCAGGTCAATTGGACTTGATTGCACAACATTGCATTTTGTAGCAGATGCTTGGATCATTTATTTAACCTAAGGCGGTGTTATACAAAAATGAATGCAAATTATGTCAGGATTTAAGTGTTCAAAGATGCTTAAAAGATGCTTATAGTTGGAGAAATCAAAGGATTTAATATCAAAATGGGAAACACGAACAAATCTTTACAGAGGATATTCTTAGTCTAGTAAATCTGCCCAGGGTCAAAGTACTGTCCTCACTCAGTTTCTGAATTCAGCATGTAAGCTGTTTTTAATATGAAACAATAGTACATTAACATGATTGTAAAACACAGAGAGTTTCCTGGGAAACTCTTCACCTGTTCATGAGAAGCCAGCTAAAATACTCTTGGAAAATAAATAATAATTAAATGAAATGGGTAAAAATAGTGAGGTTTGGCAGTTTCAGCAAAGACACATTATTTCAGTATTGCCCACTCCTCCCCAGGGCAGCTTCAAATCTAAATAGTTTGGAAAACAATAAGAGTCATGTGCATTTCTCTAGTTGGGTGAGCATTGGCAACTACTTCAAATTTTCCTTCATTAGGACTAAACTGAAACAGCAAGTCTCAATGCTGTAAGAGCCACTCGAGTGAGTTGTTTGGTTGTCTGGGGTCTTTCTGTGCTTGCTTTGGCTTTTAACAAACAGTTTTTTCAAGAGCAGTTCTATCAAGCCTAGAATTTCCCATGTATTAAAAATCGGTCTTTTTGATTACAGTGGGAGCAGATGTAGGAGTTTTATTGTAGATTTCAATAAGAAGCAGAGTCAGTGCTGAAAGCCTCTCATTCTCCTATGCCAGCCTTCCCCACTGATTTCACCTGGGCCCCACTCCTTCATAGCTCAGCTTCCCCCTCTCTGCATGCAGCTCTGGTATTGAACACATGCAGAGTGTCACTGACTCCCCCGGGATTTGAAAGACCAGGTCCTGATAACACCCACACAGAAATCAACCTGAGAGGTGCTGAGCCAAAGCCTCTCACAAATTTAGTATCTTCAGGCATGAGGAAAATGCACAGTTTGCTGCTGCATGATTTCAGTGCCACATCAAAGCTGTACACACAGACTCAATTGAAAAAAAAAAAAAGGCAAGAAACAAACATGAATATCAAGTCCCCATTAAAAAAAAACCCAAAACAAAAAAAAAAAAAAAACCCACACAAATCCTTTCCTCAGTGAACTTTTAATCTCACTTACACTTAATCAAGAAGGACAGCCATAAGCATGATAAGGGGATTTGGTGTTCATCTCCTCCTACTTGGCATCAGTCTAAATGTTCATCTCCAGATAACTTCTCGAGCCCTACCTGGGTGTCCATTCCTCTCCTCCTCTCCTGCACAACTACAGACGTCTCTGTGCTGGCCAGGGGATGGAAATCTGGGGAGGCAGCAAACCGGCAACCCAGCAGATGGCAAAGGGCCAAAAGAGAAAGACCATTCGCACACCTGAAAGCAGGTGTTTCTTGTTCTAGGTTATGAAATTAATGGAAGAAGAAATGCTACAAGACAAGTGTTGGGGATTTTTTTTTTTTTTAATATTGGGGGTTTTAAGTAAAAGATCAGAGGCAAGGACTCTCCTCTCCTGAAAATATACTGATTTGAGGCTTATCAGACTGTTAGGAGCTGAAATAAGTTTTCTAATTTTCTACATCCTGTAAGCAACATCTGCAGTTAAAATACTTTTGTTATAGAGCACAAGAACACAAAAGAGCTCTTGCTAAGAACAGCAGCATTCATTGGAAGTAAAAATATCCATGGAAAAGAGCAAAATCTTGAAGGCTTACTAACACAAAGGGCTCCAGCTAGCCCCTTGCCAAGCATCCAAAAAGATCACCCGGTGTGATACAATAACCAGGGGTGCTGTTACTACACAAGACAAAAGAGCAAAGAAAGAAAAATGAAAAGGTTCAAAATAATTTTGTTCAGTTGATACAGGGGCAAATTGTTACAGGCAGTGCAGTAACCAGGACCCAAGGAAGAACAACTCCCCTGTTTTTAAACGCTGGCTACCACAGTGGAAAGGGAAAATCACTGCTCCACCTATTCTCAGGCTTTCAAGGGAGATGCAAGGAGGCAATCAAGAAAATTGAATAGATCTTTCTTCCTTTCACACCCATATGAATCAAACCTTGATAATGCCAAGGGAGGGAAGTTCACCAGGACAAGTGCTTCTCCCTCTCACTTTAGCAGACAGGGAGCAAGGACGGATCCTGCACTGGCAGCAGCAACAGCAGTTTGAAAAGGGTGTCATTGTCCACCTCTGCCGAAATCCCACTCACAGAGGCACTGTCTTGTTTTGCAAGAAGTGTAAAACAATTTCAACAGGGGCTGTAGTTTGCTTTTGAAAGGGGGATGGGAGTTCAATCTCTTTATTGTTAGAAATAATACCCACAGCTTTCTTCATCAGCTACCATGCTCACTAGTGTCATAAAGAAATACTAAATTATTCATTTTCTCCATTAAGGAGCTCTTCTCTTATTTAGTGACAAATAAAAACAAAATTAAGGCTCTCATTTTCTCCCTTTCATTTTATTTAAAAATGGGTAAATAAGATCAAACATTTTTATTTTGACCCTGAAAAAGATAGGTCAACCTGCAACATTTTCTCACATTCCTTCTCACTTTACCGTTTCAATCTCCACCAGAAAAATGTAAACCGATTTTCAAATTAAAAATAAAACTGGTATTTTAAACCTTCTCCCAGTGGGATTTTTGTTTGGCTATTTATGGAATATAATGCAATTAAGAATTCTGTGATCTGTGTCACTGTACAAAATGACCCCAGCATCACTTTACAAAGTGCTGACAACCCTCTGTCAGGTTAGCACTGGTCTAGATCCTAGGTTTACACAGACAGACAATAAGCAGAATCTGCTCTGCATGCAAAGGGGTAATTCTCGACAAACTTAAGAGGCAAAAGGAGAACCCAAATCAGTACCTCCTTTACTGACTGCTGAACAGTTTTAATCCAAATCAGAAAGAGCAAAGCGTAATCCCCTAGACATTGTCCAAGTGAGTATTGCATTAGAAACCCCTTTATGCAGTGGAGACTTATCCTGGATCACTGGTGACTGGATTTACACCAAGCAAAACCATTTCAAACTGTGATAAATTACCCTTATTTAGATTAAGGGTATTAACTGGTCCAATTAAATCAATGGAGTAAGTTCCCAAGAGAGACAGGAATATTCTAGACAGAAGAAGTCTGCATGATTTAAGAGAACTACATTAACCTAAAATGTTCCTTCTACCTTCTGCTTCCAGGAAGGAATCCAAATCATCTTTGTTTATTGTACCATTAGAGCTTGAAAGGACAAACATTTTATTTAACAAGACTGTTTTTAAACTTTCTTCTTTTTTATGTAATCAGCTAGTTGAAACAGAGCCTGTAGCCAAAGCCACCGCCTTACCACAACCACCCCTCATTTATTTCTGCTTATAGACAGTTATACTACAAGCAGCTGCTATATAGCTGTAATAGGTCAAGATATGACCTAGGATTGCACTTGATTTCAAGCACTCCAGCAGAACAATTTCTTCTGTTTGAATGCACTATTTGTCAAAACAAAAGAAACTGCTGGTGAATTTACCAGTTTCAACTAGACTGTGTTAAAGGAAAAAAAAATAAAAAGAAAAAAATAAACAGAGGAGTTTCAGAAAACATATTTTCAAAGTACTGAAAAGTACCATTTTCTGGTTCAGATGACTTTTCACTTTAAGCACTTCAAGAATAAAAACCTGGAATATTTTTTTTCTTGGGTCCAGAGGGACACAGACACCAAAAGTAAAGCCTTAATTCCCAACATCTCCTGTACTCTATGAATAAGCAATTTACTCCCCAGACACTGAAGAAATATTCAACTATATTAGAGAAACACATTCCTGCTATCACACTTACTGATTTCTTCATGTGATATACAAAAAAGAAATTCTATTCTTTGTTTAAAATGTTAACCAGAGTTTTTTCCCTGCTCTATCCCCCAAAAGCAACAGAAGAAGCACATGAACAAGAACCAAGGCAAGACGTGTGAAAAAGCTCTAATAATTTAGTACCAAACTAGATTTAAACTCTTAAAAACTTTACTGAGAAGCTAAACCGGACTTTATTCTGGTTTGTCTTAATGAAGACAAACAGATTACTGGAAAGCACTGAAGAAATGTTACACACCTTGAAAAAGGACCTTTAGAGAGGAAAGAAGAGAAACTTTCTTAGCTATACTGTGTTATAAGTGCTTATAAGCTTTGCTATTAACTGTTCAGTTTCCTTCTTGAAGAAAGCTCAATCCAAAATGCATGAAAGTCAATGAAAAGGCTTTCCTTCACTTCAAATTATTCCTAAATTGACCTTTATCTCTCTTGTGCAGGCTAGGGCAAAAGGCACTTTAAAAGGCAAACAAAATAATTGCGCTAGCTAACATAATTAAGAGCATTTAGCCCAAAGTATAGGAACCAATTTAACACCATGTCCCTGACAAAGACAGTTTGAACTGCTATTTTTTCTCCAAACTGTAACAGTACCGCATAAACAGCAGTCATAGCGTAGTCTGAAATGAACATAACATGAAAAATACATCTTTTCAAAACACTGATGCTATCACAGAGGTGAAAAAAGAACTTTTTTTTCCCCCAGTACAAGTAACTTGTCATTCCTCAGAGCATTGTCCTGCTGAGGAACCTTGTCCTGGCAGAAGCCAGAGAACGAACATCCAGACCCTCCAGAGGTGAGAAGCCTCATACTTTCACACCACGAGTCTGAGAGTGTGCAATGAGTAAACTGTAATTCTACTAGTACTTCCATGCCAAACAGTAGCCATATTTAAGCACATTCTCTACCACCTGATAAGGTTCTAGTTTTTTAGATAATAGCTTTAAAAGGCCACAGGTTCACAAGGAACAGCCTTTATAGGGAAGAAAAAGGAATAGAGAGTGCTCTTACATAATCTGTAGTTTACATACTTGCAGATGGTTAATAGAGTCAATCTATTCTTTCTGGTTTTCATGCTTTTTTCTGGGTGGTTTTCTTCTTTAAAGAAATAAGCATTTGTTAAAATACATAAGCAATAATTTTAACCAGACTGGGGACCTGTTTGCTATTCAGGCAGCAGGCTTGTGTTTCAAGCACATCACCAAAAGGGAGTGTCAGAACATTAATTCATCCATGGGACGCTATGCACATTTGGATTGTTTAGTCGTTTTGCTTTCAGCCCCAAAACTACCCAAAGATTAAGCTAGTGATCCATTTATACATGCCCTGAGCATGCTCCTGCTTTACTAAGGGAAAATATATCTCTCTTAATTCCCACAGCATCATAACCCTGGATTAACAGAGCAGAATTCTTCCTAGCATTTGTTAATTTTCTTTTAAAAATAAGTTTTTAATAGAGGCTAGATGCCTCCAATCTGGTGTGATGGGTGGGAGAGACATTGCTACACCCTCCCTGTGTCTGTGTAGAAAGAGGAGGAGAGGGAAACAGCTGGCTACTTTCCACAGTAGCTGGATTCAGCCAAAAAAAAGCTCCACCATATGCCTGCATGCCATAACAAACATAGCTGCAACTCCCATGTTAAGCACAGTGTTTGAAATGGATGCTGGAGAGGAAATTCTGAATTTTTCTGGAGTAAAAGATATTTTTGGTATCGGGAATCACACTGTCACTAATTACATACTTCTGCCATAGTTATGTCATTTGTTTACACAGGGCTAAATGGAACTCAGAAGACAAACTGCTTTTCGTCAGTTCAGGGATGGAGATCTAATTCTCCCTGATTTTATTCCTGCAACCAAATACTGCGAGAACACACAAAACCAACCAAAATCCCTTAGCCACCTATTTTCTTGGGTTTTTTTCCCAGCTTGTATTCTCAGCCCCAGCAGGGACATTCGTGCCTAACAAAGCAAGCAAGAATAGCTACAGGGCAGTGTCAGGTTTGCCCACAGATTATCCATGTTGTTCTAGATGAAGAGAACAGCTGGCATGTATGAGAGTTCTGGCCACACTGCCAACAGCTCTTCCCCATGTCATGGGTTTGGCGCTGAGCCCAATTCAGAAACTTCACACCAACCCTGAGACTGTCAGGAGGCTGCTGGAAAACTGCTGGGAGGCCATCGGGCACCCTGGCGGGGGTCACCTACAACCCCATTGAGACAATCATTGCAAGAAGGTCTGAGGAGCACGTTTTCTCTCCAGTTTTTCTGCCTTAACTTGCAAACTGAACCTTCCAGTTACTCTGGGAGATTGTGAACATGCCAGGTGTGCAAACAGCTCTGCCTAAATCTCATTTAGCTCCTGAGCTCTCAACCTCTCCCATATCTGCCTTCAGAACAAAGATAACTTTCGTATCTCTTAAGACCTACTTCCACCTAGTCTTGTGCAGATACTTTTCTTTCCATACAACTACAGATCCCTACATGTTTATGTAAAAAAAGGTAAATGGCCAGTCTTCGCGAACGAAGATCTGGGAAAGGTGTTCCCACCTTTCAAGCCTGCGCAATGGATTTT
>JAWWLV010000088.1:61328990-61359858 GCA_035041135.1 Platyrinchus mystaceus
GGACCGGGATTAGAACCTGTGGCCTTGGCGCTGAGAGACCAGCATCTTAACCGCTAGGCCACCGGGGGTCCCCACATGTTTATATTGGACTGAAAATTGGTCATCGAAGCCCAATATCAACATACACGAAGAAATTCTGGCCTTGTGTACCATCACTTTGAGTTCTTTCTCTTAAGAAAGGGGCAAGAATTTCAGTGTTTGCAGTCAAATCAAATATGATTTAACTGACAGTGCTAATGGAGGCTCAGCGATTCTGGGATACAGGGTATTCTGGTTAAGTCACCTGCATGGGTAATTCAGAGGTTGTCCAGATGCCAAGTAAACCTTTCCCCAAGGCACAGAGGGAGGGAAAAAGGAGAAAAACATCTGTTTGTTTCAAACTCCCCTTGTCAGTCAGGTTTCTTGCCAAAAGCTCATTAATGGTAATTAAAGGGATGAAAAAGTGTTTGATCATATTCATTATGTAGATAATTTGGGGATTTATGTAAAAAAAAAAAAAGAGAGAGAGAAAGAAAAAAGTGTAGATACCTCTGCTTCTTGTAGGGTCCCATGGTTCAAGCATACCATGTCTGGACATGTGATAGGAGAACCACAACCTTCTTGAATTGCCAGCTGCATGTACTGTTTTAGACACTAGAAACAAGTAAAGAAAAGAAAAAAAGTTATAGCATGCATGTTGGTAACAAACAGATGCCAGAGATGCTGCACAGTTAACACCTCCACTGCCTTAATTGGCTGTCCTGAAGCTCCGGTACACAGAAAACATCAATTATTATAAGCTTGAATGCTACAAGTCATTACATTGGAAAGAATGCAACAAAGAACAATTAATTATGCATGACTTCATCTGCCGAGCATTGCGTTTACCTAAGTCAGCAAGTCAGACCTTTCAGCTCTAACAACCCCTATGCTCTGCTGAACTGGGATTGGAGGATTTGCAGGGCGGAGGGGGGGGGGTGGGAATGGGGGCAGTCCCTTTCATCCTAATTAAACAGGCTTCGTTCTTTTGTTTTTCCTCCCATGTTCTTAATTCTGACTTAGCCAACAGTCTTCATTGAAGGAGACCTCATTTACAAGAAAGAGACTACTGTTCTCAGCTGCATAAAAGGGAAAGGGGGTTTATAACCTGGTTGGGAGGTTATAATCTGTCCTAGAAGACATGATGACATCAGTTCTTCCCCCTCACCAGCCCCCCACAAAGATTAAGTGATTTCTGTGGTTTACCATAATTTATCATCAGCCTTTACTCTTTCCAAAGTCCATTTACAGCATGGAGGCCACCTTATGAATGTTTCCAAATTGTTTCATTACAAAAACAGCAGGCCTCTCCACTCCAAGGAAAAAAAGCCCTCTGTTCTCCCCATACTTTATTTGGCATGCCAGTTTCAAATGTATTCAGATTCTCTATATAACACAAATTATAGAGTCTTCAGTAAAATCATGGACCAAAGAACAGTGCTTGAATTGTACCTCCAAATTGCACAGGTAAGTAAGTAAGCTCACTTCTAAATCAAACAAAACAACAAAGTCTCCTCAAAATAATGACAAAGCATACAGTCAATTGCAAATCACCATTAACAAAAAATCACCATTAACAAAATAACAAAACATGTATTTCTGACAGAGTTTTCTTGCATAGTCTATTGTATATGAGAACAAACATATTTTACAGAAAACAGGACTCCTGTAGATTTGTTCCCTACAGATTTATATTTCATGACCCTGTGACAAACCTCTCCTCCTCCTTCCCAGTACTGCTGACTTCTTCCCTTATTGGCCCACTAGTTTTCAATAAATATGTCACGGTGAAATATGTCTTTGAGATCTCTGTCTCTCTGCCAGTTTTTGGAACAGGCACAGAGTTCAAAAGCAACCAGGTGGGTTATGGGGAAATCACAGCCTTTCAGAGCATCAGCATCCCTGAACTATTCAAAACCATTATTTCATTATGTACAGGCATTTAACATTCAAGTCTGCATTAGTCTGGACTATTCTGAGAAGGCCTTGCATTTTGTGCTCTGATTAAAGAAATTTCCTCATTTGTTTTTTTACTGGAAAACCGATTCCCTCTTAATTGTCAAGATAATTAGGACTTTTACAAATGGAAATGAGGTTTTCTTATTATTCTGTCTGTTTCTCTACTGAAACATGCACATCCACATGTTTTGGTTAATTCTGATGAACTATACAGAGATATTAGTTCAAGCAAGTAGAATCAGCTTAACTTAGTAGCATCTTAAATTAACTTACTTTTCATTTGTAAAAATTTGAAGTGGAAGAATGTAAGGGTATAACCTACCCAGTAAGCTTTAAATATCTAGATCATTAAGCACTAATGGATTCAGACCCAGCATGCACTCCCATAAGTAAGCAGCAGAGCAGGTTCTAAGAAATTGATGGTGCAAGTAGTATGTGGGAGGAGAGGGAGATGGTGAAGCAAAAAAGAAATCATGTAACTGAAAGCAGTATTAGCTCCCTAGGGATTATCAGCCCCAATTTAACCAGAGGCTATTCTTCTATTATTCAAACAGCAGTCTCAGTGTCCTGTCCCATCTACTCACCCACTTCTCTCAAAGGCATCTAGGCACAGTGCTTATAAAAAGTCAGTTTAACCATCTGATCAAATCACCCCAACAGCACACATAGCTCCATCACAGAGCAGTGAGGAACAAGCAGGAGGAGGTACATAACCGTGGTGGTGCTTAGGACCTGGTGACAACAGAGCTGCCCTGCCCACACAGTCTGAGCAGCAGCAGCAGGTGACACAGGGAAAGTCAAAAAAAGTGTGTCCAGAACCCAGGGTGCCTCCCAGTGCCATTACTACTGCAGATGGAGACTCCTCCTGCAGCCCCGCATTCATTAAGCACCTAGGGTTGTCCACATAGTTCAGCCCATATCACAGGAGAAACAGGGTAGCAAGTGCTCACTCTCTGCACAAATTTCCTCCCTGGTTTGTACCTGTCCCCAGCCTCCACCATGAACAATGTAAACAGAAAATTCTTCCCTCTGAGTCCCTTTTCTGAGACCTGCATGCACTGTGTGTTGAGTGCACTTCTCAGATGCATGGGCAGAGTCTCGTTACATCTCACTCTGTCTCTTCACATCTCACTCTGTCTCCTCATGGGAGACCTGATTACTTTCTGGATCAAGTCTCGGGGCAGCATTTGGTGAAAGGGGAATGTTTCCCTCCCACCCAAGCATTTAGTTTGCCTTAATTCCTCAGCAAGCATGAGAGAGCAACCTTTTACTTTTGTTAAGATCCTGGCTTCTGTCTCCTGTGTGGTGCTGCCTGATATTTAGTAATTTGTTTTGACAGCACGGTACAGTGGATTTGTATTCTGGGGCCAGCTCAGGTCAGCTGGTTACAGAGGGAGGACAAAGCCTGAGAAGTTACTGCAGGCCTAGCAGCAGCCCAGAGGCTTGTTCTTAATTTAGACTTCCAGGACAGAAGCTCAGAGCACTGACAATTACCCTTCCGTGCAAGGATGTGCGTGGAGCTCTTAAGGAGCTTCGATCCACGGTATGGATTTTGCAATCAGTTTCAATACACTGTATCTCAGTCATTTGCGGTACCAAGCAAGGAGAACAGAGGTTTCTGAGGATTGTTAATGCATGTGTTCTTCTTATCTTCTGACCCATTGCTTGGTTGTAGGTGAGAATAGCTGGGCGACCAAAGCCATCTGTGATACTATAGGAGGGTGCTGTGCTTTCAGAGGGTGACTTTGAGAGATTTCATAACTGTGCTGTGCACTGCCATGGATCTTCAAATACTTCCCAGAAAACCTCCCTGTTAAATCATTTTCATAGGTATGAAGTCTTTTGTCTTGATTTTCTGTGCTTGGAGAAGTTGTTGTGGGTACAATTCAAGAAGTTGATGGAAGGACTTGAAGGTGCTGGGAAGCTCAAAGAAAGCATTTAATATTTACCACTGAAGAATTAAGCTTTTTACCAAAGTATGTACATGAATGAAGATGGGAATTTCTTGTTCTCGCTCTAAGCACTAAAGAAGAAACAGTGGAAAATCACTAAAACTTTAAAATATGCCTTCACTTTAACAGCAAAACTGTTTTTAAAGGGGTTTTACTGTTATGTACAGCTCAGCTACTAATTTAGCTGCTTACTTGAGAAGTGGCAGCTAAGAGTTATGAAAAGACGCAATCCGAAAACGTGATGAAAAGTTTCAATGTCTGTATAATGAATCATGGTTGACCTTCTCAGCAGTATGTTCTCCCACACTATGGAGTATACATATTTTTTTTGTGGATTTTGTCAACAAAAATCAGCAGTATGTCAGGAAAACTGCACATATTACATATGCTACATAATTGCTCTTTAAATTGAAGGAAAGATCAAGATACTCTGCCTTCTGTGGTACTAAGTGTTCCCTGAAAGGATCTTAATCTTGACATCCAAAAATCATGAGATCTCAACACCATGGGCTACACTCTCCCACCAATTTCCCACAGTGTGGTGACTTTTGAGCACGGAGAGCAGTCAGTGGCTGGAGAGGCCTCACCACAGGACTGTGGTTTACAGTGACAGTAATACCATCCTCTTACTTTCCATGGCCAGAGCAAGTCATCACCAATGACCCTCTTACTAGTACAGCCAAGGCAGAATGGTTGAGGCAACCAAATAAAAATCCACTGAAGTCTTGCTAAACAGGTTAGAACACTGCTGACTACAGATTAAATTGTAGGTTTGACTCCATTATGTTCACCCCTCAAATAAATGGTAGACACCAAGACAAGTAATTTTAACTTCCATATCTGCAAGTGTACTCTAATCAGTTACACTCAGTTTAATCGGATTTTCCCCACTGAGCAACTATATCATGTACATATCTGTGTTCTGGATATACAACAAAATCCTCGTGCTTTCAAGCAACAGGGATTGATTCAAATGTGATAATGTAATTCCACTAGTAAAACTCACTACATGTAACAGAACGTTCTAGAGATGATTTGGCTTTGCCAAGCACGTTTTGCTGCTGCTGGAATACTGTCAACTTCAGTCAAAAGAGCACTCCAAGTAGTTTTTTCTCTGCCTGAGATTCATAATGTATAATGACATCTTTTTTTCAATAATTTGCCGTTTAAGCATTTTTGGGCAAGATTTTTTTCCTGCTTATTCTGGTTTTGTCTTTCAGGCCATCACCTTCTTCTGCTCAATAAAACAAGATCAATATCCACTTACCTACTTCACAAAATGCTGCTCATGAGAATATAGTAAGTTAAGGCCTGTAAAGTACCTCGATCAAATTATCATGCGACGTATATGCATTTCTTTTTTATTTTGCAGGACCTCTAGGAAAGATTATGATTTAGGCAAATACTTACATATGCTCCAAGTACACATTCCTCTCCTGGAGGTAAGGCTTTGTAGAAAGAGTATATATGTTGTAACATGATGGAGGCATCTTTAAAAAACACTGAAAAGCCTGATCCAGGAATGCACAAACTAATAATATAAAAAATTCCTTCTTCAGTAATAAACACTTCTTCTAATCTTCAAAAGTTTTTCTATAGTCAGCTGTGAGCTCCAGGAACAGAAAACTGTTCAGGCTATTCATGGATTCTTCATTTCAACACTTCTCCTGCATGCTGCTCTAACTTCAACTTCTTTTTTTCCCCCTAAGTATATTGTACAGGGGAGATTTTTAATGTACTGACCAAGAAAAAGATGTCTGTTTGGCAAACTTAATCTACAAAGGAACCGTAACAGTTTTACATTTTATCATGAGTTCAAAGTATAATTTCAGTGTTATGTTGCTAGGTAATGATGTGACAAAAGCACTATATCCCTCTCACTGTGAATCTTACGTTTCTATTCAAATCTACTTTCAGATAATTTATGTATCAAAGACAAAAGATGGATCTCAATCATTCCTACAGACTGCTTTTTCAAGTACCTGGACTTGTTCCATTACCTTGCTCCGCTCCCTTCTCCTTGCAGCTCTTCAGCTCCCAAAATGCAGCCTCATTAGTTTGGATACAAAAGCATAAAAGGAGACCTCATATGTGATGTGACAAAACTGAACAGGTAGCTTTATTAAGAAACACAGAGGGATGGAGAGCAAGAAGAAAGAAATGAAATGCACTGGCTTTTTTTCCTGTCAAATGCCACAGATATTGCTGCTAGCCACTGTGTAGCAGCTGGTACAGGGTAAACAAGAGTATTTGTCATTAATTCAGTTATGGAAAGGGAAAGAATAGATCTACAGTATTTCTCAGCCAGTACTAGGGCATGATCTACATGAAATGTGAAAATGCACAAAATGATTGAAGGCATCTTGCCAAAACAAGAAGGTTATTCCTACTAACATTTAACTTGAAGACAATTTCCAGTTCAGAAAAATTATGAAAGACTCAGGTTTCCATCTCAAAATCTCACAGGACTGATTTAAAATGTTGAATCTCTCTTCCAGATTTTTCCTCAAGACTGTATTGGTTTGAATTTGGTTTTGTTTAGCCCTAGCCTTTTTACAAAATCAATAATTGAAGGGCAGAAAAAAAAATAAATGGGGAGAAGACTGAACTTTTCCTTTGACATTCCTTAGTGTCTTATGATTCAGAACAGATCAACAGATAGGCATTTAGTTATCATTTTAGTTCTTGGCCACCAGCCAGGGGCTGCCACCTCTATTGGCTTCAAAAACATCTACCCCCTCTTCCTGAATAGCAGTATCCCTCAAAAGGCCATAGCTTACATTTGTTCTCTTTTGGTACCCCTACTAACTCTGCCTTTGCTGTTACTCTGCACAGAGACGCATGCAGGAAGTTCTTAAACCACCTAGATTACTATAAAAGTGCTATGTGTTCAGTGCTAGTATTAGCAGGTGTAGGAATTTTCTTTTTTATAACTTCCAAAAAAATATTCTGGAACATTTCAAATGTTGAGCTGGGAAAAAAAGAATCCCAAATGCCAACACTTGGAAGTGGAAAACAACCTGAGGTGAGCTTTATATAAAGTAAGTGGGGCACTGCAGCACAAGTCTATTTAGGAAGAGGAGAAGGTAGTGTTCTGCTGCAGCCATGAGCACATGCAGGTGTCTCCCAGGATGAGGGAGAGAGAAGGAAAAAAAGGGGGAAAAACATCTTGTTGAAAATTAGCACAAAGAAACAGAAGGGATACTAAAACCCAGTGTTGGCTAGATGACAGCAAATCCAAATATTCCCTTACTTAAAAGTTAAGTAAGTAACCTTTCAGTTGACTATTCATGTACATTTGCTCCACTTAGCAGGCATCCTCTTTGTCATCTGACTCCTTCTTGTCTTTGATCTACTTAGGCTCTCTCCTCTGCTCTCAGGCTATTCTGGCAGTGTTTTTTGCTGATGACCCTTCACATTGGTTTTTCCAGCTTTCCAGTGCTCCCCTGCAAAAGTGATCTGAAGCTTCAAAACACTAAGGGCAAAATGTCAATATTCAGCCACCCAGAGGAGGCAGGGCAACACACCACTGCTCTTAAGAAGATTAAGGAAAGCAGAGGAGCCTAAGAGTGTCCTGCTGATGAAGTGCCAACAGAGACACTCCTATCTCTGTACGGGTTTCTCCTTTCCCTCTAGCAAAAGTGTCTGGCAGCAGCCTCCCTCAGAAGCTGCAGCCTCCCAAGGCCCTGACTTGCCAGGCAGGCAGCTGCCCAGGGCACCACAATGTCCACAGCAGCAAAAAGAACCTTTTTAGTCCATGTCTAGCCCTAGCGTTGCTGTAACATATAGCTACAAGAAGAAAATTTTTTTCTCCAAATGTCTTCAGAATATCTTCTACTTATAGAAGCATAAGATAGCACGGAAGTTACCTGGGCTTCCACACTGATTTCTGCATTTAAGGCTACATTAAGTTTAATCTCATTTTGACTTTATTGTGTGCACCAAAATAGCAAACAGGTGGATCATCATGGTATTTGTTTTGCATGTTTGTAACCCAGTTGCCTCACACATTTCTCAGAAGTACAAGACTCAACAAAGAATCTGCTTGGGAAAAAAGAAAGGTGAATCATATTAGTTCTGCATAAACCTGTGCTGACAACAGAGTAACATACTTGAAAGCATCTTCTGTTTTCAATTTGTTACATGTTATCTTTGGCATCTCGAACCCTGTGTCAGTAAATAACAAGCAAGGTAGATGGATGTAAGCTGTTACTTGACATAAATAGCAACAACGCCATTTATTGCTCACCTGGCTCTCATCAGGGCTCTGAAATGCTTAGGAGTAGTGGAAAAAATAGGAAAGACAAAACCAAAAAGAATAGGTGTGCGGGGAAAAAGCTGACATCAACTTTTTTACCGACCCCCCAAGACCACCTTTTTCATAACAGCACTACACTGGTTCTCTTTTGTCATCACCACCAGGGCAATCTTACCACACCTGCTAAAACTTCACTGCTGTGACTTCCTGCAGGCTACAGATTCACACAGAGCCTTTCACAGGGCCCTTGGTATTTCTAATATTATTGCTAGTCCTGCACTCCTCACTAGTGCTTCCAAAGGGTAAATTATGCTGTGCTAGACACCAGGGCACTTCCAGCAAGAGGACGCAAGATGCATGTGATCTCACCGCTCATTGTCTCTCCCTGACATTTTCCCAGTTTCAGCCAAGTTTTGAAAAGGCAGGAGTCTCCAAGATGTATACTTTCCAGCCAGTTTAATGAGCATCAAAGCCTGGGCAACACCCAGTGCCCAATCCAAAGGCAAAGCAGGGAGGATGGCCCATCCATTTTTGGCACTACCCCACCACAGCGCTCCTGAGTCTTATCTGAGTGAGGTAAGAGCACTGCTGGAGCTCCCTGGGGAAGGAAGAAGAGCAAACATGTAGGCAATTTGGTTAGAAATAAGTATAATATTCAAAATATTATTTTGTAAGTAGGATGCAATTAATACTAGTTTGCTTTGGATATAAGTGCATCGACATACTGTAACATTGTGATGGTGTAGTCAGACACAATGTATAATTATTTCATATACATGTGTAAGCACCGTGACCACCACAGGGGCAAAAACCTGCGTAGTTGCATATCCAAGGAAGAAAAAATTGCAACACAAGGTAAACACAAGGGACTGCTGATAAGAAGGACATCCCCCAAATATACAAGGATGAGTGGCAAGACAAGAAACAAGATAAGCAGTCCGAGGAACAGATGAGACCCCCTCCATTTTTGGGAATGGGGCAAGTAGCATAAAACCATGCAGCTTAAGCAATACGTATATTGCTGAAGATCAATATATAAGAGAGTACACCACAGCATGGCATTATGCAAAGGTTTTATAGGTATAGGAAATGAACTGAGTAATGTAAAGTGCAGTCCTCTAAAACTTTTGCAGTTAAAATATACCTCACATCCCTGCCCAACCCTCTTCAGAGACCAGCCTTTCATTCAAAACTAATATAAATCCAAACACAACAAAATCAAGTCATCAGGCACACTATAGCCATTTCCAGATTCTTGGGATGTGTGAATGTGTGCTTTATCTCACATTCCATTAGAGTCTTATGCCAAGTGCAAAAAATGCTGAGAAATACAGAGCTGAGGCCTCTTCAGACCTGGTTGGGCTACTACTGTCAGATGGCAAGTGTGTTCTGCAAACCATCTGCTTTTTCTGATCTGAACAGAGAGAGTAAAAATGTTTATAGCTATTTGAAAAACTCCTGTCTTACTAGCAACATTCCACCAAAATGCAAACAAAAAAAACCTTCTTAAACACAGTTTAATTACTTTGGCTAGAACACAGCTTTTACATGGTATAATGTTTATTGAAAGAGTTTCTAAGCTGAAAACATAGCTGTACAAAATTCTAACTCATTCGAATGCCTTGGTTTTACAGGCTAAAAATGAAAAGGAAATATAATCTCACCCCCTGCAGATATCTAAATAGTAACAATTTCCAGTTATTTCCACAGCCACAAATGCTGTAGTGAAAAATAATAATAGTTGCAGAATGACTGTTACTGTTAGGAAAAAAAAAAATGTAACAGAATGAAAAATTAACAAAACTAATTGTTTCATCTCAGTGGAGCAGAACCTATTATGTCCATGTCAAGCCTTTTTGTACTTCAAATTTAACACTACTCTTGGATCTATAAAATTAACCTTAGTGACAGAAAATAAGAATAAGCTATACAAGCTGAAAGCATTGTTAGCTGAAAAACTGATATGGGCTCGATCCCATAGCTCACAGCTGACACTCTTACCCCAACATCAGTGTGAAGGTATCTAGATGCCCTGGCATGAGTGGGAGGAAATTTAGGGCATGGCACACCAGTGTAGCTGCTGCAGGCTGTGGCCCGAGCAACCCCCATGCAAGCCCCAGCACCAAGGCACTTTGTGTCAAGCTGCTTCTGACACTGCTTTTTGGAGGCTGCCCAAGCAAGCAACTCATATGGCCTCCCAGAAACTGCTCTGGATTCAAGACAGAAAGACATATAGCCAGCTTAAAAGTTTCCAGAACAACTCTTCTTACAGGATGCAAGAAGATGTCTCTACATGTCTCTATTTCATCAGCCCAGACACGTCCATCGGGAGGACATTCAGACACAGACAACAACAGTCAGACAAAGGGTAGACATGGAGCATAAGCACAGTCGAGACATATTACGCCCACTGAAATAAATAGAGCATGTCTAAAGGCTTCTCCCAGCTGCATTCGGCGCTCACTCATGGCTGGCTCTTGGTTTAGACAAAGTCGGAGAAGTTTGCACAGATGGCAAACAACTGTGACTGCACTCTCCACGTCGCTGTCATGGCACTGGAGAACCAAGCTCACAGCAGATGCTCTTCTTGCTACTGGCCAGGTAAGGGGTGTATGGATGGGGTGAAAGCTGTGGCACCAACAGGGAACAGGTGGGGACAGCAACAACTCCAAGCCATCACCAACCTCTCCCTTTGGCCAGTGTCCTGGAGTAGAGTCCAGCTCTTCCTGGCACAGACCTCAGCAACTCTCCTTTCTCCAAGGGCAGAAGGATTACTCTGCCCAGCTAACACTGAGTTAATGTGCTTTAATGATAATAAATCAGAGACACTGAGTTCTCAGAGAAGAATGGGACCACTGTAAAAGTATCAACTTCTCCATTTATTTTTTTTTCAATTTAAAGCAGTATCTTCATACCTACTCTTTTAGGTATGTGCTTTTAAAACTTTTGTTACGATCTAAATTACAAAAATGTTTTGTGGAAGTCAGTATGTGAAACAAACTTCATGAAGGTCAGGTTGAAATGCATATTAATCAATCTTACCCTAGTTTTTTGAAGCACACAGCTAGATTTTCATCTTATTTAAGCTACCCTGAATTCAGCATAAGTGAAGATATTTTCACTCAAGCTGGCTTCACAAATATCAAATTTCTTCTATGAGTTTAAACAACCAGGGATAAAACTTAAACATACTTGACTGATGCTTATCCACAATTTGTTGTTAAAAAAATAAAGCCAAGTGCATTTATTCAGAAGTTTAAAAAAAAAAAAAAAAGGGAAAAAACCAAACAAACAAACAAACAAAACCCCATCCAGTGACTTCTGACCTGTTTCCAAAATCCATTAGTCAGGCACATCAAAGTCACTATCACCGGAGAAACTACACCCGTTTTCACATGCTGACAAAGAGACCAGAAGACTGTTACTATCTGTAGGGCTTTTATCAGCTCACTCAACCTCTGCATTTATCATTTCCACCAGCTTTATTTGATCTGAATTTGCAGGACAGAAACTCTGTACTTACAACTATAGGCAATGCATGACCTGGGCAACATCTCTGCAGCACAGACTGCAGAGAGGCAAAGGTTCAATAGGCCAAGGTTCATTTTTGTTTAGGTTTTTTGATTGTCCTTAAAATTTAAGTATAAGACTTTAAAGGTCTCAGAGAACTCAGAAAATGATAACAGGGAAACAAAACCTCACAGCTATCCTATGATGTTTCAAGATTTTGCTTCAGAAAAAATAAATACTGAGATTACATACAGACTGTGTATGTTCTCCGACAGTCTTAAAATGCATCTTTTTTCCAATTTGTTACTGGGATTTATTATTACTTGCTATGGGACCATCTGTTAGAGTTATGAATTTTCAAAAGCAGAATGACAGAGAAATCTTTTAAATAAGGCAAGACAGACTAACACCACATGCTCTTTAGAAAAGCATCCTCTGTCAGCGTGGGTAACATATGCTTCTTGTACAAGACAAGCAATCCCATCTCACAGTTCTGTCTTTCATTACCCTGCTTCTGTAACGTAAAGGCACTGATAGATCTTACCGCTGTACAAAAGATGCAGCTGCATTCCTGAAGAGTGGTCATCTTATCCAGGGAATATTCACAGAGACATAGCTTGCAAGTCAGTAGAGGCTCCAGAGCTAGCTCTCCAGCTTCTGACTCATCAGCTGTCATGGTGTGAGGACAAGCCTTCCCAGCAGAGCCCATTCAGTCATTAATGGTCCACTCAGCCTGAAAAGAGGAATTGATAGCTGAAACATCACACAAGCCATGTAGTCACTTCTATTGACCTGGGAATTTAAATCTAAGAGCCATAAAAGCATCACCACACCTAAATGTACTTCTTGACATCTTTGGGTCGGTCTCACACTTCAGGCCACTCAAAATTTATAAAGAAGGTGACTGAGAGCCCACCTCCTCAAAAGACCCGAACTTGGCTGTGTTCTCAGAGAACATTCATCTTGCCGGCACAAAGCACTGCAGTCAGGCTGCTTAACATCAAATTAAAGAAAAAAACAAACAAACACAAAACAAAACTCACAAAGATGGGGCATTACCCATATTACATGCAACGGTATAGTGGTCACAGCCCTCACAAAGTCCTAGGAGCAGGGACACGATTTGAGAAAACAAATTGTTAATTAAAAAGATAAACTGATTCATATGTGCATAGATATATATCACTCTGCCTTTTCAAATGATTTTCGGAGTCATTCCCCTCTTATCTCTATGGGATCCTTCAGTCTTCATTGCACCACACAGTTCCAGTGGGTGTCTCTACTCACACTATTTCAGCTGGTGGTTCAGGAGCTTCCCTGGGCAGTGCAAGACAAGAACAGATTCTCACTTTCCAGGCAAGCACTTCAAATATTCAGTCTATAATGTAGTGGGTGGGTACCATATACTCCACCTTCTCCATGAGTTGTCACTGAGATAGCAAGCTGACAGTCTACTGCAAGATGGGTGGTGAAAGCATCAGGAAAAGGTTTCAGATTGCATGTCCTACTTCATACAGGGCTGAAGCCTAAATGCAAATGAGTAAGAGTATTTCATGTGCAGTCCTCTTTTATGCTTTGCCTTGATGATGCCAGACAGTAGTTTTTGTGCATCCCACTCCCTGGCATGCAGCTCTTCTATTTATTTCATAGGGTTCTTGGGCATCTAACTGAGGTTTGTGAACCAAGAACTAAGTGCACTTGCACTTTGACAGGGAGATACTCAGAATAACCATGTTTTCACCACACATGTCACAGCAGTGCTTGCGGAAGATATTTTTTATTCTTTGATGAGCAACAAATGGAAATATCATGCTCAGATGTAATGTTTTATGACCTAAGCATTTGAAAACACTGCACCATAATCATAAAAAATTTCAAGACCCTCATTTTTACACAGTAACACTGAAAAAGGAATTAAAAACAATATCCTCAAGCTTAAGCTGAAACAATGCAAAGCACATTTGATGATTTTATTCACCTCAGCATAGACAGTGGGGTTCACTGCAGCATTTAAGGCACAGGAAAATCTATTCCTGTCTCTGAGAAACTTGACCCAATTTTCACAGACCTGCTTCTGAACACACTTAGGTGGTGGCAAGATGATCTTCCCACCTATTTGTTACAAGCAGAGACATGGTGGCCAGCTGTACACAGCTGCTTGCACCAGCACCAAGAGCGCCTGAACACGAAAACGATCAAGATCCATCCATGTGCCTGTCAGATTTGACATCTCACGAGGCAAACAGGAGACTCAAACCCTTTGGTCCACTTCTGCTGGCCTCCCCTGCAGTCCTGAGCGTCCTCATGGCAGGGCTCTCAGGTCACATTTGGCAGCATGTCCCTGCTGCCGTTCTGTGGCTCCCAGAGCAGCAAGGCCAGCTGCAGATAGTCAGTGTGTATGTGACTTACTGACTTGCAGTACCTGCTGAATTCCTCTATAGAGGGAGAAATAACGAGGCTCATGGAGTTCAACTGGTCAATGCACATGGAACTCTTTCCCACAGCTTCCATCTCATAATCTGATGCACAGCCGAGCCCCGTCCCCAGACCTGTCCCCTAAGCTGCATGACCTGTGCTCCCACAATCTGCAGGAACACGCTTTCCTTTCAAAAGCCGTGCAACCACAACAAATCTGGGTCAGAGCAAACTTACTCCTTTCTAGTTTTTTGACTTTGAAGTTTTTCAGCCTAGCCTGTCAGAGAAGCCACCAGATCTGTACCTTGGGATGTATCTGTTGCAAGCACCCAGTTTCAAGAGACACAAGAGTCATAGCCAAGATTCTGGCAACCAAATTCCTGACCACGAATCCAAAACAAACTCTCTATTTTATGGCTTGCTATCATTAGTTCAGAAATATGCCATTCCCACATTATTGTTGGTGCAGTCCTGGGACCTGCTACCATGATGCCCCCCACAATTTTTCCATACAGCTGCAGAGCTGGAGCTCCAGCATGGCAAAAACCTTGGAAGGAAGCCTCCCTCTGAGTCAGGAACTACAATACTCTTCTGTAATTACTGCAAGGGGGTGGGGGGGGAACACTGAGTCACCGGAAACACTATGGCAGATCAAGAACTACCTGTTATTTAAACCTACGTGCTAGACATTATCTCAGTATTTAGGGAATTTTAACATTTTTACTCAGGTTGCTTTTCAACATCATCTGCATCTGTACAGGGAGCTACTCATTGTCACCCTGCACAGATCTGAAGTTTCTTCATTTACACGGCAAAAAGTAACAATGTTAAAAGGAGGGATTTTAAAAGGACAGGTAGGAGTATTTCAGGATGTGGGAATGGATATAAAATGGATGCAGCTGTTTCCAAAGTCAGTGTTCTTTTTATAACCAAAAGGGTTATGACCCTGCATACAGGAAGCATTAAGGCAGTTGTAGGAAGATTCAGGTGTATGACTGAGGTTTAGGGCTGGGGGCTAATTTTAGATGGCCTAAATCCAGGATTCAGTGCGACAGCAACAGTGACAGTAAAGAGCAGGCTCCTGATACAGCGCTCTGCCCTAGTAGCAACCACATGCCACAGTATGATGGCTGCAGGGACTCATTATGACATCCCATTGTCGTTATGATAACTCTTGTTTCTGAAGACTGTAGGTTAAATAAAGTTTTTCTCCCTGTCCCCCCACACTCTCATCCTTCCCTCACACCGGGATTCCAGAGCAGGGCTGAAGTTCTCCTTAAAACAGGCAGAACACCCCATGGAAATCTCCAGCAGACAATACCAAGCAAACCTGGCAGACCAGAGGATCCAGTCCCCAGACAGGCCAGGCTCACCTCACTGCAGCTTCAATAACCTCATCGGAGCTCATCAAACGGAGCAAACAGAGTAAGAGGCATGGAGACAGCTCCATGTCCTGTCTGCTCAGTTGCTGAAGAAGTTGTTGAAGAAACACCATGGCTATCAGGAACAAAACTCCCTCCATACTCCCTGAGAGGCCAGCTTGTCCACAAGCAGTTCACTGGATCAGACTGGCACAGGCAAAGCCATCCTGTTAGCACTGAAAGCCTACCCATCCAGGGGAGAGAGGATGTATGGCCTTCTTTGTCTGCTCCTTTTCCCAGAGCAACCCAACCCACTTGTCTCTGTGTCTGCCCAGCAGAATTGGGACTTCTACTACTGCTGCCAAGGGAGACGTGCAGGGGGAAGTGTTAAGGGTTATGGAGAAGGGTAGCCCCATCCAACAGCATCTGGGCTCTGAAATCAGATATGAACAGGAGGTTCATTCTCATTATCAGATCACAGTAGAAAAAATGGGGAGAGAAAGACACATGTCTTCCTTCCGTTCTCACCCTCTAGTCCTTCTCCTGCTCCTTACCAACACTTCAAGATGATTGTCCTCCCTGAAGCTCTCAAACTATCTCCTCAACTTTACCAGCCTGACAGAACCCACTTTTCCATGTGCTGCAGAAAAGCCATGAAGTTCTACCTCAGTTGCTTTGAATTTTTATGGTTTTCACTTTGCTATGTTTAGTCCCACAGACTGTCATTAGTTAATTATATATCCATCAGTTCTCTTTACAGTGGATTAAAATTCCTATTGTAATTACAACTGAGTTGCCAATAGGTTAGGCTGAAAATAAAGCATCTTCAGTGTATGTGTTATGCAGGGGAAGAGGGAGTCACTGACAAATGAGTTTGGGACAAAGAAGAAAAAAACATTCCATATTTGGTTATGTCAATAAAAGTGGCCTGAAATGAAGGTAAATGGGAAATCTCCGAAAAACAATGGATCCTCATATAAATAAAATACATTTTTAAGCACTAAAACCCTCCCTTTCATGCTTACAAACACAATGACCCATTTAGGTTAGCATCCCAAGCAAATCAAGAAATGTGTCACTGCAATTGTAATGTAGGCCCTAATTGATCACAAAAACCTCTCCTGTACAGCAACACAGGTTCCACAAGACGTTGTGGAATACAGATAAATACATTTCAAGGACATTCCAACCCAGAGAATCCTGCACCAGCATAAATCAGTGGCAAGGAAAGGTCAAACGTGCCCCAATGTGCGTAAACACTCAGGACCTTGAAAGATCCACTTTTTTACATACTTCCATCAATCATGTACATGCACAGAAACACAGATCATGCTCCTTTACTCATTGCATGGGATTTCCAGGAAACTGGACATCTTTCCTCAAATTGTATGCCACCTGCCTCATAAGAGGACTCATACTTCCCTGGCTCTGAACATTAACAGTATTGATGCCACAGGATAAGGCAGGACCAGAAAGTCTGAGTGAATGTGAGCGAGCAATGTGGGGTCAGCCCTAGGAGGGCATAAACTGCACAGTCACCAGGACCACAGTTTGCCAAGTGCTCAGACCTGTCAACATTTCCTTTTCATTTGTCTGCCTGTGGACACTTTCGCTTTGTCTTTGGGAGGTGACAAAGCCTTGTGCTTTCACATAGCACTGAAACATCTCAACATTATCTGTAAGCAAGGAAACATTAGAGTATACTCAAAGGAAAAAGGGCTGGGTACAAGCAGAAACACTAACACGAAAGCAGTGGAGATTTTGAATGAAATATGAAAAACAGAACAAAAGCACTGGAAGAAGGAATACAGAACTTGTATGCCTTCAGGGTCCCCTGATATCGCAGTGTCTGATGTCTAGCCTTGAAAATTACTTCCTAACAGCAAATATCTGCTGTGCCTGCTTCTAGACAGGTACCCTTTGAAATCCTGGCATTGGTGTCCTGAGTGGAAACTACGGACTCCCTGAAATGGGGGTGAGAGAGCAGCTGGGTGGGCGTCTGGCAGACAGCCAAGGTCAAGCCATCACAGCTCCACTGAGGTGTCAAAAATCAATGCAAGCTAGGGCTGAAACTTTCCCTGCAAGCATGAATTGTAAGGTAACATCCTTGTTGCAGTCACACAAAGGCTCACTTGAGTCTGCCCAGCTGGCTCAAACCAAGACTACTACCAAAGAACAGAAGTTACTCTGTATTTGGGATAGAGCAAACAAGCCAGGCAGTCTCACGAGCTGCAACATTAGAAGGACATTATCCATGTGCCCGCAATCAACTCACTGTATTTAGCTAAAAAAATATGTCTCTGTGTGTGACTTTTACTATTTGGAAACATCACATAGAATCATTAAAGCCTTCTGTACTGAAGCTGAAGGAGAATGAATGGATTTTTTTCAGTACCATAAGTCATCCTTTCATTTTTCACCTGCTGCATCCAATTGCAACAACAGAGCTCACAGAGAAGCTACTTCAAGTCTTGTGTTTACAAACAATTCTGATGAAGTTAGTCAAGCTGTATGTTTTTAGATGCAATCAGAGTTTAAAGGAAGCCAAGAAAGGTACAAATATGAGGCACATTGTTCCAGGAAACATTAATGAAACAAAAATGGTCCTTTATGTGTTTTCCCTGTGGGCTGGCATGTGCCTGAGTCTGTCCTGTGGGCAGGGTGAGACCTGACAGGCCCCTCTGCTCCAGTACACCGTGGGCTTGCCATAAACCAGCACCCAGGCATGTGGACTTGCATACATATGGTGGGATTGTAAAGAGGTCTAAGGACACATATGGGTCTAACACGCAGCACGGCACTTTCCCGTTTTACAAAAAACATTTTAGTATCAAAACAAACTCACAGCACCTGTGCTACACTCCTATTTAGTGTACCAGCTATTACTGAACCTTCTTGAAGAATCATTTGTAAGCACTGCAAGTAATTCTTTCTCATGCCCTAGAGATTTTTAAAGTACTCCACCCATTATGAAATTACTTCAGTGCCTTACAAAAACCTGGTTTGGCATTGTTCAGCTCAGGATTCTGTTGTTTCCTGTAACTAAGGTTCCCTCCTCAAAAAATAAAATAAAAAAAGAAACCTACCTGAAAAATATGAGTGTTAAAAACCAATGCTAAAAATCAGGCCCTTGGAGAAAAAGAGCAATTAGAGAAAGATTTAAAAATATAACAGAGTGGAATTAAGATAATAGGGTCATATCACAAGATATACACTGAGCTATGAAATTAGGACATGTGTCAGAAACCCACATTTCTATCAATTTCAGCAAAACCCCATCATTACCGGTTTTGTTTACAAGTCCTTAGCTGTCCCAACTCTCTCAAAATAATATTATTCAAAATACACTTCTAAGACAGCTTTTTTAAACTCAGCAGATCTGCACAAAGAATTAGTCTGAATCAAATGCATTAGTACTTCTGTGGTCTAACAGACAGACCACTAAACCACAATGCATTAATTAAACTTTTTGATATGCACTGCTTACAAAGAGTTACCTATCCAGTCCATACAGCATTACTTATCAGGCAGTGATTCAGTTAGGCTGTAAAACACATGATTAAAGCTCCAATTTCTGAAAGCCTTCACCTTCAAGAAGGACATTTAATCATATGTTTAAGTGCTCCTCTGTGTCAAAGCCTGAGCATTCTGCTTTATTGCAATGAGATTATTAACAAGTTAAACAAGCACTTGGATTTTCTGAAATCACGGTCTCAAAAAAAACCCAACCAGATCCACAAATAGAAGATTTCATTTTAAATACATTTTTAATATATTCAGAATTACTGTATTACATCTGTGCCTTAATACAGCAAGCGCTTGATTACATGCAAGTACAAGGAAAACCCATTTCTGGATTACCATGATATGCTACCAAGCTGAAGCATTAGAGAGAATGAAAGTATTTCAATATCTGTTCTCTTTGAGCAGGGCTTAAGAAAAGTCAGATGTATAATATTTCATGACAAACTTCTGCACTGTAAAATTTTTATTACCAGAAAACTTGTTTACAGAACAAGCAGCCTAAGTAAATGTTCTGTCTGGTACACGAGAACACACCAAAGGCAATTTCTCTCACTTGTTTTCATTGGAATGCCTGGGAAAAAAAATAAACCTTGAGCTGCTGTTGAAGAATCAGTAGTTATATGGAGTATTTTCATATCATGCTAGCAACCAAAAAATAAATAAATAAAATGCTTTTAAAATAACATAGTGAGTGGGAAGCCTCTTGCATGCAAAAAAAAAAAATATTAAGGGACAGATTATGGTAATTAAAAATATCATCCAACTTCCTGCTAGGAATTTTTATACCAGTACTTCAGGATGCTTAAAGTACACATTGAACAGCTTCTCAAATAACACATGCACCCAGTAATTTCAAAACATTCTAGTAAATCAAAACATCATTAAGGCACATACATATGAGTCTCCACAAGTCTTTGCGAGTACAGTTGTCAGGTAACATCTCTACTGAACTGTGATACTGTGAGGTATTAATAACTTTGAGATTTTAGAACACCAGTTCTTCTCAGTAACTTCTAGGGACCCTACATCAATATGTCCTCAGGGAGGTTTGTTTCGGGGTTTTGTTTTGTTGCTGGGTTTTTTGGGGCTTTTTTGCAAGCAGACCATGTATATTAACTGAATATAACAAACCATTTTTTTTTCCCAAAACAGATGTGACTCTGTAATTGTGGGAATCCTTTATGTATTTCCTTGCACTACTGCTTTAGAATAAGTGTAAAAAAGTGGGATTTTCCCCCTTCCATTCCTAAAAAACTGAGGGGTCCAAGAAGATGGAATCTAATAGCTAATGGTGAAATAAATGAAAGTGGAAAACCACTTTCTGATCACCAGAAGAAAAAAACATATAAACCGAAAAAGGAAAATGCAGCCTGTTTTTAAACTGAAGTGAACAATCCAAACAGGGTTTTCAACTCTTTTCAATACTGACAGGAGCCACACAATGGCAATATTCATTGAATCCCTGAGGATGGGAATAAACCCTTCTGCATGGGATGTGGTGAGACCATCATAACACAGAAGCCACCACCTTCACTCAGTTCTGTGCTTGAACTCGGATATATCAAAGTTCAGGGTACAGCTCTATCAACACTGGCAGGCTGGAAAGCTACAGCTTCCTGCACCAGATCTACAGGATGTGAGTCCTGGGCAGGCCTGTGGGCATCAGTCTTGGAGTGACCCAGATGTATCAAACTTACTATGCCTGAGCAGTGTGATGGTGCAAGCCACAGGCACAGGCTATGGTGACACATCTAGTCCCACAGGGGGTCAATAGCAGGATTCTCCTGAGGTTTTATGTACACCCTGGTCACACTGCGAGGCAAAGCTGATCAGGACAAAATGCAATGCAACAGACAAAGTGCAGTCAGATGACAGAACTTCAATGTTTTGGCATCAAACATTTCCAAATATTTCCAAAACACATGCAAACAACAAAATTATACCAAGTGGAATTCCAAGTATTGGTTACCAGGTCTAAGATTTAACTCTAAAGCTTTTCTAAGTAACATCCCCCATTCTTAATGACACTATGCAACTCCTCGTAATGTTAAGCTACAAGGAATTTCCACCCAAACTAGTTTGATGCACTTTAATTTTAACATCCTGTTGACAAGGTTACCACTGTTAAATAAAAGCACGTTCCTCAAGACATTAATGACAAAATGATAGATCTTCCTTTCTGATCACATGAAGGCTTTTGGTAACTCTAGCATTTACTAAGTAACAGGAATTGAGCTTTTGGGAGGTCAAATGGGTTGATGATTTGGCTGGCTGCCCCAGCTGAAACAGGAATAGGAAGTCAGATGTAACAATTTGCCTTTGACACAGAAAAAATGTTTATTTTTGTTAATCGGATAACAAAACCTTGGGATATGCTAAATCCTTGAGCTGGAATGTTTACAGTTTAGATAGGTGTGTTCAGAAGATATTTGTGACATTGGCCTGTTCTAACATCAAGGATTTTTAGATGATATTGGTAAACAGACATATTGTTAAAGTGAAAGCAATGCAACTTAATTTGACAAAGGGACCAGACCAGCTTTATCTGAGTGTTCATAGTGTGTAACAAGAAACTAATTGGGCTGTCAGGGTCCCCTGTCTGAAGACAGCCAAAGCTGTGTCTGGAGCAAGCAGAGTCCTGATTGCAAGGCAAGAAGGTCAGAGCAAATGGAGACATGACACAAAACCAGATCTCAAAATGGACAGCAACAAACTTCTTAAGGCCAAGAGAAGCATGCAGAGTTGGCCCGAAGCAAAGGAACAACTCAGCTAACTGCAACAATGAAACTGATCCTTCACTGAATTCTGCAAAATGTACTGAAAGACATCTATGGAAAAAAATTAACGTGTGTTTATTTTTAGCAGGGGTGATCTGAGAAATGCTTTTTTCAGTGCTTGCAATAAGATGATACTTTTAACATCTCTGCCATTTCATTTTGTCAGGCCACAAAAACAGCAAACCTGCAAGAATATGGTTCTACAGTCTTTGTTCACTACAAGCATTGAAAAGAACTTTCACGTAACTTTAGATTCACATCAACAGAAATCACAGTATAAGTTAATTTTCCTTTTATAGTAATTTCTGTGTGACTGCTCAGTGAACAAAACTAATACATATAATGTTTTAATTTGCCCCTATCTAATCTTACAGTCAAATATGCTGCTCATTACTATAGAATAAATACGCTACTCGGGGTAACCAAGATAAAACAGTTAAAACATTGAA
This sequence comes from Platyrinchus mystaceus, assembly GCA_035041135.1. NCBI lineage: Eukaryota > Metazoa > Chordata > Aves > Passeriformes > Tyrannidae > Platyrinchus > Platyrinchus mystaceus. The sequence continues at coordinate 61,351,215 of JAWWLV010000088.1, forward strand.
AACTGCCCTTGATCCAAATACATGTCAATGACTTAGAAAGCTGGTGGAACACACTACCCAGTGACAACTTTCAAGTCTTAGCTACAAGGACATTCAGTGAATCGAAGGCTGGGAGTCAAATCTCATGATTAGACCTTGGGGAAGGTGAATAGCTACTGACTATACTGAAATTTTACAAGAAACAATAGTAGAGGTTTGGGCCCAGACATAAGGCTGTTTTGAAACTAAACACATGCATTCACTGAAGTAACTACTACTAGTGCTTTTCACAACTGATAATTAAGCCAATCAGAGTGTATCCCTAAAGCACTCCTCTGCCAGTTCCTGTACGAGCCCTACCAAAGTCAACTGGAGACAAGGAAAGGACAGAGCACCACACGTGCTTCAGCTCTGGCCAGATCTGCAGAGGTGAAAAAGAGAAGTAAACTCCAGTAACAATCCCCTGACTGAGCTGTCCTCTGTCTGCTTGTCCTTCTGTCTGCTTGACCTCTCAGTATCCACATTTCCTCTCCCTCTTTCCCAGCCCACGCATGGGAAGAGGAATGAGCCCAGCATGATGGGAGACAGCTCCTGGGAGTTCTGCTTCGGGCAATTCCTTCCATATTGCCTACTGCCCCAGTGTGAATGAGCCCCATGCACCTGCCCCATCAATCAGGATGGGAATTTGGGGCACCTTTGACCTCTGATACATGCTCTTGAACATACAGGCTTCATGCACAGGCTACTGAACAGAAGTTGCAAACTATGCTGGAAAAACAATAACAGCTTCAACTAAAATTAGTCTTACACTCTTAACTATAACAGCCATGTATTTTTAAAACAACTGTATATTCCCAATTTTATAAACATTTTTAACAGAGCATGATTTATTTTGCTCTGCATTTTATTAACTATGTAAAACTACTTTTTTTGAACTTGAGCAAAAAAAGCTTGCAGCAGTTTGGCTGATGACACTGTCTATCACGTAATACAATGTTGTCCCACTGCTGCCCTTCCCTCTCCCACCTGATTTTCTACATCCACCTTCTGTCTCCATATTTCAGGCTTTTAGCATTCAAAGGAAGATTTTTGCCTGCACCATGCCAAGCACAGGGAACACAGTTACTTTCTCGTTATCTCAACACAGCTACTTAGAAATCCAGATGTTAGTTATAGACATGTAATAAACCAGAAGTGTCCATCAAAGGCAGTTAGAGGTTTGCATTCATCATTCCCTCACTTCAATTCCAAATTTCAACCTTCATTATAGAAATAATTACAGGGGAGAACAGCAACCTGTAAACATGCAAGATTTCAGCCCCAAGCGCCTCAGTATCTGGTAACAACTGCCTAGTGTCTACATGATCCTAGCCATAAAGTCAAAGCCGTGCCAATGGGAGTGTTCCCAATGGCTTCAATGGACCTGCTTATGTGTGCAAAGATAAGCAACTAGGAGCAGTTGAAAGAAGCTGCCCCACCTCCCAAACCCTCAGAAAAATGAGTATGTAGAACAGAGCACTGAAAGATCTCATAGACTTATTATACTATAGGATGATGATCTTATAGAAACCTTTCTAAAAACACCTTTCTGCTAGCTGGTCTTTTAATTATAACCGTGACAACTAATGGTCTTCAATAGGCATTTTGTCCTCATTGTTGCAGAACTAGGAAAAAGGGCAAGAATTCTTGACTTTGTCTCAGCTCCTCTCCCCACAAGTTCATGTTCGCTTCATTTGTTGTTCCATCCTCCCAAAATGTGGAAAGCTAAGTCAACAAGGGGGTTGAGATTGGTCAGGCCATGCACACTGCTTGGGTATTTGCAATAAAAACATAAGCAATCAAAAAAATACATGTCCTTAAAGTAGTATTAGCTAAATTATATATTTATGTGGCTTCTACTTCACTCCAGGCAAATGGCATGATTGCTCTTCCCACAAATCTTCTCTGGAGACTGCGATGAAGATTCCTCACCACTCAATACATCAGTGCAACTGTGAAGAGGTCAGGAGGGTGCAAGGTTGCATCTTCTCCATTGTGCAAAACTTCAGTAAGCAAAGTGTTGCTGGCCCCATGGATGTTATCTTAGACAGTAGAATGGGTAAACCCCACAGGGAAGGGTGCCAGGATCAGTGGTCAGCAGAGTGTCTGCTGCTGTGAAAAATCTTCCAGCCAGTGCAATAGTAAATAACCCCCAGGATCAGCTCATTTTCCCCAATGACTTTGTCTTTGTAACCTTTTTTTTTTTTTTTTTTTTTTGAAAAGGGGAAGACCATCTTATAGTTCCTTCACCCTCTCCCCACCCCTCATCAGAATGCTTCAAAAATTAAGCCCAGACAGAACACATACACTTTCCCATCCAGTGCTCAGACACAACCCGTGCTAGCCTGCGTGTCACTGCTTCTACTTAATTCTGGAATTTTCTTTGCGTGCAAATGATTAGCGTGTGTACTAGAGATGTTATGAAATGTGTTTTTCCTTCTATGTACATAAGGGTTTAGAGCATGCAATTTTGAATGATTTGCAGCTATATATGCATGTGCAAAGAATTCTCCCCTAAGCCACAGCAAAATATAGTACATAAAAGTGTAAGTAGAAGCAGTCTTGAAGGAATTGTTTCAGTCCCTGAACACAGAGACACAGCTCTTCTGTTGCAATGATTTTTCCATTTGCAAATGTATAGGGCACATAAATGTTTTCAGATCTGCATGTTTCATTCCTGGTTATCTGAAAATACCATAGTTTTTAAAACCAAACATGACTGTCTTCAAAGCTTCTGTCACATATCCAGACAGCATCCACTCCTTGAGTAATGACTCATGTCTTACACTTTCTCTCCTCTCCTCATTATTACAACAAAGCAAAAGGCAGAAAAGCTTGCAACTGACACAAATACTGACAGTCTCAATTAAAGGGGAGAAACATGAGCATGACAGCAAAATGGTACTTTTTTCCTTCTAATAAAAAGTAGTTCTTTACTCTGCCTCCTAATCTACATCTGGGCAAACTAGAGAAGTGGCTCTATGACAGGTTAATGAAGTTCAACAAGTCCAAGAGCAAGGTGCTGCACATGGGTAAGGGCAGTGCCAGACATGAGTATAGACTGTGAGAAGAACTCATTGAGAGCAGTCCTGCCGAGAATGACTCGGGAATTCTTGTGGATGAAAATCTGGACATAAGCCAACAGTGTGTGCTTGCAGTCCAGAAGGCCAACTGCGTCCTGGGCTGCATCAAAAGAGGGGTGGGCAGCAGATCAAAAGAGGTGATTCTGCCCCTCTACTCAGCCCTTGTGAGACTGCATCTGAAGTACTGCTTTCAGCTCTGGGGTACTCAGCACAAGACAGATGTGGACCTGTTAGAGCAGGTCCAGAGGAGGGCCACAAAGAAGTTTGCAGGGCTGGAACTACTGTCCTGTGAAGACAGGCTGAAAGAGCTGAGTTCAGCCTGGAAAAGGGAAGGTTCCAGGGAGACCTCATTGTGGCCTTCCAGTACCTAAAGAGAGCCTGTAAAAAGAGGGAAAGTATTTTTTACATGGGCGGATAGTGATAGGACAAGGGAAAATGGTTTTAAACTAGAAGAGCTTTACATTAGATGTTAGGAAAAAATTCTTTACTCAAAGGGCTCTGCGGCACTGGAACTGGTTGCCCAGGAAAGTTGTGAATGCCCCTTCCCTGGGAGTGTTCAGGGCTGGGTTGGATGGGGCTTTGAGCAACCTGGTCTAGTGGAAGGTATTTCTGCCCATGGCAGGGATGTTGGAACCAGACAGTCTTTAAGGTCCCTTCAAATCCAAGCCATTCCATAATTCTATGATCTTGTCTCTCCTGCAACAAAAAACGTGTAATAACTCCCCATGATGGCTGTGTCTACAAGAAGATCTAGTACACAGGAAGAAACTCCATGCAGGGGATGTTTTTCTAGTGTGCATGAACCACCCCATACAAGCTTGACTTTTCCACAGTAACGGGCTGGCTATAATTTTTCATGAACAGCACATCTTGACTTCACATTTTTCACTGATAACAGATCCAGACCAGCACCAAAAAAATACATCTTATCAAGTCCCAGTTCTGTAAGTTCTACTCTAACTCGCTCAATTGCCCTTATTTATGGTCTTTGAAGTCTGTCAGACAGGTACAGAATTTCTCATTAGGTTTTATATAATTTAAACAAACAGTACTTTGACTACAGCATTTGTGGGACTGCCTTAATTCAGAGAGGTTATCCATTCTGTAGCAAAAGTCAGATTCACATGCTCCAAATCACTGTGCCTGGTGCTGGCTGGCTTTGGGACTCCAGAGGTGTTGACTCACTCAGAAACACAAGGCACAAGGACGATCATAGGTTCCACAGTTAGTTAGGCCAAACTCCACCAAAGCAGAAATTGTACTTGCAGGAACCAAGGACGTTCAAAGAATCAAGTAGACTGATTACATTACTAATTATGGATTCTGGGTTTCCCCTTGAAGGCTGAGCAGATTCCCCTAAAGATACAGTAAAATCCACCCAGATCTTGGGCAACTCATGACATTTTTTCATTATTATAATAGAATAAAAGGAACAAGAAATGGGGAACACATATATCATTGTGCACATGTATCATCACATACAAAGAGACCTAGAAAATTCCAACAACAAAATGCTTTTTGTATGGCTACATTTTTCATTTGAAAGTGTGTTTGCAATGCAGTTAATCTAGTCATGTTCTCAAGCCTAGAAATTTTTCCTTGGCACTTCTGTTCCTCCTCGGAAGACTAGAAGTTGGAAAAGTCCTACTTCAGCAAGAAGGGAAGGTCCTTTGCAATTTGAGATACTAACTTTTTTTTTTTTAAGTGTTTTAGTATCATTGCTAGCAGTGATCTACTTTATGAATGTAATGCCCGCTCAGTTGCCACTGAGCCAAAAACATTTAAAAGAGGCTCAGTAAAAGATTACTGAACACTATTTTCTTACTGACCAGCACAAAGTTTACATTCTGTAAATGTTTGTCCAAGACTGGGTAAATTTGCAGTGTACGATGGCCCTCAGACCTGTGCTTCTGTTAAGTGAGAAGGCTCATAGTCTAGCATTGGAGCTCAGCTGTGCTTCAGCAGAAATACAAAATGCTAGAGGCTGAGCTTAGTTTCACTGCTATCCTTCCCTTTGGATCTGTTCTTTTTGTTTTGTTCAGTATTTCTCTTTGCAAACAAAAAGAAGATTAATTTTAAGATGGAATGAATGTAAGGTTATTCCTAGCTGTTGGGTAATGAGGAGAATTTTTGAAGTGCTTTACACAGGGCTGCACTTTGGCATGGAGAAGCCAGAGGGAGAGGAGGGAACTGTATTCACCTCCAGGGGAGCATCCAGAAGAGGAGCTCATGTCCAGAACCACTTTCAGCCTCATGAAGCTGAAGGCAGTGTCTGCTTTAGGATATGCAAGGAGGTCCAATGGACTCAGTTCACAGTGACACTAGCAGCCTGCCACAGTATTTTGTTCACATGTGCCCGTGATATCCATGAGCCCAGAGCTGTAATTATGGTCTCAGATATCACAGTACTATTAGCCCAGGAGATATTTATGGATCTGGAATATACAATCTATAGACACTGTGTAGTTTCAGATACATTCAAGAAAACTCCCCTCTCAAGAAGAGGGACAGCAAGTCTATAACAGTTCTTTTGAGCTACATCAAAGCAATACACTCCACTGGGTCTCACCACCAAAAGTCACTGAAAGGTCTGGACACGGTGAACTGCAGGCACAGGGCTCAGATCCACACCATAGATATTATCAGAGGCATAATAATGAACTGTAAACTGGTTAAGCATTAGCAATGTTTGTTTTCCTATGAAGTGACTTGCTGCTTCTCACAGTTGTATTTTAAACTTGCAATGATAATAAGGACAAGTACATATTTTCCTTCTCCACTAGAAGGGAAAGGCCAGACAAACACTTCCACACTGTTCATTTATTTCTACAAAGCTTATGAAGCATTTAGAGAATATAGTGTAATCCAAGAACCTAGCTAGAGAGGAACAACTCAATATTGTTTGCTATTTATATTACTAAATTTTGCCCCAAAGTATACTATCACATAAACAAAATCACCAAAATGCCACCATCTGTGGGAAAGAAGCCCATGACCAGAAGTGAGGTGCATGCAGAATATATTTCAGCATGGGGAACAGAAACTATACCAGGTTGCCAACTGCTATTCTCACATGAAGCCTAGGGAGGTTTCTGTGTGTGCTCTGTAAAAGCAGAGAGGACTTTGTGTTAAATATCCCCATCAGACATTAAGATGCATTGGAGAAAATGAATCTGATTCTCATCATACTAGCTTAGCTCTGAAACAGCTCTGGTTTATTTTGAAAGAACACCTCCCACTTTACCACAGTTTTAGACACTCTGCAAACACACACTTCTCAATCCATAACCTAAAACATTACTTTCAGCAGCATAACTGCAGCCATCCCCTTATCCATGTGCTGTACTTTCTCCAACATAGCTTATATTCATTGAGGGAAAGGTTTCAACTGCTTTCATGCTGTGGCAACAAGCCAGACACCCACTGGTATTCAGGCACAGACAAGTCCTATACAGGACAAGAATCAGGACAATATATTTGTTTTGAAAAATATTTAAGGACAGGGTTTTGAAATTTCTGCTTCCATAAATATTGGAATCCCAAATCCAGTGCCTGCCCTTAACTGAGACCACTTGCCCTTCAGACTGAGGGTAGCCAAACATATCATGTTGCTTTGCCTACTAACAGTCAGTTGGAAAGCTGCATGGGGTATTTCAGTCATGGCCTGTCTCTCTGCTAAAATTTACTTCTTAAAAGCATTCAGCGTCTGTTTACCAAGAGGATGGGAAATCACCCTGCAGTGCTTCCTTAACTATAGTAATTCTAAATATTTTACAACTTACAGTGCTCTGTGAAGGAAGATATTTTATTTTGCTCTATACAGTTAGGAAGCAGAGTGCTTTGTATTACAGAAAATACAGAGCTTTATAATAAACTAGACTGAAACATCTTCATTAACAAAGCAGCTTTGCACTGAGAAAGTCTTATGATGAGAAAGCATTGGAAACATACAGTAAATGCAGTTGTCTATCTTTAGTGTAAAAAAGAATTTACAAATGCAAACTAGAAAACAAAAGTATTGTATATTTTGTATGTGCTTATATAAACCAAATAACCCTAAACCCTGAGTAGATGAGAAGTGTATGTTAACACTTACAGTACAGATCAACATATTTTTTCCTCCCTGATACCAGCTGTATGAAACTGTGGCAGAAGAAATGCCTTTAGACCAAGAGGAAATGTCTGTGTTTTAAACTCAGGCTTCCTCCAGGTTAATCAGGTATTTTTTCAGTGTGAAAGGAGTTCTTATGTTTAAATTAAAACATACTGACAGTATGCCATTTTAGCAATTGCCTTCCACAAGATATATCCTAATACTGCAGCATTTTCAAACACTTCACACAGATATTTCTTTAAAAGTTACACTGACAAAAGTAATTTTACCCTTTTGGGGAGTACTTGAGGTCTATTTATTTTCTGTGCCTTTAATAGCCACAACTCCAGGATTTCCTTTTGCCTTAGCTCTAAGCACCACACAGTCTGATTTTAGCCAAACCAAAAATAACATTTATTTTAGCTCTAATCATTCTAGTCCTTACCTTTTTTTTTTTTTTTTTTAAAAAAAAAAAAAAAAAAAAAAAAAAAAAAAAAAAAAAAAGCCTTTTCTACTTTCTTCCATTAGAAGCAAATGCCGGCTTTCAGTTCTTTTAGGGTGTCCTTTGCTTTTAAAATAAAAATAGACATAAAGCTGTATTCCAACATACCTTGAAAGGAGAGCAGCATTCAATGCGAGCTGTGTGACTTTTCAGTAGCTGCACTCAGACTCCAGCGTTCCCAAGAACCACGGTGTCACAAACCCCTGAAGCTTGCAATGAGGAGCAGAGGCAGATTGCTCTCACACGCCCTTCCTCTTCTCTGGGTATCTGACAGCTGTACACTTTTTAGGACTGCAGCAGGACTTGTCTCCCAGCCCCTTTGCCACTCTGATAAATCATCCCCTCCCTGCTATTAGAGCATGCTGCCATTATATCTTAAAAGCACGTCACAGCTTGTATGCAGTAGCTGTGGGAAAGCTGCATTTATTTATACAGGAAGCTTGAGTACAGCACTTCCTACTTCCCATCCGAGACTCAATTCAACTGCAGGTGATTACTTAAACCCTGTCAGCCAGCCAATGCACACCCTACGTCCTGATTTGGATATCTGTGCTGCTTTTAATCACAACTCCCATCTGAGCTCTGAGAAGGTAAGACTGAAAGGAGCAAGGCATTAGATGTGACACTCACAAAAAAACCCTCCCAAATTAAACTGTTTTAGGATAGCAGTTTGCATAGCAGCTGCCCTATTGGCAGATGATTTCTGAAATATTGCTGGTTTCTTCTTGTGAAAAATTTCATTTAAAGAAAAGTGATTTCTTCATGTTGGAGGGGAATGGAGCAAAAAATCTAACTCACAAGTCAAGTATCAGTGTAATTTCAAATCTGAATGCTTAATTCTGTCCATACTAAAATTTCGTAGGTTTGTTTAGACCTCACTGCCATTGTCCAAGCCTGCTTGGCCCGGCAGATGAGCCTTAGGATTAAAGGGTGGGCTCAGTTCAGCGC
>JAWWLV010000088.1:61359958-61403401 GCA_035041135.1 Platyrinchus mystaceus
AATCCATTGCGCAGGCTTGAAAGGTGGGAACACCTTTCCCAGATCTTCGTTCGCGAAGACTGGCCATTTACCTTTACTAAAATTTCACTCTTTAAGCCAGGCTTGTGTGCAAGAGGGGCTGGGAATCCTGCAGTTCTGTACTCCAAACATAAGGGTGTGATTCACAGCATCTGAGCAGCAGAAGGTATTATTGTGACACATGACATCCAACCCTCAAGAACTTTTCCTGCTGTAGGAAATGCACCACACCCACAGATAAGAAGTACAGACAGATCAGAGTGCAGGGTGTGCAGAAAAATAGAGGGGGGGGGGGGGGAAGTACAGATGTTAATCTATGATTTTCTCTTTATGATGAAATAAGTTTACTTTGTAGTTCATGCAATTATTGCCGGTGTTTTGCCCTCAGTACTTTGATATATAAGCGTTTCTTCCGGGGTGTATAGAAGCTCACAGGTGAGTTTTTAGTTATTTTCAGCCAATTATACTGCATCAGATTAACTTAAGAGAAAGGCAGAAATCTTGTGAAACTTTAATTCAGTCTCCTTACATTTATACATTATAGCTTTGCTTGAATTACTGTCATATACTCTTTTCCTCTCAGAATAAGTACAAATTTAAAATCAATCCATTTAGCTTTGGGTGTTACATATAATTTTATATTTAGGGGGGGAGGGACCAATCACCAGAAAAAATGTAGCTGTTCAAACATGTGGAATCATGTTGATCCCTACAGTGTTCATTAATAGTTTTACAACAATATTAGGCAAACTAGAACCATGTTATATATACTGCCACTTGAGTTAGCAGAGCATTTCACAGCAGAAGCAGACATATCCTCAGCGGTGACCAATCCTAGACAGTACTCAAGAAACACCTAGGGCTCAGAGCTATTTTTTTAGGCTGCACAACAGTAATGAAGCTGTGGAATTCTTTGTAAAACTTCATGATTAGAAAAGGATTCTCCCTTCAGTGATTAGTATGAAGTATCTTGTGCATCTATCACAACTCTTTTCAATAGTTCCCCTCAGTTCCAGTTCCTATATTTTCTTCCTGCAGCTGCTACCTTTGCTACTCTGCCTCCATCACATAAGTACTTTGTAAGCCACAGATGAAGCTCAGCAAGAAAAATCTTCCTGCTCTCAGCCCCTGTGCTCAGCAACACTGCACTTGAACAACAAAGGGACAATTGTCTCAAGGAGTAGAGTGGTGAGAGAGTGAGGATGAGGAAAATCAAGTCATTCATGCAGGTGTAGGGAAAATGGCAGGGCAGTAGGTTCAGAAGTAGAGTAGGGCAGCAGCCAGTAACAGAGTAGCAAAAATAGCATCTCGTTTGGTATTTACTCCTTGCTGGCACAACAAAACAAAACCAAGCTTCACTGAAGTAGCCTCCAACAGTCAAGAGATAGAACTGCAAACAAAGGTTAATCATCTTTCCTTCAGATAAATGATGAGGCCAGCTTGTATCTAGGGGGGGCTGTTCATTTAAACTATGAAAACTAGATTGGTACATTAAAATGCAGGCCAGTTTTGGAAACATTGGCTGCAAACATCCCGTGATATTTTTATCCCATTTCTTACTAGGTATCTCTATGCACAAAGGTTATAATGTGATTGCACAAATGTGCAAAACCGCTTACAGCATAATTAATTTCCCTTAAACATCACAAAACTGGTGAGAAATATTATTAATGTTTCCCAAGAGATTTAATTATCTGGAAATGTTAAGATGTGCTCATTCCAAGCACTCCACTTCTTCAGTATCAAATCCTATACTGTGGTCCCAGGATTTACGTGTAGGACAATCACTTACTGATGTTCTGTGAACAGCTGGCTATACTTCTGCTTCCATCTTCTCTTCTATATTTGTCCTTACTTCTGAGCTTACCCAGGATCTCCACGGCAAAGAGAAGCTGAAGGTGAGGTGGCACTGTGCAAGAGCTCAGGCTATAAGGACTTGAGATGATCAATACTGATGGTTCTTTTCATTGCCGTCACCAGAAGATGTGAGCTGGACTGTTACAAGCTCTTCTGTCAAAATGATTTCTCTTCCAGCTCTACGTCGAGCCCAGGTACTTCACAGTTTCACAGAAGCATATCTTCTTGGCAAGCTAATTTTGTGAAGTGTTATGAGCCATGCTTGAATTGCTACCCAGCCCAAATCCCTGAATCTCTTAACCCAGATTGATTGGGTTCCTTTTTGAGCCAACAAATAAAAAAATACAACTTCAGAATGTCACAAAATGCCAGACAAGACACGAGCTAAGTCTTCCCCATTTGCTCTCTTCTTCAGTAGCAGTGACATAAAGCACAAAACTGAGAGAGAGTCCAATTAATTTTTCTGGACACTCTCAACTGAAGCCTTTATATCTCCAGGGCTGGGGGAATGGCTGAGCCTTGGAGATGATACATACCAAAATGCAGCATCACCAGGAACTTTTAGTTGAGTTATTAGCCAGAATACAAATAAAGGCTGGCATAGTTAATTACTAACATTGCTGTATCATTCTTGCAGCAGCTTGAAATACTTACAAAATGACTAAGCCAGTCTGTATTAACTAAAATTACTCATTAGGTTATGACAGAAGTGGGTAAAAAAGTAATAGCATTACCACTGAAAAGATCTCTCATATCACACAAACACAATACCACTAGCAGCAAGTAAAAACACTGAGTTAGTCTATAACTAACAGTTTCTTTATAACTCTACATAAAGAACTAGGATTAGCTTGTGAGGGAAAAACAAAAAAGAAATTTTCACTACTCTGTTTCAGTTTTCAACTAATGAAAAACAAATATCCTGAAAACTAATTGCTATCCAGAGGTGTAATATAAAATCAGGTTTTGTAACAAGCTTTCTAAAACCAGAGTCTAACTAAGAAAAATGAGTCTTTATCCAGTTTACTTACTGTATATGCAAATTATCCATTTCCTTATGGAAAAAAAGTATTCGGATATGTAAGAGACACAGTTTCACAACAAAAATAGATACTAATGGGTAACATAACCAATGCTGAAAACAAAACAGGAAAGAGTTTTGCACAGTGAGTATACATATATTATCTGAAGTTACAAGTATGATGCCCCTGATGTCATGGACTATTAATAGTTCAATTCAATGGGAACTGTTTTAAAGGATTACACCATCAAAAGTCATCTGTGGTACCTTCATAAACCAAATGTTTTAAAAAAAGAATCTTTATTCATTATATGTATTTATATAATCACACAATGCTAGAAATCAGATCATGCAAAAAATACAGAGCTATGTAATATTTTGCATGGAGACAAGATTTACTCAGTATTAGCCATGAGAAAATCAGCATCACATTTTTTTCTGTTTAAATAACCCTATTGTTCTACAATTCTGACTTAGTATGCAAGTCACTCACTGACAAACTAGGTTTGAGATCTTCATTATTTCCTTTAGCTAAAACATAAAACTTTATTATAAGGTGTTTTCTACTGGAGTGAAATAAGACAAGTTAAATCATTTTGAAAGAACTGTAGGTACAAATCCAAAGAGCTTTTCATTTTACAGTAAAAAGGGAGTGGGATGGCACACTGTCTACTGAACATCTATAATGATTATGATCTCAAAATGTGTGTGGTAGGTGACTTACACTCATCCTGCTCTATGAACAAGGCAAAATGCAATATTCATTAAACTTTGTTGGCATAGCAGACCATCTCTAAACAAAACATAATGGCTTCCATAAGACTCTGTATTTCTTCTGTATTCATATTTTTTCATATATTGTTTATACTGAGAACTAGCTTTTGGTATTTGATCCATAGAGAACTGTGCTAGAGGATAAAAAAAAATAGAGCCACACCAGAAAACAGTGATAAAACAGCCTTCTACCCCAGTGGGTAGGCTTCAGGTGCTTAGAAAGCTCAGCTTAAAGATCAACACAAATGGTTTTGACAGTATGTTGCTTGAGTTCCAGTGCAACTTGTCTTCTTGGGACCTGAAAGCATTAGGAGAAAGTATATTTGCCCCTATAGCAAAACCTGGTGGTGGCAGAGCTTTATTAACAATGTCACCAGGAGTGGGCATTTAGCCATTACCAATCAAACAGCTCTGCAACAGCTCTATACAAATTTTCTGCTTCTGCTAACTCCTGCCTGTTTGCTAAGTGTGCAAAGAATCAGCCTGTAAGAAATAAAAAAACCCAAGTTGCTATGAGTTTGCCACACAAAAAATGCTGATGAACTTCCACTGAACAGCAGACATCCATCCCAGGGGCAGCCAGGGCAGCACCCTCAGACCAGGACATGTCCTCAGCCACCTCTCTGCACTCAAGACACAGGGAAGAGGAAGGTTACTGTCACAATCCCCCTTGACCTTCTCCCGTGACATGAGACCTGCCAGCCATTAGTTCACAAAGTGATCATCAATGATGTGACAGCACTGCTTCTAGTGACACAGCAGCAGAGGTGGCAGGACACCTCTCGGGCTCAGAGGACCTGTGTAAGCACGTTCAGCTTCCCCCAAACCAGCAACACTTCATGAGCTGATGACAAAAAAATAAAATAAAACCAAACAGGTTGCTTTGTTCTCATATTCATGGGTTACTTGTTTAGAAGTGGAGCTGCTCAGTTCTTATGACCAGCAAGGTAACAGGTGAGACTTTCTAGCTGAAAAAATAGTAATTTATAAAGTAGCATTGAGGGAAACATTAATTACACATGAAAGAGGAGACACTAAAGTTGTCCACTTCTCCTGCCTTCTCTTAAAGTTGGCATACATTTTTAACAAAATTGTATAAAGATTGCATGATTGCATGGGGAAAACTTAAGGCTCAGTTAAATTAATTTATTTTCTATTAACTGTGCTCAGAGTTAACTTCAGAGCATGTCACAGACTTTCAGTTATGCATGGATATTTTTTTTCCTATTGACTGTGTGCCCAAAAATGACACATTCTGTTGACTTTTAACCAAGTGTTTTGGTAATTTACCTAGAAGTGCAGTGATTTCAGACATCAGAATCGCCATCAGTTTAAAAACTGAGAGGGGAAAACCATCCTGGCAGCCAACACAGGAAGCTCCCTCTGTAACAGAGGAGGTCACCCACCTGTCCTTGTCATGAGATAAAAATGTGCACACTGTTTTCATGTCTATATTTCTGCTTTTTCTGTCCTGCCTCGAGCTCTTAACTGCCTTTTTTTCTGAAATACTAGAAGACAGCTTTATTCCTTCCAACCCAAGCCAGTCTCCTAGGTGATGGCTCTATCTACAGGCTTAAAAGACAGCTATAATTTGGAGGGGAGGGTGAAAAGGGGGAGTTGCCTAATAATACATTTCAGCCCAGACCTTCCTGTTTTAACTACCTTCTGAAGTCAGGGATGGGCAGGTCAGAGATGAGACAGAGCTGAAGCTCCTAATTTTGTGAATATAAAAGCCAACAATAGGACTTTCACAGACATCTGGCAGGCAGGACCAAGGTGAGGAGCTAAAGCATATCTTTGATTCATACCTTTTCTTTAGTACTTAGGTATAATACACTTACCCTTTGATTAATTTAGGATGAGAAATAGTTTCCAAATTGAGAGGAGTTACTCCAATAGATTGGCTATGCAGGGAAATAGTGGAACTGAAACATAACCATATAGGAAAACCAGGAACTTGGCCCTCTCTCCCAGCATCCCTCTCCCTACTCAACTTCCAGGGAGGATCCCCACGCCTTTTCCCTCCCCTTTATAGTCTCCTCTCCCTATCCTAGTTTACATCTCATCCATTTATGGTGAGGCCAGATGTGAAAGGTTTGTCCAGATCTACTTTTCTCTCTATGGAATTTAATAATGTGGTTAGATAATCCTGACTAATGGTTTTTAGGGATTTCAGCCTCTCAGTACACCACATTAGGGCTGTTTGAGTGAGCCCACTTTCTCCCTGCTGGCCACCTTTGCAATGGCAGCAACCACTTAGGACACCATGCTGCCTCCCCGACGAGAAGCAGAACGTGTTAAAACATGTGCAACTGTTTGCTGGCAGCGCTCTTATCATATCACAGCTGTAGTAACAAAATCCACAATTGCTTCACATTCCGGTCCCTGGTTAGGATAGTGATAAAAATTTTCTTCCTCCTCTGCTCAGAGTAGAGAAGACAGCAATTAAAATAATCTCCTTGAAAGGACATCTTTAACATGCACCAGCTAGCAAGCAGTAGTTAAATTCAACAATCCCAAAATTAGTGTAGTGGGAACTCAAAGACAAGCCCATTGCTTGCTTGCTGCAAGTGACATAAGGATTGATTCAGTTGCACTGGAATAATTTGGGAGGTTTTAACTTCATGTTGTTTATTTTGTGTCTGTTACATTCAGGTGCCAGGTAACTATTAAAAATATGTGCTTTTTACCTAGTAATTTTTTTTAAGTTTCTTATAAAACTAGGTATACCTATTTGAGCAGAGAGAATCTCTAGGAAAAGAAACATGAGTTTTACAAGACTGAACAAGGGCAGAAGGGCAAGAGACATATCAAAACCTTTGCTTTTCCAAACACTGCTAACATTCAAGCAAGTACTGTTTTCTGCTTCAGTACTATCTCCAGTCATTGAAGAAATGACAGGTAAAACTCATCTTTCCATTAAGCATGACTTCATCTGTGAAAATCTACCGTCTCCATTTAACTACCCTATCCTTCTCAGGAAGAAATTTAAACAGATCTAGGTATATCATCCCAAGTTTTGATTTTATACATATTTTTATATATATTTTTATACATATACATCTTTTTATACATATATACATCTATGTATTTTCTGGGATATGAGAAAACATAGTCGGGGCAAAGTGCATCAATAAATTTGTTCCCACAGAATATCACTTCGCATTACACGATATAAACATAGCTTTGAAGTGTGAACTCTGAATCTGTAGCTTCCATGAGTTCTATCTTTCTTACCAGTTCTACCTATCTTACCAGGGAGTATAAATTCAAGGTGAAGAAAATGTGTTCAGTGAACTCTGAATATGAGGAAATAATTAAATTTCTCCTTACATTATCATTAGGATAACCGTCCGCATGATTGCAATTTACAAATCTAGGGAAAAAAACAATATCTCAAATCACATGGAATGGAAATCCTACGTTGTGGAAGAAGAGAAAGAGGAGAAACAACTGGCCTATTTGCATGGAAGAAGTCCTGACACCTCTCTCACTTACCATATGACCAAATATAGGTCAGCTACCACCTGCAGAAGGCAGATGGGAAGAAACTTCTTCAAGACAGGAGGATCTTGAGGTCTGCCAAGGAGGTATGAGAAAACATAAAATTTAAGTAGGAACTTAACATAAATTTAAGGAGGGTTTTGTGGATGAAAGGCTGGGCATGAACCAGCAGTGTGCACTTGCAGCCTAGAAAACCAACTGTATTCTGGGCTACATAACAAGAAGCACGGCCAGCAGGTTGAAGGAGCTGATTCTGTCCCCATCCTCTGCTCTCATGAGACCCTCACCTGAAGTACTGCATCCAGCTCTAGGGCCTCAAACACAAGGAGGCCATGGACCTGCTGAAGCAAGTCCAGAGGAGGGATGCAAAGATTCTCAGAGGGCTGGAACCGCCCTTCTGTGAAGACAGGCTGAGAGAGTTGTGGTTGTTCAGCCTGGAAAAGAGAAGCCTCCTGGGAGACCTTATAGCAGCTTCCAGTGCCTGAAAGGACCCTACAAAAGAGCCGGAGAGGGACTTTGTAAAAACTCATTAAAGTCATGTAGTGACAGGACAAGGGCTAATGGCTTTAAACTGAAAGAGTATCCATTAAAATTAGATATTAGGAACAAGGTTTTTTTACAGTGAGGGTGGTAACACTCTGGAACATATTGCCTAGCATAGTGCCCCATCCCTGCAAACATTCAAGGTCAGGTTGGACACAGCTCTGAGCAATCTGATCCAACTGAAGATGCCCCTGCTCATTGCAGGGGAGTTGTACTAGAAGACCCTTAAATGTCCCTTCAAACCCAAAACATTCCATGATTCTAAAAGGGGCCAAAGGCAGGGAAACCATCTGACTCTCCTGAATGTGAAATTGATGGCATGAAGAGACTGAGCACAACAATCTCCTGTCTCTGTGGTTTTGGTTTATGCAAAGACTACATTTGTTATATGAAAGAAAAAGCAAGTGAAATGGAGGAAAAATCATGTACACTACAGAATATTTCTAAAATTGCACAAAAAAAATTTTTTAAAAAAAAGCTAGGTCAATTTTGCTCATTGATCTTTTTTTTCCTTTCTAAGACCAGCTCTTAAAAAAAGCTTTGTATATATTCATGGCTTTTTGAACAACATAACAAAAAAATTACAAACAGGACTTCCCAATAGCTTTGAAGAGAGCAAACTCAGTGTCAGAATCCAGGCATGTAGCATCCCCAGAATCCCTGTTGGTGATCACAAACATCTCACCACTCTCTGGGTGCCCCAGGGAGCAAGCTGCCACAGGCTTCAGTTGTGAAAGCAGCACAAAGCACCTCTCTGGCAAAACTGGGACAGATAGGCTGCTTCCCACTGAGCAAACCTCAGAGAAATTATGCAGCACAGCTTGGTAAGAACCAAGAAGCTCCATCTGAGATCCTTTTGAAATATGGTGATCATCACACTATGCCACAAAAACCGGGGTTATAATAATGGTTTTTTCATCTTTGGGTTAAAAAAAATCATCAGGTCATGATGTGATATATCATGCTCAAATTTTGTGCATGGAGACCAAATTTGGATAGCAGGAGAACATAACTTATTTCCACTATGGACTTATTGCTGATAATGCTGGGTTAAGGATCTGAAGAGTTTCTGGCAGTTCTGTTTAATTGTTTATTTAGGAATAATGTTTTATCTCCCCCCAGGCAAAATGACAGGAAACATGAATCAAGACTGTTCAAAAACTAAAATAACAGCTTCCTTTGTCCTTATTGATATCACTTTTGTTTTTGTGACCTGAGTGGGTATTTGAGTGTGTGTTGACTGTGGGAAATCTTTTTCCAGTGAATCACTATTTTGATGTAATATTTTACACAAAGCCAACAGTTGATCTTTTGTGTAATTTCTTCTGTTGTCAATGGGCTTAGGAAGGAGAGGAGGTGACTGAAAAACATTTAGGAAGAATGGATAAGATTAATGTTTTACAGGAAATCAGATGAATGTCCTGTTGTAGTTAATTTCCACTAAGCATTGCAGAGTATGACGGGAATGAAGACAGTGGTGGTGAAGGAAAAATTCCAATAATCTGCTTTCATTCTTTGATTGTCTTTCCAGGAAACAGAGAAGTTACTTCAGCCTCCTTCAACTGGCAACAAGTGCACAATAAATCTGTTGTCATTTGGTCATAACCCAAATGTGCAACACTCCATGTACCGTGATGTTTTGAGTTTGGATACTATTACAGGCCAAGAGGCCCATCCATCACTTCTGTTTAGACCACACAAAGTCTGTTACTGGAACTTCATCAAGGTTAAAGATTCTCTCATGTTAAAGTGTCCCTAAACTGATGATCAAGATCTCTTCTGTCTCTATACCATCAATTGCCAAACAATTTTATTTTTTCTATTGAAAAAATGTTACAAAAAGCTAGTGAATTTAAAATAATGAAGGCTTTGATTCTTGTACAAGTGTTTCCAGGCATGTTGCTGAACAAACTATATGAGAAAATTACTTTCCTTATTCAGAAGGTATTGTAAACTGTTCTTTTCCTCAGAAATGAAGATCTATTCATTTGGCAAATTTTATGCTCCAATCTTTTATGTGAAGAAATGGTTGAGCGGCAAAACTAATAAAGCCTTGTTTCTAAGGATTTGCATGCCTTAACACTACTAAAACAATAATCCTAGATCCCTGATAAAGCTTCCAAAGTGCCCCTGAACCAGGGGCAGCACAGGTTATGGCTAGCACTGACCCACATGCACACTGATTAGTAAGCCTCATCTGTGATGGTGGTGTTCCGACTGGATGTTACCAGAAATTATACAACAGGGGAGCACTGCCCACTTTTTTACATCAATGGCTCAAAAAGTTTTCAAGTGTACCAGCAGACAAAGAGCATAATCCACATGAACTCTCATTTCCCTAAGAAGTTGGGTTAAGCAACTCAAAACCTTTAAAGATTAGACCGATCATATCACAAAAACAAAAAAAAAAAAAAAAAAAAAAAAAAAAAAAAAAAAAAAAAAAAAAAAAAAACCTTGCAGCATGGATAAAATATCCAGATTTTTTTTCTAGGCTGTGCCACAAAATTCCTCTGACCTTCAAAAAGCACAGTAACTTTATAATCTGTAACACCACAAAAAAACCCCACAACCTTACTTGTATACAAAGTATACAACACATGCCCCAGCTATCTTATATACTTTGTTACAGACCATAGACTGTCTGGTCTTGCGTTTTTAGGCTAGATGGATTCCAGGACAAAGCAGCAAAACAGCAATGTTCAACAGGGAAATCTGATGCGAATTAAAAGATGAAAAGTCAGTCACTATAAAAAAAGTTTCCTAGTGAACATCACTGATGTGATGAACTATATTTGTTTGGAAGACCGTACAAATGATCATTCAAACAATACAAAGTGTCTACATGTGACATGCTTCTATCAATCTTGCCTTAACTAAGGTAGAACAGACAAATGTCACATACACTCTAACTGCTTAAATACTAGATGCTAATACAAAATGAATGCAAAGTGTCAGCAGAGGAGTCATGGGGTCACAAGGGGCCACGAATACCTTTCTGATTCTATCCCTGTGATCTTCCTTTCACCTTTCCACTATCTTCTGTTTGACGCTTCAGTGGATGCCATTTCTGTCTTGTTATCTCAGCCACACAGAAACATCCCAGCCCTACCTGACTGAAACCTGTCTAAATCTACTCTAAAAGTCAAAAATCTCTTTAAATTTTCTTCAGAATAGTTACTTCTCTCAGTCAGCAAAATCCCAAATATCCCACTGTGAATATGGCACTAGCTTATGATTTTTTGTATCTGTAGAAGTATATAACATGCTCCAGTGTGCTTCATCTTGATTTTGCCTTAAAGGTTTTCTTGTGAAATGTGTTGAACCAACAGTTTTTCTTATAGCATATACATCTGGGTCCCTTTCAACTCAGCATATTCTATGGTTCTATGGTCTGAGTTCCTGTTTTACTGGAAATGCAATATGCATGACCATGGTATTTTTATGCTACTCATTAATGTGTGCATAGGATTACCACAAGGCAACTCCTTCAGGTAACACGTATTTGACAATTCCTAGCTGCTAAAATTTCTGCCATTAAAAGCAATGATAAGAGGCTGTGCTTTGCGAGACCATGAGCTAAATTCATTAAGTAGCCTGGTGTCATTACTTTTATATTACAGATTTTCTCTACCCTACTTCAGACTGCGATCCCCCTGCAGGGCGTAACACAAGCACACAGGAAGCTGCACTGTCAAAAAGAGCTCATAGCCTGAACTACAATCAGAGGGAAACAGAGGAAGGTTATGAAACAACAAGGAAAAGTGTGATGGGAAGAAGATACAAGATACCTTTGTACACAATGAAATTAGTCAAATATTTGATATTTCTTCTTCAGCCTCCATTCCGCCTCATCAAGAAAACAAATAACTGCAATTCTTGACCAGTGTTAACTAGTCATCACTGTTGGCTAGCCACGGGTGTAAGTCATAGAGGAAGTAAAGAAGCTGAAAGAAGAGATGTTTGTCTTGTGTTGATTTTATGAATAATAAGGCAAGGTGCTTTTTTTACAGACAGGGCCACATAAAAGTTCGTAACAACACAAGCAAGGCTGACATCGTTGGCAAAAGACAAGGGAGTGAGTTGTGGAGGACCTGAAGAGTAGAGAGGAGAAGCAGTAATCCTCCCTACTGAAGGGCTGTGGGAGAGAGGGCTTTCAGCATGAGCTACAGACCAGCACAAGATATGAAAAGACAGCTGGACAGCCACAGCCACCATCACAGGATGATTAATGGTAACACCTAATGCCCAAAAACACTAACAACAAAACTACATGTTTCCTTTCACTGTTTCCAGACTTGGTCATTTTGTCACCTAAAAAAAAAAAAAAAAAAAAAAAAAAAATCAAAACAGCAACAAACTATTTCAAGCAGATTATATGCACTGGGACAGAATGCTTTTCCAGACTCAAGAATCACATGAAACACTCCTGCATCAGTTGATCTCAAACATTTTATCACAAAGTTGACAGTTCATGCATGGCATTAATTGAATTATAACTACTGGAAGAATTCCCCCCCCCCCTTTTCACCTTTTCTTAGTCCAGCCATCAACCCCTTTCCCACTTGCTCTCTCCCCCTCAAAAATCCTCACTGTTTCAGACAGAAGGTCTGTGAAGAATCTGGTTTAGTAATCAGTAAGGTGCTCCAATTGCTTCATCATGACACAGATACAGCCAACACCTCAGTGTGGAGGTGTTTCTGGTGGAGTTTCTATTTTGCCATGCAGTCTCGCTTCACAAAGGGAGCCACCTTAATAAAATAAGCCATTTTGCTGACACTCACAACTGAGAGGAGCTTTCCCTGGCATTTGTAATTGGAGCTTCAGTAACTGATTGTCCTGAAAAATGATATGAAGAAACTATTCTAGGAGGAATTAGCTCTTGGTTAGGAGCTAGAAACAAAGCAAAGTGTTTAAATGCCATGAAATCAAGGAATGCTCCACAGAACAGTTTGGAAGAACAGTTTCGTACAGATCAGCTTCCTGAAACACAGACACAGAAGGATGCAGAGACCAGGTTCTAGAAAGCTTCTGCCTGTCTGTCTCTCTGTCACTAGGGTTGGCAGTGTCCAGGCAGACAGCTTAGTGATCCCCTGACTCATCTCCCTTGCAAAGTCACACAAAACTTCACCTTTCCTCAGATACAAAGTCCCAAGCCATACCAACAAAATCAGCAAAGGATCAACTAACCCAGTCCTTAGCCAGACACAATTCTCCTTTTCAAAATCCATTTGAGACAGTTAATCATCATGAATGTTGTCTTTATCAAGCCTGTCTCCAGTCCAGATTCTCAATACTACCTGGCAGAGTAAATGAAATCCAATGTGTGCAGAATGGTACTCTGCTCCATCAGAGGTCACATCTCCTCTTGAGCATTGCCTTGTCATGCTTTTGGATGTCCTCCTGAACACTGTCTTGCCCTATTTTTAGACTTTAGGCAAAGCTTTTTGCCTTTGAGAAATTTCATAGGCTCCAGCAGTTCTCCTCCATTCCCACCTCCATCTCCAAGTGAGAACAACTTACCTAACTTACCTGTTTTGCCAGCCAGCCCCAACTGAACAAGCTATCTTCTTTTTTTTTTTTTTCTAGTCCTTTCCCACAATATTGACCCTCTCTACAAGAACACCATAATAGTCTATTTGTGCTCCCTGCAGCTATTCGGCCTTTTCAGGGCTTTGCTGCATTTGTAGACTTCTCAGGACAACTGTCCCATATTGGGTAAAACTACAGCAAAACCAGTAACAGTTGACAGCAGGGTCTAGCCTGAAAATCAAAAGGTTCACACAGCATGTTATCAACATTTGGAGCATTAGGCAACCTTTAGTCAAGTACTTATACTATGTACTGAGATCATACAATTGCATTATTTGTCTAAATATCATGCACAAAACAAACCTGATGGTATCTTATAAGCTTTTGAACTTCTACGAAGGCAAAATCACTAATCCATGCTAGCACTGTGTGGGAATTTCCAATAGACTTCCCAAGGAGAAAAAAAATAGTGATAAAGAGCTCTCTGCTCCTGTACCCTCTCTCCTTCAAAACACTGCTGAGCAAAGTGCTAAATGAGCATGCTGAGGTCACCTGAAAACCAACTCTGACCAGTTATTCAGTGGTTCTTCAAGAGCAAAATAAATATTGAACACTTCAAAACACTGGTCCTATTTATTATTTACCCCATCTTAAAAGGTCAACAGAAGAGACTACTTTGTCAGAGCTACCACAGGAAAAAAAAAAAAAAATAGAAAATATTAAAGAGAGGGTGCAAACTAAGAGTTGTTGTGATAACTGGATAGTGTCTGGCACCAGTAGACTGAAGAAAAACACACTACTGTGTAAAAGGTAAATAATATCTGAAAAGAAGTGAAATTAGTACCAGCTATCACAGGGTTTAGCACAATTTTAGACTACGCCAAACAGTTTCATGAGGATCTTTGTTACCTGAGATCAGATAGATGCTGATGGAGAAGGAAGTTTGTGATGCTCCCAACTGCCCACTTGTAGGATAAATGCCTTTGAGACCCAGAGCACCAGACAGTGCACCAAACTACAGTTTACCTTTTTTGTTTGTTTGCTTTGCCAGACTGACTGTGGTTTGCTCACTAAGCCTCATTCGCTCCTCTGCCTTCCTTTTATTTTGCTTTATATTGCAATGTGCAGTATAATGTTGTTAAACAATTACGTTTGTGAATGTTAGAAAAAAAGAATCCTTTTGAAATCATTCAGTGGGAACCAGCAGAGGAGTGGCACACAAGGACCAAAGGTGATTCTCTCCACCCCCTCTGTAACTGAGGCTCTTTAGAAGTGAATGCCAGGCTTGAATTTCCCTTTTGTTGCAAATACATGCCACTCTCAATTTTACAGATCTGTCTCAGTAGAACTACTGCCTCTGCATTCTTTTAAACTATTGTGAAGAAATATGAACACAGAAAGATCTATTTTTATATCGATATTCTAGAGGCACATAAAAGGGAATCTAGCTTTGCCCTCATGATTTATACAGTCAATAGAAAGCTTTAACTAAGTTCCAGTAATATTATTCAGTTGAATTTGGTTTATTGTATAGCAAACATATGTGAGCTATAAATCTCAAGAAACAAAAGAATCTCTTTAGCTGTAGGCACTTTTATGTCACCAGTGGGCTTATGTATGCTTTCAACATTTTGTCTGTTCAATGCTAATGCCAACGGATTAGGCAGATTAGATATGCCTACCAGTGCAGCTCCCTGATAAATTACAGGCTTTCTATCCACAGCAGGCTCTCAATAATTCCAATTTCTGTGGAAATGAAAATGTGTCTTAGGAGCAAAAGAAAGCACTCAGTCATTGAGCCATTCACCGAAAGTTTTGTTAGTATACACCCATACATCAAAGCATGCCTGTAGTTCTGTAAGTCACTCTGGGAACAGCAGGACTAATGAAGTCTGGTTTCCTACAGAGTTATATCCTACTTTTAGCACCCACAGGGTAATACAGATGCTGAGCCCTCCAGTGCAACACAGCTGTATTCCCTATGCTCCCTCACAGCAATTGATAATCGCACAATACCCGAACTTCTCCATCATACAACTCTCTCCAAGTGTCCTCCCACAGCATTTTTCCACCACGTCCTCACCACGCTTTACCCTCTTTCAAGGGTCACCACCCTCATCCTCCCTCTTCTACCCAGCTCCTGCCAGCCTAGTGCTACATCTGCACTGATGGGTGACCAGCAGCAGCTGAACATAATGAATTCGACCTGAGCTCTGTCACCTGCAGTCAGGCAGGAACCTCTACACGTTGGGCAGTGAGTCCAACATCCTTAGAGGGAAGATGGACGGACAAAGGAATACACAGGGTGGTTGCACACACTGTGTTTTCTTCAAAAGCTAAAAATCTAGTCTCTTCCAAAGGCTACAGAGATGTTGCTTGGTGCTACTTTTCAGGAAATACATTAGCATGACAGACTTACCAGAAAATTCACCTTTCAAAAATGTCCCGAGATAATTATTTTCATTGCACAACTTCTGCTTTTGGAAGCTTATTTGCACAGCTAACTGAAAAGACAGAAAATAGCCAGTAAGCATGTTACTGAATTTTATACATTTTATTGAATCCTTTAAGAAGCCACCTAAAAATATCAGTGCTGCTTCCTCAGATTGAGGTCCTCTGCCCTATCTGTCACCTACAGAAAGGCCTTGGCATGACAGAAGGTGCACTATGCAATTCTTTAAAAAAAATGGACTTGTGTCACGCTTTTCAGTTTCCTCTAGTTGTGAGAGATTGCAGCGATATCAGCAAGAGATTGAACAAGGTTTTGGCTGCTGTGTTATGAGAGACATCTCAATAGCAGTCAAACAGATTTTGTGTTTGTATTTTTATCTGTGTCATGGAGCCTAAAGCAAAATTTGCTGTGTGGGGGAAACATGAAATCCGAAAAAGTATGAACTACTGGCAAAACCAACATGGATAGTTGGGGGAAAGCCTACAGGATCCAGCCTGTCTTTCAGTATCTTTGGACAGGCTGTCCCATGAAAATTAAATAAAAAGCAGGAGCAGAAAAATAGGGACACAGTCATGGATATGCTGAGTGTGCCTATATGCTTTGCATTGGAATAAGGTTATTTTTTACCACCACCCACATAAAATTTCCCACTGCCAGCCGGAACTACTCAGCTGAAAACTGGGAGCCATCAAATTTACATAATGGGTAGAGAGAAAAATATCTACATACCTATCACAGAAAAGTATTTATCTGTGATTATAGTGGCCACCACCCACTTTCTGAGATTATGAATAAGCTGCATTTCTATGGAAAGCTATTAGCACTAATTACTGCTGCTTATACGGCTTATTAGGTGTCTGAGGATTTCATAAACTTTATCAGAACCACAGCCCTCTTCAGCACTTCCACCCATACTGGTACACAAAGTAATGGGAATTGGTTTTGGCCCGTTACCACCGGTTTCTAGTGGCAGAAGTCAGGGCTTGAACACGATGCCTGCCCTGTGCTTTCTTCCCTTCCTTTATTTTCATCCCCTCTCTACAATCCAGGAAGACATTACCTTTTCCTCTAGAAAAAGCCATGTCTTTGAAGGGCAATATTAATATAACTTGTTCTAAATTAAAAGAGGCATTAAGGCAAACAGTACTACATACAGTAGAGGATTCCCCACATTTGTTAAGATTCCCAGTTGAATTTTTTTCATCAGAAAGAGAATGCTGAATGTGTTCTTAATTTTTGATTAGTTGTTGATGATTAAGCTTGGCATAATTATTCCTTTATTTTCAAAATGTCAAAATTATACATTTAATTATTTCTTTAAAATGTTTTTACTAGAAATATTGTCAAATGTTCCTTGTCTACAACAAGTTTTTGGTTTAGAATTTATGTAATACAGAATGCAAATATTCTCCTTCAAAGAGTCTTGTATCAATGTTAATGGTAACTAACAATAGTAGTTTATAATATATCCTCAGACAAGTTAGCATTTTAGAATTACTTGATTCTTATAGACATAAACTTTTGTCTACTAATAATATGAAATTCATTCATTTTTTTAATTTTTCCTGACTCTATTTAGCACAATTTATCTTCCTCCTAAAATACTGCAATTCTTGGTATTTTTTTTAATCTTGCCCTGATACCTGGAATTGCAAAAGCTATAAATATTAAAATACACTATATCAAGAAAGTATTATATATATATGTTTATTAATTCACAGTAGCAAAAACTGAGTAGAGTTAAGAAATGAGCTCAAGCTTTCCAGAATCACAGTATTTTTTATTCTATTTTGTATTCAAACAGGGCCTTGTCAAATAGAACTAACCATGACATAGAAGACTGAAATAATTTTTAAATGTAGTATGTTCTTTTCACTGAGCATTCAGTCTGTTCAGCTTAGTGCCAACACAGGCCCTCCTTAAATCCTAGACTGCACTCATGGGATAAACTGCTGATTATATCAAAGGAACATTCTCCTTTCCAAAGTATTTGATACCTGGCTGGCATTTTCCCTAGGCTAGTGCGTTTTGCAAGCTCTATGAACTGTGTTGCAGCAACTATTTTGGTTGTATGATAGTTAGAAGCAGAAGCTGAGACAGATCCAAGCCTGTCATCTTCTAATCTAAGTCACCACACGCATCGTGCTTAAACAGTGAGGAAAAATAAAAATATAGCAGCTGGACATGTCTTAGGCTGAACAGTCTCTTGGCCATAAAGTGTCCAGAAGACATTTTAATGAAGTCTAATGTCCATAAGCCCTAATCCTCTTCAGCAAACTCAACTACACTTACAGGCTTGATACAGAGAGTGCATTCATCCTCAAAGAAAACTGATATTACTCTGATTCTGGTAATTTTTAAGTGTAACATCAGAAGTGTTTACGGAAAGAGGGCCATGCTATCCTCTATGGAATCACTTCAAGGCACCTCAGCAAGACAGGTAAAATTAAATCTTACTTCTCTGAGGATGAGAAGAAACTAAGTACTTTTGTCCTCATTCCTGTGCCAACAATATTTGGAAATAGCAGCAGAGCAGGGATATAGGTAGGGCAGGGGTGATAGTAGGGGGGTTATGGTAGGCGGGGAAGTTATGCAGTGGAGAAAGGGTGAGACCTGAAAGAGGTCTGGAGGATTTCCAAATGTCCCTAGGGAGTGGCTACCAGCAAGGAGTTACAGGGTTCTGAGTAGGGTAGAAGGTTTAGGAGCAATCAGAGATGATGGGTGCCTGAAAGAGGTTTTCTTCTCCTTCTTTCCACTTAAGCTCCCCCCTTCCTCCTCCCACTCTGACCTCAGTCTATTGCTTTTCAACACTGTACCTTCTTTCACCATCTTCTTCCCTGACAGGAAAAGCACACTGATTCCACTCCCATCACTCTTAGATACCATTCTCCATGCAATCCTTTTCTCCCATTTCCCTTGAGAGCTTTTGGCATGTAAGAACAATAATGTGAGCTAGATGGGACTTGGAGGAGAGAGAAATATAAAATGGACCACAATGTTCTTTCCTTGCTCTCTTTGCAGGCTCTTCTGGTCAGTTAATACTTCACTCACCATCAGTCAGAATTTTCCCTGACTGGTTTAATTATTCCTTGTAAATCCATAGTCTCCTTTTAAATAATGGATATTTTGAGTCACCAAGTCTCAGGAGTCCAAAAGAAAAACCAAATGAAAATACATCTCACTGATCTTGAAATGGTTCAAATAGATCTCCTGTTCTTGTGCCCACTACACCATTACATTTCTTTATTTCCAAAAATTCCACTTGGAGGCAGAATGTTTTGTACAGAACAACAACACCAAGGGCTAAAAATAAGTTGCATATACCTGTGACTGGAAACAGTACATGAGAGCCAGGAAAATCCAAGAAAATGGGGAATGTTTGACAGCTAAAGAAAGTCTCTCAATATTACTCTGCTGCTGCCAACATTATTCAACACAGAAAAATCTCCACTGGTTTCTAGGACATTGGTCCTACAAATTATCTGTTTCAAGTCTCATTTGCTGCTTTGATGATTGACTTGCCATGGGGAAAAAAATGCCCTTCACTCTTCTAAACTAGCAGCTTACTCATTCTCCACAAAATCTTCTTGAAACAAGTGTGTACATTTGTGTGTATGTAAAAACTTTACATTGAAAGCACAGTTGTATTAATTTTGGTTCATAATTTCCTGCTTCCCTTGACAATACAAAATTATGCTGCCTAGAGTGATGTAAATTGGGTACCATAATAACTAATTCAATTTTTAATGCCTTTCCCTTTCTCTAACATCAATTATCTTCTGCAACACCACAGTGTCATTGAAAAACACTTGGAGAAATTCTGCACGAGAATGACTTTACAAGGAAAAATCAAGAGGATGTACAAAAAAAAAAATCTGATTACAAAGACTGTGTAAAACAAGACTGTGTAAACCAAAACAAACAAGATCACTGTTCCCCTATAGCTTATAGAGTGGTCCTCTTTTGTGTTTTTTTCCCATCAACAAAGAGCAGGTTTTACAGCTCCCTGAAATAACATAGGTTAATACTAGAATAAACACACTGGGTCCAAATTTCAGCCAGTGTAAGATGGCAAAGCCTTTTCAGACTGCACTAGAAATTCAGACCAGCTAAGAATCATTCTTGGCATCCATGAAATGTATGTTTGACCCTTTTTTGAAAAGCAAATATGAAATGATTGAAAAACACTTCCAAACAAGCGTAGCTACATTTTACATTCACATCCACGTACAGTGATCATGTACAGTACACTGCAATGTAGGTTTGGGCTTCAGAATACAAGGGCTACCATAAATTAAGTACCAAGTAAGGAAATAAATTTAAAGGTGGACAGACAAGCAGAAAGAAATGTAAACCATGCACATAAGATAAGTTATCTTAAAACTGCTTGGAATGGGAACATGAAAAAAATCTTGACTGTTAATCAGAAGAACGTATAAAAATTTAAACAAGTTATGTAACTACATATAAAGCCCACACTTATTAAAAACTCAAACACTTGCTACGTAGCAACAGGCTATACTCCCTTTAAAGATGCTGATTTGTTTTTTCTTGAGAAGGAAAACCTTACGCTATTCTGATGAAAAGAGTGGGTTTGATTTTTTTAATTCAAGATAACAAAATGCCTCGGATAAATCCTCAGTTTTAAACATGACATTGTATTCCTTTGCATTAGTCTAAAGAGCCCTCTAGTGTTCACCAACTGGAGCCATAACACGTTATTTCAAATAAATAAAGAATTTCATTGCAAATCCCTGCCTATTAGCTCTACCAAACACCTCCAGCTAAGGGAAAGAAAGTAAATTTTAGGCACTGGGTGATACTTCTGGATGAAGAAAATAATTAAATTCCATAGTTAAAATTTTTATCAGGACAATATTTTTACATTCCTTTCTGTATAATTTTAAAGGACTCCTGGGTTTAAACAGCATTTCAGTCAGCCATTAATAATATTCATTGGTACACATTTTTATTTACATATAGAAAAAGAGCTTTCAGTTCTCAAAATTATCTAGCTCTCTCATTCAGTCACCACTGGTGGAAGTCAGTGACTAATGGGCCATGCTGCAATTATCTCCAAAGAGGTATTTTTTCTATAGAGGTTCTATTCAGCTAAGTTCATGAAGGACCACCCCATTCCAGTTTAAGCAATGAATTTCAAAAACCTTCAGACCACGTTGTGGAGAAAAGGCAATATTATCTTAAGGTTTCTTATTCATTCACATGTCCCACTCCCTCAAAATTGCCTGTGGAGATAAGTTATGAACCACACCACAACATACCTCAGTGCTACCACAGGCTGTAGAAAAAACATATAGAGAATATGCCTTCAAGTTCCCTATCCACCATCTGAGAAAGGATTTTAACCCATTCCTCCACTGAAAAGAGATGCAAGACAGAGATGCGTGCAATCCATAAAATAGCACAAAACATACTTACATTTTGCCCAGAGGGAATCTCGTGATAGACACACAGTATGTGTACCTGAAAAGTGACATATATTTTTGACATAAAGAAAGAACAATCTCAGATATTCAGGGAGATGTATTAGAGAGCCTTTAAAGGTCCCTTCTAACTCAAACTATTACATGATTCTGTATACACGTGATCAGAGCAGTGCCTTTACTGGGTAATAACAATTGGCAACATCTATCATTGTATTTCCATGCCAGTGACATACTTCCTGAAGTATGGTCATTCAGACACCCTAAAATACATCAAGCCTCCCACATGAGCTATTTTTCCCTTTCTGAGTCTCTCTCTGGCAGGTATTCTGTGCTGTTACCGAACATCTGGAACCCCTTGCTCTCACCTGCTGCCACAGACACTGTCCATAGGGCCAGTGAGATCAGGGGATTTTCCTGCTGAATATTAAACACCTGGATCAGGTCAGGCCCATAGCATGGCTATCATGTGGCCATGCAAGGTGCAGCACTGACTCAAAGCAGAATCCAGAACTCATGGATAAGGAGAAAGGGCATAATCATTCCATTTCATGGCACACTGTCCCACAGTCTCCACCATCAGCATCCTGGCATCTGATAATGGCTTCTATCCTTGCTGTGCACCAGTCACAGGTAATACAAAAGCCCCTGCCACCGTTTCACTTGCAGGTCTTTATTTCTCTCTGGACAGACAGAAATATCTCAAAACAAATGAAAGGCTCTCCAACTACCTTCTCCAGCAGGACCTAGGCAGTCTTGTACTGTATATATTTTTTGTGAGATTCACAGAGAAGTAACATCTCACCTAAGGGCACTAAGTCGAGGAGGTAAACCAGTTTTTCAGAAGTATTCAGCCCTCACGGTTTTTAGAGTGAACTGATGGGTCCAGGTAAACACCTTATTTAAAAGCACACAAACTGAGTCATTAGAAAATCTTGACTTTAAACTTCTTGCTTTCATAACAAGTCCTGTCCCTTAAGCTCTATGTTTACTTTCATCTCTAGAAAGTAAGTCTTGCATTTTGTGATGGAAGGCTGCACTGGGGCCCAGTCTGAGTTAAAGAAAGGTACAGTGCCTATCTGAGCATGAAACCCTACAACCCCACAGACACATAGATTCCATGATGCATATGTAAGAAAACTGCCTCTTCATAGCCTTTGCAGAGATTAACAATCTTTCCTGCAAATAAACTGATTCCTATCCAAGCAGCTGTAATACCAGAATGAAGTTAGCACAGAATTGAAATGTATTTCCTTTTCTTGTCCTAATGACAGCAAGCTACTGTTAGTTATACCTTAGAAACATTATTTTATTGACTGTTGTCATGACCCAGATGTGAAAAAAAGTATAGTCTCTGTACTTAAATAAAAAACTACTTGTACACTTACAAACTCTCAGCATTATGCAAAATTTCATACCCAGACTCCTCATGTACCTTTCAAAGAACAAAACAAAAACAAACAAACAAACAAAAAAGAAATAAAAAAGAGAACCAAAAAACATACAAAGCCCCCTAAACCTCCTCTCTAGTTTATCTGAAGTTTATCTATCTTGTATTTACAGAAGCACAGAGTCCTTGGCCTTAGCAAAGGCAAATGATTGGATATAACACTGCCATTATCAGAGACTTTCTCAGGAGATTATGAGTTTACTTCAGCTCTTACAATTCTCCTAGACTGCACTGTGCATCCAGAATTGTCCAGGACATGGTACCTCTAACCTCTATGAGAGGAGCAGGGAATACATGTGTCTAGAATAGAGGATAATGCCATGGCAAAGACAAAACTACAGTGCTCTTTAAGCTGTAAAAGCACAATTCGTGTGGACAGAGTGGTTACACTGGTACTTCTACATCACTTTAACCAGCTTTGATGCAGCTCTTGGAAGTGAATTTTAAAAAGATTGCAGGATATTTGTTCTCAGCAAGAGAGGTAATTATTCTTCTACACCAAAGCATTTTCTTTAGGGAGATAATGCAATAAATACCAAAGTATTTTGATGTTTTATTCCTACTTCTTTCATAATTTATAGTAGATTTTTATACCCACTTCATGTTTGCAATTGAAAAAGGGCAAGAAATGTAATGTTGTAGTGAAATCAAGACTAATATATTAAATACTTGTACAAAAATATTAGGTTTCTATAACTTCTTTATTTTTAGAAAGTCTGCGTAGAAGTTTTGAGAATCAAGTGTGATAGCATAGACAAGACTGATATTCATCCCCAAGATGTGGAAGACTCATTTCAGAGTCTCTTTACATTTGCTGTAGACTAATGATATATTATGTACAATCAGAAACACTGGTAAAATAATGTGATTAGGAGGCATAACATCAGCCTTTGCTTGAGATCTATTAAGCAAGTTAGACATATGAAAAACCATTTAGTGACTGCTTGTTCACTCTTCCATTAGGAAGACTATAGAATATGTAACACAGCTTTAACCTCCATGTGTTTATTTACAGGATTCTTTCTTCAAGAACTTGAAAGGATATTTTTTGTTGCAAAAGGACAAAAAGTGTAAATTATTTTAAATATGGAATGAAAATGTCGATTCATTTATCTCAGTTGTGGAACATTTGTACAAAAACTTTGGAACTGTTTATCATGTTTATAACGTCCTAGCACAAGCTGGTTATCTAAAAGTAAATGAAATTAATGTTTCCCACGAAATCAATAAAATCATCTAAGAATAATAAGAAAAAGGGAAACATATTAAATCCTGTAGTGAATTTAAGTCTATTGAGGTCATTAACTACAAGGTCAAAGCGCATACGACTTTATGAAAAACAACTACCAAAGAAGAAAACCTTGTTTTCCCAAAGGAAATTTACTGCTACTTTACTGTTATTATATTTTCCATGTAAATTAGAGTTCAATTCTCAGTGTCCTGTTATGATTTCCCTCTTCCTGTAACCTCTGCTAGAAAATGAAAAGCAGCATGAAAGAAAGCAGACTGACACTAGAACAAATTAATTATGATGCTCTGATACAGGAGATTGGCTTGTTCTATTATATTAATGATAATACAGATTAATTTTGAAGAACCCTACTGGTCCTAATTCAGAGAAACTATAGATGCCACAAGGATATTTTGTTTAAAACAAGCAATAATTTCCAAGGTCAGGAATGAACTGAGCATGCCATTATTTGACCAGAACATTTTCAAATACTTACATGACTCAAAAACATGTTTGACAGCTGCTATCATGTCAATTGTCACAAACACAAGGTTTCATTTTCACCAAAACTATCAACCAAGACACAGACAAAACTATCAACTCGTCTACCCCATGTGAAAGACACGCTATTATATACCAAATTTATTCATCGTTTTTTCCTCTCCTCCTTTAAAAAAATAGGTCAAGATAAGGAAAAATACATGCACTACAGATCCCTATTGAGAGGTGATTCTGCAGAGGGCAACTCAAGTAAGCAAGCATATTTTCTTCACCTGAAAACTGAAAACCATAGTATGAATATGCATCTTCTGCAAGTGCTTTAAAAAGAACTCTAATGCTGTAGTTACAAAGGTTACAAGTGGTTTTGTCTTCATCTTTTAAAAGTACATTGAACAGAAATAATTTGCAAAATATAACTTCATACTTTCTGTTCCCTGTTTGATTAATAACCTATTTTCCTTTTCCACTTCTCAAGAGAGATTTCAGAAACGAACACATTTTCCTTCTGCAATCAAAATGGTTTATGAATCTCGTAAGATTTTACATCTCTTCAAATGCTCTTAAACATGACATATCAAAAGATGAGGAGATTTAAATACTTGCCTAAGATTCTTTCAACCCATTTCAAGTGAAATAAAAGTCAGACATTAAAAACTTTATGACTGTTTCATGCAAAATCAAGTGTGAACTTAACTCCCAGTTGAAACCAAAGCTAGTCCAAATTCTGTGGAGATCAGACCAAAGCAGGGAGATGTTGCACAATGGCAGCATATGCTACTACCATCACCCTGCCTGGCAAAACCAGTTTGTAGCCCTGTTACTCAGTGATCACCTCTAGTTATGTAGTCTTTAAAGATAGGGGCCATCAGTCCTTCAGAGACCCCACAAAGGAAACTAGTTGGATTATATAGAATTAAGAATGGTATGACATTAAAATTCAGATCTTCAGAACAGACAATAATAGTAAACCACCAGAAAACTTGCAACCAAAATCTTGGACCCTCCAGAGGCAGATGGAGTGCTCACCTCTAAGCAGTGGCTGCTGTCCTGGTCCAGCAGTGCTGTTCTGATCATGAGTCCAGGGGCTGCCTGCAGCTGTTCACAGACTTCAGACAAGTGCAGTTTTAATTCCTTGCTTTTACAGCACTGTTCCTCATGGCAATATATGACATGATAAGCAATATTTGGCACATAAATACCTAATCTTTAACTAACATTGTGAAGCCTGGTTTTAATCAATTATTAATCTCAGTCTTGTACCTGTGCTTGTTCTTCCCATACAAATACTCTCAAACCTTTGTGGTCATGCCTTCAAAGCACACATTTACCAACACTGACATAATAAAAGAGAAAAGAATGTGCTAGAAATCAAAGCTCCATACATGAGAAAAGTTTTCTCCTTTAAAATAAACATAAATGGAAGGACAATAGGATTTGGGAACTTTTAAAAGTGTTCTTTGTAAAACTCATAATATACATTTAACTGTTTGGTCAAAGTTTAACTAAAAAGTAAAAGAAAAAAAGAAAAAAAAAAAAAAAACACAACAACAGAAAACAATTCCTCTGGAAAGTTGTTCAGCTCCACAGTGTTTCCCTGTGTACTTTAATATCTGTGGATAATGTGGCAGAGTTGAAGTACTGGAAGACTGCTATAAGGTCTCCCTGGAGCCTCTTTCAGACTGAGCCACTCCAACTGTCTCAGCCTGTCCTCATACAGGAGGTGCTCCAGCTCCCTGATAGTCTTCATGGCCCTCTCCTGGACCTGCTTCAACAGACCCGTGTCTTCCTATGTTGGAGGCCCCAGAGCTGGATGCAGTACTCCAGGTGGAGTCTAAGGAGAGCAGAGCAGAGGGGCAGAATCACCTCCCTCCACCTGCTGGCCATGCTGCTTTTGATGCAGGCCAGAACATGATAGGCTTTCTGGGCTGCAAGCACACATTGCCAGCTCATATTCAGTTTTTCATCTCCCAATACCACCTAGACCTTCTTCACAGGGCTGTTCTCAATCCACTCGTTATACCCAGCCTGTATCTGTTTGTGATTGCCTTAACCCAGGTGCAGGACCTTGGCCTTGTTGAGCTTCATGAGGTTTACACAGACCCACCTCTAAGCCTGTCCAGGTCCCTCTGGATGGCATCCCTTCTCTTCACAATGTCAACCGCATCACACAGCTTCGTGCCATCCGTGGACTTTCTGAGGGTTCACTCAAGCACAAGTAGTAGTCCTAAACCTAAAATAGTAGTGAGCAAACAACTCACCATTTTCTCAGAACAAGACCCCCTTCCCCTTGTTGTTAATGTAAGCAATTTGTCTGAGTTGAGCTTGAACTAACAGCTTCATATCCCAAACTCTTCTTTCAGAGGGTCAAGGGGAGTGAATGGATAACAAATAAGCCAAGGAGAAATCACTGCTCGGTGGCACTTACCCAAGAGATGGACATAGAGAGGCACAAGCTCAGTAAATCCACACACCCCCCAATATTCTGGATGAGGAGAGCCCTTAGGGGACATATATTCTTTCCTGCCACCCCAAGGGTATCACCATATGCATGCTCTCAATCACCCTATACGTTGTACCAGTCCAGCTTCTCCCCATTCTTTAATTCATTCCCGTGCCCCTTCATAAACTAGTGGGATCTCCTGAGCTGATGGAAGACAAGAGGACCATCAGAGCTCCCTTAATTCTTAGGCAACAACTCAGTGTAAAGTAGCATATGCATGTGTCTTCTGAGAATAAGGAACCAGGATACAAACCACACAAGGGGAGTAGGAGGTAACAAGCATGTATTCAGTGCTGAAGGGCATGCTGCAC
The DNA here is from genome assembly GCA_035041135.1 of Platyrinchus mystaceus. Lineage (NCBI taxonomy): Eukaryota > Metazoa > Chordata > Aves > Passeriformes > Tyrannidae > Platyrinchus > Platyrinchus mystaceus. Next base: position 61,387,094 of record JAWWLV010000088.1, read on the forward strand.
AGTCCCTGATTTTTTTAATGCTTGCTTTTTTACAGCTTTTATAAATTAACACACTTAGCAGGCTGGTAGGAATCTGAATCATCTGTAACATAAAATCAGTGTATTCAAATGTTAAGAACAACCAAGTACAAGTTCAAGTTTTTAGGAGACATTTGTAATAACAAAATAAAATAAATTACAATTCCAGTATGTCCACTTTTACTGTGTAAAAAAAAATCTAATGTTTTATTCAATAAATAAAATGTAGAGCTATTACTCATATTGCTTTACATTTGGTTTCAAGGCCACATAGTCAGCTAATCTCTGTGGATACTGAAAAATCCTGGGATTAAAACTGGCTTTATTGACACACACAAAAAGAGAAACATTTCATAACAGAGCTAAAATAACCCAGGGGTATTCAAAATAATTAAAACACAGTGTTTTGTTTTGTTTTGTTAGTGGCAAAGTAGTTCTAATTCTTATTAAATTTTCCCTTTTTCTTTAAAGAAAGAAATGTACCACTGAACTGAAACTTTATCCAATATTTAGAGTATTGTAATACAATGTCTCCAACGTATTCCAATCTGGTGTAACTGCGGGCTTCCCCCAGAAAGAGAGCTCCTGCTTGCCTCCTTCCCCTAACCCCTCCCTTCCTTAGCTTCCTCTCCACCAGACCTAATAACTGTGCAGCCACAAAGTAAGACAGTCCAGCAAGCTCATCTGACAGAAAATTTAGTCAGTCTTCTGCCAGACTCCAAAAAACAAAGAGCAGTTTTCATCAGACCAGTTTCTGAACTTATCTTGCACCAGGAACAGAAGAAGTATATGAATTGGTACAGAAATGTAAGAGAAATTCACTTCTTTCTATGGGAATGGCAGTTGTACCAGACAGCATCAGATCCAGCCACGTGCTCAGGGCATATTTTTAAGTTAAAACTGACCTAACTTCATCTTGCCCCCCAAAAGGAAGATGGTTCTGACTTCTCACTTGTGCCGGAATAGCACTGGTGTAGACATGTGACCTGCAAGGTCTGGGCACCGATCAGATAAAATGACAAAAATGACAAAAAAACCTGATTCCTTTCCAACTGGTCCATGTCTATTATCCAGTTAATCATGCTGCTAATGAATGCCAGCAGTACCATAAGAGAGAGCGGCAGTACTTGGTGGGTGGCCAGGAGGACGACAGGGACACTCCTTCCAGCAGAAGCACAGACTGAAGATATTTCCATGCAAAATCGAGGACAAGGGCAATTCCTCCGAGGGCCCAGAGTGAGGTAAGGAAGGAGAGGAGCTCCACCTTGTGAGGCCAACAGGCACCAACCAGCATTATCGCTCTCTGTGATCCTTAAGCAATCCCCGTTGCAATGGATGAACACCCAGCCAGGCATGAAACTTTCCTATGTTTGAGTGGGTTTTAACAGTTTCCACATCCTTCCACTCACCAGTATTACACATTTTCTTCTGACAGTTTGATGAATGATATAGAGTGATCCCACTAAAGCAGCACCCCTTTTGCAGTAAAGAAACAGTTCTCTTCCTAGTCCACTATTATTTACTAAATAAAACTTATAATTTCAATTAATCTGGTTTTTGCTTTTTTTCCCCATCATCATCTTATTGTACACTGGAAACATCTGCAGATCTACTGCCATGCAATTGTACAGTAACTGTACATGCAACAGTCATCCCTTTACCGTCTCCTCATCAGCTATAAACATCAATTCATTTTTTAAATTATCTATACATCTGCATTTTAAAATATCCTGAAACACTTGAGTTCTATTGGACTTTTCAAATGTATCTGAAAATGTTAATTGCCATAAACAAGTATAGACAAGCATACATATTATATATAATATTTGTCAAAATATAATGCAGCACAGAAAGCAAAATGGCCCAGTTCTCAGTTCCACAATGACAGTGAGAGAACACAAGTAAGGAAAAAACCTGCATTCTAAAAAGCAATTTTCAAAAGTCTCAATATACTGTAAGGATGAAATGTTTTCTTCACATGAGCAAAAGACAGAATAGAAATGATTGCAAGTCTATGAACACTGCTTATGCTAGCCTTGACAGAAGAACCCCAAGCACAAAACTAGGAATTCTTAGAAGAAAGTAGAAGCCAACACCTAGTAGCAGTTCCAAAGAAGCTGTTTCCAACTGCTCTGAACTGTTTGAATTAATTTTCATTACTGTTTTTCTGAGGTCAGGAGCAGAGCCCATGACAAAGAATGTGATCTGTTTCATTAGTCAGAATGTGATCTGTTTCATTAGTCAGAAAGGAGTATCTAGTTTGGGAAGCATCAAGAATGTTTAAGGGGGCATATTTTTGGGCTTTTTGCAGGTTACTACCAGGAGAATTCCAGATTACTGGAACTAAATTACAGGAGAAGAAAGAGATGTGTAACTACCCATAGATTTTAAAGGAGTTCAATATGCATTACTATACACCAAGTCTGAAAAGCTATCAGTATTCCTAGCCAGAACCACATAAATGAGAAAGTTTCCACATGTTCATCCAAATCAGTCTGTACATAATGTAATCATAACTCCAGAGAAGGAAGCGTGCCTTATCCCACCACTAACTGCATTCAAAATTTCCTTTTGTATTGTTTCTCCAGGATGGCCTAACTGCATGAGGATCTTTGGCATCAGGAATGTCCACATGAGAAGCAGACTTTGGTACTGCTGGAAAAGTGTGGAAAGATATTCAAGAATATATGGCCTTGCATGAATGACAAAAGGACTCTTACAGTTTATCTAGAAGAAGTTACTCTGTATTAATTGAGGGTATGAATATACAGTGCAAACTCAAATGCTCAACAACTACTTCTGTGTGCAATGAGCTGAACGCTCCACTATAATGAGCTACTTCACATTAAATAAGAATATTCAATAATACCCAAAACCAGAGGCACTGTGGAGCAATGGGCCTTGTGTACCTCCTACCTTTTTTCCTGGCAACTTCTCCTGGCACTTTCAGGATCAGTAAAATAGAAACTTAAAAATAAAATAAAGTAAAATAGATTCTAAACAGTTTAACTTAGCACGGATTTCCAGGAGAGAGCACACTCTCACTTCACAGTTTGTAGACAGCTCATTTACAGAGATATTCATGCTCCTGACATCCTGCCAAATCCTGAAACTTAATATGTTAGGGAACAGTGAAGATGTTACCCCTTTTTGCAACCTGCCTCACTTTCTGCCAAAGATGGCCATTGATGCAGCACAGTAAGCAATCTGCCCATGCCTTGCAACTCCCCAGTTCACAGTTCACTGTATTTGCTCTCTCTGAACATAAGTCTGTGCTATCTGTGAACCATCCTGGCTGCCCAGCAAGTATCCGTATTGTTCTGCTACTCTTTTGTCCAGCAGCCTAAGGAGAGGAGCAGAACAGAGAACCAGACATAGCAAAAAGCTTACCAAAACTTAGCAGGGTTTATTAGCCAGAACCTTCAGGAAGACAAATTTGAAAATGCTTTTAAAATGTATTAGTTAAACCATAGCTGGAGTTTAAAAGTGACTGTAAAATGCTTTTGTTTAATTTATGGAAGAAGTAAATTTAACTTAATTTACTTTAGAATTCACAAACAAAAGTCATTTCCATATAAAAGAATCTGTAACAGATTTGAATGTGATTTAATTAATATACTTTTGAAGTTATCTCCGTCCAGTTCATATTCCAGAGTGTCCATGCTGTTAATTTGGAATACTTTTCCTGTATGTTCCTGTGTATGCAAGCCTAGAAACTGCTATTCATTTTTTCTGAGACACAAAAGGCAGTGAAGACAGAGGGCTGTGTTTAGCACTGGGCAAGAAGGTAGCAATGAAGAAGTGCGACATGAAAATATTTCAAGTAAGTATTTTTGTAAGGCACTTGCAAAAATGACAAAAATGGCTCTGTTGCTTAGCTCATTTTTCAACCAAATTACTTAACCAGATGGAAAGCCAAGATATGTGACCTTCTGTGCCAAGTAAGGTCACTTTTTTTTTAATGAAGTTTAAAAGTAGAAACTACTCTGAAAAGACACACTAAAGTTTTGGGGAAAACTCAAAGTGAATACATATTCTGAAGGACAACTGCTTAGGCAATTAGACATACAAAACAGATGTAATCCAACAGTACTCAGTTTTCTAAGAAAAAACATGTATGATACTTGTGTATTACCGATCATTCTGATGCATACTGCAGGTCAAATTCTTCCTTGGTAAGTCACCTCATAAGCACACCAAAGAAAAAACAAACAAACAAACAAACAAACAAAACCAATAAAATTACATATCTACACATTTTAAAGAAGAAATAGCTACGACATAACTGAATTCTTACTTTTATGAGAGCCATGGCACTTGTTTCTAATGAGTCTTAAGTTCTGTAGTTAATGCTAGATCCTGCTTCACTTTTCAGCACCTGCATCCACTCTCAGCAAAGCCTGTAGTAGAATAGATGGGGGCTTAAACTTACAAATTGAATTGACATTTACAAATCCTGAGTGACACACAGTAACCCTCTGCAATTGAGTCACTCAACCTGTGTACACTCCCTGTTGGCTTCAGTCGTGGGATACATCAGGCCACAATTTACTGTGGACAAAAAGACTTTTCTTGGAGTTGCTCCATTCAGGACTTCTTTAACACAGTGGAAGGACTTAAAGAGGCTTTAGGACCTGATGGATCTTATACCAAATTTTAATGAAAATTAAGCAAAATGTTAATGTTTTGAACATCTTTACTTTTCAAGCTCTAAATAGGAAGTTTTATAAAACAAGTAGATCTAATAATAATAAATAGTATAAATTTCTATAAAGCTTTAAAACCTGTTACAGAGATATCAACTGTCTTACATTGTTTAGGTCTACAATCCTGTAGAAACCTCGAGTATATGAATAATCCATCTTTATTTGGGTGAGGAAATCAGATAACCACTCTCACAGGTATTTTTAGCACTGGGATTTCAGGACCTATTTCTGAGAGGCAAGAGGCAACTACTTCCAACACACCAGAGTGTTCAGGTTACTGAGCTCATGTGTGATCAAGGATCTTGTAATCAATGCTGCAATCCATCACCAAAAAGTCTAATTCTCATCAATAATAAAAGCTGCTTTACATAGTGGGTATTAACTATTTCCCTTAAGGCCCAGCTAAGCATCCAAGGAAGCTTCATCCCACCAAAGGCAGAAGCGAGTGTAGTACATGATAATTCATCACAATTTACAGCAGTTTAAAAGAACAGTGGCACAAGCTCATCACACAGTAGCAACTGGAGTAGAGTTCTTTCAAAAAACAAACATCATAAAACAACTGAGAGTAAACTAGAAACAGACTTCAGATTTTTAAAATAACTTTTCAATATTTTATTTCCAAAGTAATTAAATTCTCAGTGAGAAATGACCAGACTAAAACTGTCAAATTATACAGTTGTGTTTATATAACACACATCTCTTTCCCCAGCTACACTTAAAATGTGAAAAGCATACTTTTTTTTTTTAATTCAAAACCTAGGAAAGTATTTTCCCATAAGCTTTCCAGGAAAGTCAACCATTGGACTAAAATCAAATATAAAACTTTTGTCGAGAAAAGAGAATATTTCATTAAATTACAAATATGCAAAGACAACATTCAGTCACAAAATGATGGAAAAAATTCTTTCCATTTAGCAGCTGCTACAGACTATTACCTATTATAACAAGAACATAACATAATAATTTATTTCACAAAACTGAATTGAATTAAAGGCATGGGCATTATATTGCATGCTCTCTACTTCTCTCTGACTTTCATACATTAATCTTCAACACCAGGAACAAATGCTTAAAAAGTGTAAGAATGTGTTCTATTCCACAAAGGCACTTTTGTCCACACAACTATGCTTGTTTTGTTTCACAAAAGCAATAGATCATTTCATAGAACCACAGGATTTTGACAAGCTTGACAGTTTACATTTTTGCCAATATTAAAGAGTTTTAGCTTATTTATAAAGTAATTACTTGGAGAAGCTAGGATATTTATTTTTAAATATGTATCACCTTCTTGTAAGCTGAAGAAATACAAAAATACCAACAACAATAAGGTTCTGTAAGCAAAAACAGAAATGTCTTGTAAAATTATTTATATAAAAACTGTAGAGCAAAATCTGAAACACTCCAGAAACTTTCACAGAACAGGAACAAACCCAAGATCTATTTTATCAATTCTTAAATCTTTTAGAATTATCATGAAAATGTGGAGTGAGAATACAGGAGACATCAGACCTGTGGATACTTTACTCTCACTAACACCTCTTTGCCCTAAAATAGGACAACTACAGTAACAGTTGTTTGGTTGCTTTTTGCTGAAATCCTGAAAAGCACAAACAACCCAAGTTCTAAAGTCACTCCCAAAAACTGAAGAAAATAGTTTTGTCAGTTTTCATTATAATTTTGTCACAATTTTCACAGCAAAACATGCATAATAAAACACCTATATGTTCACAAACATAGAAGAGAATATCAGGAATTGACAAGTCATCAGGTTATATCCAGTATACTTTTGGGTTTCTGTCCTACAGCTGCCTGCCATGGATCACAACCTGGCATTTCACCTTAACACATCAAGCTGTAAAGCAGAGTGAGGCTGCTGCTTCATAGACAAAAAACCACTGGAGGAGACAGAATGTACATCAGAACTATTTCCAGATAAACTGTCCATGTTAGCAATTGAAGGTCCCGTGGGATTGTACAGTTTGATCAGTTTACTCTGCCCTTTCCTATTGATTTCTAGGAAAGATGTTGTTAATTTCCATTGTTTTTCCACTGCCCACACAGTATGGATGGGAATCAGCAGACTTGCAACCTATTTCCAGTTCTGCTTTTAAATAATAATTATACTATGTTTATCCTCATTTTACTATGTCAGGAAATGGGAAAAAAACCAAACAGAATTGCAAACAAAAAAGAGAAAGAGAAATTAGGCATCTTGGAGGTGCTCCCACTAAAAGACATTAGCTGGCAAATTCCAACCAGTTTAAGAATATTAACTAGCTAGTCTGTGAATTTTCTGGAAAAGCTTAACAAACACCCACAGATGCATGCAGCATGATGTGATCTTATTCCTGGGAAGTCTATTTGTAATGTCCACATATGGGAAATGGCATCACTCATCCTTAGGCAATTCAGTACTCAAATTCTGTGACACCCTTGTAACAATTTTGACTTGTATTGGGATTGCTGTAACCAAAGTATTTTAGAGAGCAACCTAATTTTTATAATTATATCAAGTAAAATAGCATCTTGATACTGTCTGCAGAATAAATAGGATAACTAAAGTACTGATTTTGATGTTAGTGGATACTCCTGTGTTTGGGTATTTTAACCAGGAAGGCTTAGCCCAACCTTCAAGGCATGACTTAAAATACAATATACAATTCCACTAACCATTTTGAGAACTTACATAGCTTCCATTCACTGGGCATCACACAGTGTTTCATTTTTTGGGCAAGCTTCAGAATATCCCTAGAATTATCTTCTCCATATTACGCCTACAAAGCCCAGGTACAGCAGCTTTCACTAATTTGTCTTTAATGACATAGGAGGTGACTGTCAGATTCACTCACACAGGACTGGAAACTCATCTTCTAGTTCCATACAGAAAAAGCCTTTTCATTTTTTCAAAGATAAAAATTTAAGCAATGTTTGGTAAAAAATACTTAAATCTTGAGCAAAGGTTTTCTAAAATCCATCAACACATGTAAATATGCTACTTTGTACTAGGAAGGCTTCAGGATGCATCTCTGTTGTGGCCATGAGAAAAGGACTAAAATATGAAAAAGACTGTTTAAAGGAATAATAAAACTTACTTCTACAAGCTTCTCTTCTGTACAGAAAACTAAAAATAAGTTAAGCAACTGTTCAACATCAGTGAGTTTAAATCAGTATCTTCCTCCACAAAGAGTGGCTGAAGTCCTAGAAATAAAATTAGGGAGAACTCAAATTCTGCAGAATTAGCTAAAGCCTTCCCAGTAAGTATCAGCCACCTTTCCTTTTGCATGGTAGCATCTCTGATTACTCCTGTGTCAGCATCTTGGTTCCTTTATATCATACCAAAGTAATGAATGCCCTTGAATTTCACTCCTGCTTGTTATGAGAAAAATTGTCCACCTGTTGTTTTAACATGGGGAATTTTCTCTTACCTATTCATGTAAGCCAGACTGCTTTATCTGGCAATTATCAGAGTGCAGTCTTTATTTTAACCTCTGGAAAGGAGGAGATTTTTATCACCATGTCCACAGTCAGGAATTATTGGTTTCACAGCTTTCAGACCTTGCCACATCATTGGAATATGCTATACAGTGGCACATTTATGAATTATGGGTTTCAGCAACCAGCTACATCCACTGGAAAAAGTGGTGAGTGATCCAGTAATGTCAGCCTAAATGCAGTTTCCCTTTTATGCTTTTTCTTAAATGTTATTGCATATGGATTCTTCTTGGAATTATGTAATGTCTGCATGTCAGTGCAAATCAATCATGCACCAAACTTTAAATGAGAGGCATCAATGAAAACTTACTTGGAAAAATGATAAATGAAGAAGTAACATGGTGGAGAAATGTAGTGACAAAATCTACAATTACAAACCTCTAACCTTCGCATAATGTTTAGATTAGGCTGCAGTTCAGCAGAAGTTTCAGAATGCTTATGTTAATTTTGCCTTTCATCTGACAAACAGTTGAGTCCCACATTCAAAATTAGGTGTTAAAGCATGTTTTCATCAATATAACGATACTGCTATCAGAAGTGATATTTCAAATAAGCATTATCAAATATGCTTCCACTTAAAAGTAGTGATGATACTTAAGTAAGTTTTTTGCCAATCCATTTCCACTCAATCATACTTACATAACAAATGTCCGTATAATAAAAAAGATGGGGCATTTTCCCTTTGCACATGATAATAATTTAAAATATATCTTTCTAGGTTCTTACACCGTAAACAAACTTTACCTAAATGCCCCCTAAAGATGCATTAACACAGGACAGGAACAAAACAAGACCTGACTTACAAAACAGTAAATCTTCTGTCCTGTGCTAACCCCCTGCAGCTCTCTACAGGCTTCCTGCAACTTTCTGTGGTGTCCTAAACCATGGTGGGGCCCACCTTACATGAACAGAAAGCTAGATGCAGAAATCTGTGAAGCCTATGAAGTCTAGCCACCAGAGAGGAAAATATAAGCTTCCTATATTTAAATAGTAACTATTTCAAAATGTTATTGCTGGAATTCTTTTAAGACCTTTTTTTAACTTTAAAAGTCTTCCTCATCTGGACTTTACATGTCTGTTTCTGGGTGTACACATAAAATAGTTTCCCTAAAGGTTTTAGTTCTGTCATAATAGAATTTCCACTAAAGACGTCATCAGGACTGAAAGCTTGTAGCCTTTAGCCACACAAAACAACACTGTAGTTTCTTGTCTCTACTAAAAACTTGTGTTACAACTATACTTCCAATTCTGCAAGTCCTATTAAAGAGATGAATCAATTAAACTGTGCATTATCCAACTCGCATACAAATCCTGTATTAAGAGCTTGACTTGAGCTGACAAAAGTAAAAAAAAATACAACAGAAGCTATTGAACAAATTCAGGATCCAATCACAGTCGGGTAAATCTAGAGTAAGAGCTCTGAAACAATTAAAGTTACCATGGTGTAAAGTCTGAAGTAACTGGGAACAGAACTTGGTCACCTGGCATTTACTCACTTCACTAAACCTAAAGCCCTGAAAGGGTCAAACAATGAATAACTACATAATTTGTGAGAAGAAATGCCTAGAGACCCAGGATACAGAGGTGAAATGAGGATAAGTGGTTTGCTTCCATACTGAACTTTCTGGATTTTGTTAGTCTAAACCAGCCCATGGATATTGCTTTAATAAGCCATGAATATTTTCCATGTAAAATTACATTCATTTAAAAATAAGACGTGATTCATACAGAATTCACATGGCAGACCCTGGAATTTTAAAGCAGACTGAATATTACAGCCAGATGTATAAACTTTTAAACAACTTCAGCTGGGATTTCTTTTTCCATATAATAAATGTAATTGCTTCAAGTAGGGACTGTGAACACTTGGATACTTTAATATTTCTTTCTGTATCTAGTTTGTGTATTTCATAGTAAATACTAAGGAACTGAATCTGAAAAGTGCTAAGATTAATCATAGCAGTAGTCTCTTCAAGGATGAGACTCTACTTTTGTAGAGTTGCACTTGCACCTCACATGTGGCAAAGCACACCTAAAGAAAAGGTATGTGGAAAATAACTTAAAATGCCTGTCAAACTTACAGAGTATATGCTTGAATGAATGTTACCTAGAAAAAAAATGAAACCTTAATTAGGCTACAGACTTGTAAGCATGCAAAATGAAACCGGCACCAAATGCCATCACCACGTTATATTAGCCCTGGACCAAACCCGCATTCAGAAACTCCCATTCGAGAGGAATCACAGGCAAATCCCAAAGCTAAGTTCAGTTAAACTTAAAAACTTTTTGCAGAAGATAACGCAATGAACACACACTCCGGGAACCAGCAATCACCTCCTGTTCACCTGGAAGGCGGGGGTGAAGCAGCTCGCCCGCCCAACTTCGGGAGGAGGAGGAGGGAAGCGGGCTCAGCTCCCTTCCTCGCTCTGGCAGGTGCCCGTCGGTGCCGACCCGGGCCCCCGGGGAAACGCGAGCGGCCTCTCGGACGGGGAGCGCGGGGCAGCCGCCTCCTCACGCCGCTCCCTACCTTTGCCTGGCGGCGGTGTCCTCCCGGCTGCTGGTCGGGCGGGACTGCGGGGGCGGTATCCCGTGGGAAGGCTGCCGGGGAGCTGCTCCGAGCCTCCCGTCCCCACGCCCGCGTCCTCCTTCCCTAGCTGCTCTTCTCCTTCCCCCGTCGTACATCTGCCTCCGGCCGCGCGGGCCGCCGGCACCTCCTGCGCGGCCGCCGCGGGCGGGGAGCGGAGAGACCGGGGGTGTTCCGAGCGCCGAGGCCGCTGCCGGCGGCGGTCCCGGGCGTCCGGCTGCAGGCGGCGCTGCCGCCGCCTCCCACAAAGGGCAAATTCATCTTCCACGTCCCGAGAGCGGCGGCGGAAGGGCTCCGTGCCGGGTGGGTCCCACAGCTACCGGGCGGCTGCCGGGGGGAGGATCTCTCTCTCGGTACAAAAAAAAAAAAAAAAAAAAAAAAAAAAAAAAAAAAAGCCTCTTGTGTTGTGGAAAATGTCGAATTATATCGTGCCAGGACGACAATTTATCACCTTAAATTATTAGAAAGCGACAGTGTTTTCCTTTTCCTAATCTTCCGTTCTTCGGTGGGGCTTTTTAAACAAAGGTTGCCGCTACCTACACGCAACGCGTGTGGAATTCACAAGTGTCACGTAGCCCAGCTTGATGATGTGCTACGTACAAATTCTCCCTAGAAGAAAGTAGCGATACCCCTGGCAATGCTTTCCATTTACAATGGGTTTAAAAGTGTGTAATTGTAAATGACAGACTGTTCCAAAACCTATAGACCTGTCAAGCAGAAATTCACAGACTCAAACCTTTAAGGCATAAATGAATTGACAGTGTTTCTTTTTCTGAAGTGTGAGTTACATAACATTTGCATAGCTCACTGGCACATACACACACCATTCATTGCAAAGCTCTCCCGAGGTAGCAGGAGGCCAGGAGCGAATATTCACCACAGGTCAGATTCTGTCCTTGCCGTACTTTGCTACAGAAACCATCCTGCAAGCAGTTCTCCGTAGAGAGGAGCACGTGGGACCTCGAGGCGAGGGCCCTTTACCATCCCTCTCCTCGGTGTCAACAGAGAGATTGCAGGAGCATTTTAGAGCTGGTGCCTGCAGGAGCTACAGTCTTTCGTGCCGAGTTCCTAGGCTCTTCCTGGAGATCTAAATACTGGATGTAGCTAGCACTAGATCTAAGCACTTCATAAAACACGTAACAGCCATGCATGCATTGACTGAACATACAGTTGTAGGTTTTACCAAACAAACAAAGATGTAATTTTCAAACAGTGCAGAGTAAGATTTGACTTCATAGTAAGTGAAAGGTTAACAGAAATCCCAACATGGAGCTCAGTCTGACAACACAACAGTGTTGTCATTCACACACAGATGGAAAACGTGATTTTATATACTATTTTGATTCATTGTCTGTCTCTGATGCTTTTTATTGCTTTACAATTTTGTTGAATTTTGCATATACTTATCCTGAATCATGGCACATATAAGGATTTCCGAAACATAGTGAAATTGTTTTGATTGATTCATATCAATTACACATTTCATGTTTGCAAGTATTCATAGGGAATATAAGGAAAATATTTTAAGCTTCTTGGGGATAAGACAGTTGACAAGTGTGGATGATGCAATAGCCTGCTAATACTGAAACACTTAGATGGGATATGAAAAGGGGAATGCATGCAGGATGTCAGAAGTGAGCAGGACCTCCGTAGGAAACATTTTGCTAATCAGCTGCTCTTATCAGTCAACAAACGTAAAATATCTTGCACAAAAATGCAGTGAACACTTGGAGATACTCAGCTTATGTTATTCATCACACCATAAATTAACTGCATACTACTCAGATAGTTTTCAAGTTTCTCTTGTAAATTGTATTAATTAGCTCATTTATCAGTTCATATTTAGATTCCCGCTCTCAATAGCAATTAAATAACCCTTAGATTCAAAAGCCACATTCTGCTTCTAGTGTTAATAAAGATGTATATGGCATTTACACAGGACTTTTCTCAGTATTTCATAGACCGGGCAGTTTGACATTTCTAGGAAACATGTTGTCACGTGACTGTTACAGAGAAACTGAAGTGCATACATATATATTTATATGATTCATTCAAGAACACAAAACAACAGTATGTACATTACTTAAAAGTAGCATCCCGTCATGTGTTGTTCTGGTGTTTTACTCTATGAATAAAATTCCTAATGAGAGGCACTTAGTATCTACTTTGATGCAGGGCACTTTCTCTGCAATCCACAGATGACCTTTTCTGCAGTTTTGCTCACAGCAGATCTGCTGTTTTCTCCATTGATGGCAGGACACTGCAGTAACCAGTCACTTTGGAAACAAATGCAAGCCTGGGGTACTTTGTATGCTCTGGAAAGCCTATCCATTTGTTTCCAAAACCTTCTCATAGGCTGTTGTAAGCTCTACACCAAGAGCCAATAAACACTCTTGCTAATACAAGCTGCCCTGAAATAACTGAAAAGAGCTGTTTATATTAGTTAATAGCAGCTGGTAACTGTATTTAAAACTGCACTGCCTGGTGCACTCCAGTATACAAGCTTGTAACGTAACTTCAAACATGCCAGCTGCTTCTTTTTACAGCACCTTCAAACCATTTTTCACCATTTAATTGTATTGAGCTATGATGTCTAAGAAACATACCCTTTGATATCTAAAAGTGAGCCCCAAGTACCTCCAGAATAACTATGTTTTATGGAACGGGTGTTTCCAGATGGAGGTAGCTGTCAAAACTATGAGATTCCTTAAGATTAGGATTCTGGCAGTAGAAGTTCAGCCTCTCTGTGATGGCTGAACTTCTTGAAGATTATTCTGTGATGGAATAAGAAGAGCAGGCTGTAGGAAGCAGCTCTTGCATTAACATTTAAGAACCTCTTAGAATGACTTATCCCTTTGCAATTTGTCCTTCTTCCAGGACCAAGGTTTTTAAGTTGCATTTAGAACCCTTCAATACACTGTCTAAACACCTTAGATAATGCTAACATTTTATACCAATACAATTATCTCATCCAGGTCTTTCACCACACAGCTGAAATTGTATCATTAAGTTAACTTTATCTGACTGGGAGAAGAAAAGGCAGCAATATAGGTGTTGATAAAATGAAGCACCCCAAAAGTAGTATATTGAAAATGAGCATTCTTACTCACAGTCAAAGTGAGAAGATAAACCAGTTTGAATCTCTTTCCTTGAATTTAGTGATTTCCCTTTATAACATATCTGATGATTTTTTTTTTTCAAATTGGTCCTCTCCTTCTCCCAAATTCTAGTTTCGCAGATTTTTACTAAAAGTCTTTTTAATCCATATCGTCTCAGGCTTGTCTGGGAGATGCAACAACCAATTACTAAACGGTTGACAGCATACTGAAACTACTCCATGAACTTGTAACTCATAAAGATATTATGAAGGGCAGAGAAGGTTTCAAAAAACAAATTCAGAAGTTGGTTACCACAGCTGTTGAAGTTCTGCCAGAAGAAACCTGTGACAAAATGAAATTTACTTGTATGGAATATGTCAGTTTCTAAAATAATGAATTCAGTCTATGTTTGAGGGTCTGTCTTCTACTAATGTGGTATGCCTACACTAAAAGGATCAACAAAACCATTATCTTCTATTTCTCTTCAAGATGCAGATACAACTCTAATGTGTAGAATATTAACATAGATAATACAGCTAGGTAAAGCATCTCCACTGGGTAAATACATCCCTCTTTACAAAATGACAGTCTAATTTATCATCACAACCTGAAGCACAGCCTGTGGATGTCTTCTGTCATGATTCTGAACTAATCCAAACCTATTCATCTTATGGGAAGCAGTGTGTTTTATTCAAACATCTGTGTTCTGTCATTTGTGTAGCCCATGGCTCAATGATATTTTTGTCTCCTTATTGTGTGTTAACAAGAAGCTTGTTTAATTGTGCATTGTTGGCAAATAATTTACATTTTCCCTTTTAAAACGACCACCATCTGTGATTGCACCAGCTTTAAAATAGCTTTAAAATAAGGAATCTGCATCTCTATGCCTAAATTGGGTGGTGATTAATATATGCTCCCCAGACTTTCCTTTTTTACACAGTATATGAATTGTAGTATTTCCTAATACCTCTGGAACTGGTTGCCCAGAGAAGCTGTGGATCCTGGGAAGTGTTCAAGGCCAGGTTGGACAGGGCTTTGAGCAACCTGGTCTAGTAGAAAGTGGCCCTGCCCACAGGTGGGAGTGTTGGAACTAGATGACTTTTACGGTCCCTTCCAACCCAAGCCATTCTGTGATTCCATGATTCTAAGTATTTTGTAGTATTTGTGTCACACATTTCACTATTTCCTAGTTTTACTACCAATTCTGCAGGACTATGCTTTACACTCGCCTAAGATTAACAATTCTCAGGAGTGTGACACTCTTCCCACTTCCTCTCTTTTACTACCCATTTACCTGGTCCCTGCCAAAGGAATAGCCACACATACCTACAGCTCTTCACACCAGCTAAGAAACTGCTGTCAGTACAACACGGCTTTGAGACAAATCACCGGCACTGCCTAGTTCGGGCTGCTTTCCTCCGACGTATTGTCCGAGAACTCCTGACTCCTGCTGCAGGCATGTAAGCCCAACCTGGCCTCCTCTCAGGTTTGAAGATTAGGTCTTAAGTCTTAATCTCAGGGTACAGCAGGAGTGGAACTGGGCCTCGGCTCTCTCGGGGCCACCCGCGACCCCTATATTTCGCAGGAACGAGGAGGAGAGCTCGCCCCTCAGCCCCTGCTTCGGAGGCCGTTTCCCACGGTTGGCATCAACCCCTGAGCCCGTCCCGGCCGTTAAAACCCGGCGGGACCGCCCAGCCCTTCCCTCATCCCGCTCGGGCAGGACCGCAGGGATGCGGTCGGGATCCCGTGCGCGGATGCACGGCGGGGAACGGGAGCTTTGCATCAGCCCCCGCGGGGCGGAGCCGCGGCAGAGTGAAAGGAGAGCGAGTGGGAAGAATGTCACACTCCCGGGAATTGTCAATCTTAGGCGCGCGTAAAGCGTAGTAGTGTAGAACGGGTAGCAAAACTAGGAAATATATGTGACACAAATAGTACAAAATACTTAAAATCACATAATGGTTTGGGCTGGAAGGGACCTTAAAGATCACCGAGTTCCAACCCTCCTACCACGGACAGGGACACCTTCTACCAGATCAGGTTGCTCAGAGCCCCCATCCAAACCGGCCTTGAACCCCGCCAGGGATGGGGTATCCACAGCTTCTCTGGGCAGCCTGTTCCAGAGGTATTAGGAAGCGCTACAATTTCTATCCCGCGTAGGGAAAGAAAGTCTGGGAAGTGCCTATTAGTCACAGCCTAATTTAGGCAAGAGAGGTGCAGATTCCTTACTTCCGAACCTTTTTTAAAAGCCGGTGCAATCGCAGACGGCGGTCGTTTCAAAATTGAGCGCACGGCGTTGCCCCGCTTCCCGCTCCCCTCGGCGGGGGCGCGCGCCCCGAGCGCCGCGCGCGCGACCTGACGTCAGCGCGGGCGGGCGCGCCGTCACGCGCGCCCTGCCGGGCCCTCCCCG